>OX458964.1:8795474-9395474 GCA_949774945.1 Hoplodrina ambigua | reverse complement strand
CCGATAATTGCTAGTATCAGTCTTGTCTCCCTTTTTGTAAATCGGTTTCAGTATCGATATTTTCAGCAGGTCAGGGACTGAGCCTTCATCTAGAGACTGGTTTATTAAATAACTTAAGGGTAACGTTAATTGTTCAGCGCATGCTTTTATAAGTATAGGTGGTAGCTCGTCATGTCCATAACTTCGCTTGTTCTTCAATCTTTTTATAATAAATCTTATTTCGTTGGGGTCTACAGGGCTTATGTAAATTGAGTTTTCGCTTTGGGAAGAGGTAGGACGGCCAGTCGGACTACCGTTCCCATTTGCGGTATCCGTTTTTCCTACTGACACAAAATAATCATTGAAAGCGTTGGCAATGGTAGTCGCGTTTTCTGTCACGGTATTATGTATACGCAATTTTATGTTATTTATTTGCTTTTTGGTATTCTTATTTGTACGCTCTTTTATTATTTGCCACATTGTTTTAGTTTTATTATCCGATTTACTCATTATTCTTATGTAATTTAGTTTTTTGGAGCGGGATACTGCTCTCTTAAGTAATTTTTCGTAACATTTATAGTACCTTTCCAATATATTATTATTAGTTGTAGTCATTAATGCTTTCAGTTGTCTTTTATGCTTGCACGCTATTCTCAATCCGGTCGTAAGCCATGATTTAGATGATTTCTTTTTAATTCTTACGGGTTTTTTAGGTATACACTGATTTAATATGTTTTGTAGGGTGTTATTAAATGACAGATAATTAGTATTTATATTTTGGTTTTTGTTTATTATTTTACTCCAGTCTAATTTTTCCAGTCCTTTTTTAAACGAGTCTATGTTTTGTTTGTTATAGATCCTCTTTAGAGATAATATTTGTTTTTTATTATTTATTGGATCGAGTGTAGGTATAGTGATTGCTATTCCTCTGTGGTCTGAAAGTCCAAGCTCCACTACTTCTAAATGGAATTTGTCGCGTGCATTTGTAAATATTAGGTCAATACATGTGGTGCTTGAAGTTGTTACTCTGGTTGGTTCTGTCACTAGTTGTCGAAAGTTGAACTTGGTCATAGTATTTAGAAGATTAAATGAATTTCGATTTTTCTCAAGGATATTTACGTTGAAATCCCCGCCTATAACTATATCTTTATGTTTGTCCTTTGTGTTAATTTTAAGTAGCAATTTTTCTAAGGATGTATAAAATATCTCGGTTTCCCTATTTTTTTGTGGCCAATAGATAACTATTAGTAAAAGATTCATTTTAGGAATTTCTACTGCACACGTTTCGAATATATATTCAACTGTCAGATCCGTTAAATCTTGTCTTTCTTTAGATTCAATATCATCTTTCAAGAATATGCACACACCACCTCCCGCATAGTTTGGGCGGCAGTATTTGGCGGCTTTTTTTTTTTTTTTTTTTTTTTTTTTGAGGTGGTAAAAATCATCAAATGACTCCTTCCGCCCTGGGTGGGGCGGAAGGGACTGTCAGACTTTTACTGACTAAAAAACCACCCTGTTCCTTCTGTTGCCCTTTACGTTCCGGGGCCACGGTATCCTGTTAAGACGTCCCGCAACCCCGGCAGGCGTTGGCCCCGTTGGGGGCCCCGTCCCTGTGCTGACAGCTCTTTGAGGCGCGCGCGAACAGAACGCGCCGTCGACCCGGGCTTGGTCCTTGATCGGACGGCGAGCTACCCATTACTCGCCGTCCGCAAGCCCGCGCCTACGGTGGCCGGATGTCGCCTCGCGACGTCCGACGCCCTGGGCGTCTCCCGCGGCGGCTGGGGCGTGAGGTGGTTCTCTCCCTCACGCGGCCCGCCTCCTCCTTCGCTAGCATTACTGCTTCGCAGAAGGAGGTGACTGCATCCCATTCCCTCTCGCCCCGGAGCATGGCCTGAACCAGGTCCGGACGCGAGAGGTCGCCGCCGCCTATCGCCTCCGTGAGGACACGGCGGTGGTCTGCCCAAGCGGGGCAGTCCTGCACCGTATGCTCCACCGTGTCCTCCGGGCGATCCACACAGTGGTGACACCCGGGCGTTTCCTCCCGCCCTATCCGACACAGGAACCTCCCGAAACTACCGTGTCCGGTGAGGACCTGCGTCAGGCGGTAGGTGAGGACGCCGTAGCGCCTCTCCAGCCACTCCTCAAAGAGGGGTCTTACCGCCGCGATTGCGGCGTGCCCGAACTTGGGTTGCGACAGTCGCATCTCCCATTTCGCCATGAGATCGCACCGGAGCTCGCCCCGCAGTGCCACGATTTGCCGCGGCAGCAGGGTTTCGCCCCGGCGCTGCGCGTCCACACGCCACTCGTAGACGCGCTGGAGGACTATTGCCTCCAGATCCCACGGCGGCAATCCGGCAAGGAGGCTTGCCGCTTCGCCGGAGACCGTACGGTATCCCCGGATTATCCGGATGGCCATGACCCTCTGGCATGCCACCAACTTGGCTGGTGGCCGCCGCCTGATGGTAGGGGCCCACACAGGGGCCCCGTAGAGGGCCATGGACCGCACGACTCCGGCGTAAAGCCTCCGGCAGGAGGCGCCTGGTCCCCCGAGGTTGGGCAGGAGCCGCCAAAAAGCGGCCCCAGCCCTGTCCAATCGAGGAGCCAGACGTCGGAAGTGCTCCTTGAAGCTCCACCGGCTGTCGAGGACGAGACGAGATGGCGATAGATGGCGCTGCCATCGCGTAAACACTGAGTTCGTTTCGTAAGATTTAATAAATTCATTTTAATTATAAATTACTCGGTAACAACAACTAAATAAGTGCCAAAGTGATCATTAACTCCCAAATATACAGTACAAGTGTTATCTTTAAATTATATCCAGTTTACAAAAGAAATGAAAACCTAAGAAGTGAAAGTGGTCATAAACAAACAAACGTTTAACTACGACTATTTCAAAGTACTATATGACCTAATCTCCTAAAATTACCCAGTGAACATTTGTGTTACTGATCAAACAGTTAAAACAGTGCATTTGTGTAATTTAGTGCATTTGTGTGATGAGACAAATTAAATGACGGTTATTTTTCACACATTTGAAATTCGTGCAGAAACACCGCCACGGGTGGTCAGTAGCCGAACTAAACCTGGAACTACTTAATCGATATAACAAAGCGACATCTAGCGGTGAGTAGCTGCAACTAATACAGATTTAGCTTACGGCACGCTACAAAGTAACTAAACCACCCCACGAGATGGCGCCTACTCCGTTTTGCTCAGGATGTCAACAAAAAGTACCAAAAAGAGAAAATCTAACTTGTTCGCTATGCAAGTGCCGATATGACTTGGAATGCGCTGGTGTTTCAAAAGATCATTATATTAAAACAATGACTTTAGAACACAGAAAGTCTTGGAAATGCCAGACTTGCGTTTGCAAAATACCAAAGACAGGAAACACTGACACACCAATACGCTCTGCGAGGGACCCAGAATGTACCCAGCACCCAATCACACCAACGGAGGAAAACAATATCACTGTGAGGAAAACAGTAATAAACCCTCAGGATGACACAACTTGCTCTGAGAACCTTAGCTTTATAGGAGATACTCAAGAAAATATTATAATTTTCAAGGATACACAAACCCAGCTATCGATGCAAAGTCTAAGCGAATTAATAGTACTACGTTTGAAAGAAAATAATAAATCTATAATAGAAGAATTGCAAAGTACAATTCAAACAGAAATTAAAAAAGCTATTGCCGATATAAGGCAAGATTTTGAGCGTAAAACTAGCGATTTAACCATGCAAAATAATGAAACAAAAATAGAAATAGAAACAATAAACAACAAATTAGAAAGCCTCCGTATAGAAAATGAGGCACTTAAGAAAGAAATAAAGGAATTATCACTTCATTCATCCCAATCACAACACACACACACTCCTGAAATAAATAATAAAAAAATAGTACTTTACGGTCTTGCTGAGTATTATAGAGAACCCCAAAGCGATCTATACAATAGACTTATAGAACTATTCCGATATATTGCAAATGTGGACCTATCAGGATACATTGAAGATATGTATAGAGTGGGAAGAAAAGGCTTCAAGAACAGACCGCTGGTTATTGAGTTGCTCAGCAAAAGAATGTCTAGATACATCATAAACAACAGTCAATATTTCCAAGGAACTGGTTTGTCTATATCCGAGTTTTTAGATGCGACTGCACGGAGGGAAAGAGCACAACTAAGAGAAGAACTAATTAAAGCCAGGAAAAATGGCCTCCATGCAATTATAAGGAATAACCATTTATACATAGACGGAAAACTTATCAAACCCACCAACATTAAAGAAAACCAAAGAAATAATCAACAACAAATAAACTCGAGCTACCAGGAAAATGATTTAATAACGATGAGTAACATTGAGCAACCCTGCCACACATCCAAAACGAATGAACCTGAAATTTATACATTTCGTAGACAACATTGACGACGACCGATCATTTAAAATACTGTTCCAGAATCTTCAGAGCCTCTATAATAAACAGGACATTCTTGAAGTTTTTATTACTCAAAATCATTCATACAAAGCAATAGGTATCACGGAGACCTGGCTTACGCAAGAAAAGCTGGATATTATCCAATTTACTGGATACAAATTCGCTTCATCTTATTGCCGCAACACCCGAACAGGCGGAGGAGTCTGTATCCTACTCCAAGACCATATAGACTGCATCCAGAGAAACGACATAACAGACATGTCTATAGAATATGTTATAGAGGTATGTGCTACCGAACTACCTAATGAAAATCTGCTAATTATAACCATGTACTGGAATAAAACACAAGAAGATATTTTCTATCAACAAATACAAAAAATTCTAAGATATGTAAATGTTAGATACTCTACCCTTAATGTCATTATAGGAGGTGATTTTAATATAAACATTCTGGCTGATAACTTAAAATCGAACCAATTTTTAAATCTTATGCAGGAATTTAAACTCACCCAGCACATAACAACCCCGACACGCATAACACCCACTACAAAAACATGTTTAGATCTCATATTCACAAACTTCATATATAGAGATATGTACACAACGGTTGAAGAGTTAGGTTTTTCCGACCACAGTAGTATAATTTTACATTTGATATTACCTAAGCAAACAAAGAAAATAACTTGGTACACAAAAAAAAGGCGATTCAACAATACAAATATGTTAAAATTTAAATCAAAATTACAAGAAATAAAATGGAACGATATATTAACGGCTGATAAAAATATAAATGAAAACTATGATGCTTTTAACGATATCTTAATTAACATCCTAAATCAATGTATCCCTCTACAAAAACATAAATTAAAGACAAATCAAAATAAATATTGGCTCTCAAAGGGTATAAAATACTGTTGCAAAAATAAAAGACTATTAAAGATACTAATTACCAAAACAAAAAACCCTATATTAACAAAATACTACAAAAAGTATGAAAAAATATTAAAGAAAACCATAGTGACAGCAAAAAAACAACACTTTAAACATAAAATGATAAAATCAAGCAATAAGGTTAAAACAATGTGGGGTATAATAAATGAACGAACAAATAAAAAAACTAGACGCGAAAAACAGAATATAACTCTACAAACAAACAGCAGCAAGATGATTTCAGAGCCCAAAGAGGTAGCTAACATCTTTAATAATTTCTTTGCTTCTATTGGGAACATAAGTACAGGCCAATCGGGCAGCAAACCAAAAGGAACACCTATACTATCCACAACAAATAATTCGATGTTTCTGAGTCCAGTAGACCCCTACGAGGTAAATACACTAATAAAAAACTTAAAAAATAAGTCGTCCTATGGTGTTGACGAACTTCCACCAACATTACTGAGAAAATGTGCAGATGATTTAACTCTTCCCTTCTACAAATTGATAAATCAATCTTTCGAAGAAGGTACTTTTCCCAACCTCTTGAAAAAGGCCCTTATTAAGCCAATATACAAGAAAAATGCAAAAACTGACCCAAACAACTACCGCCCCATCGCTCTCCTACCAACTGCATCAAAAATATTTGAAAAAGCCATGTGCAACCGTGTCTACGCTTACTGTGAAAAATACAATATATTCAATGACTGCCAAAATGGCTTTAGAAAAAATCGATCAACTACCCTCGCCGTCTATAAATACATACAGGAAGCCCTCGATATCATTAACTCAAAAAAATATGCAATAGGATTACTGCTGGACATGACAAAGGCTTACGATAAAGTACAATTCAACATCCTATTAAACAAACTATACGGCATAGGGATCCGTGGTAAATGTCATGAATGGTTTACATCATACTTACAACATAGAGAGCAATTAGTGGAGTTAGAATATTTTAACCAAAAAACCAACGAAATAATATTGCTCCGATCGGAAAACATACCAATAAACGCTTCAATCCCACAGGGTAGTGTAATAGGCTGCTTCTTATTCCTAGTCTACATAAACGACCTCCCGAAACATATCAGCGAACCTTGTGTTTTGTTTGCGGATGACATATCAATTCTTGCCTCCTGCGAAACTAATCTCAACATAAATAATAAATTAAATTCAATACTTGATGCTACAACTCAATGGATGACGGAACATAATCTAGAAATTAACTTTAATAAAACAAAAATAATGACATACCACCCACCACAAAAAAAACCTTTACACATAGACTTCAGTTTTAAAAATCATAAGCTAGAATTAGTAGATAAATTCACCCTATTAGGACTAGACATAGACACACACATTAATTGGAAACCGCATATCCAAAAATTAAAAGCCAAATTATCTAAATTTTCATACGCCCTTCGGGAAATCAAAAAAACTACAGACATAAAAACAGCGCTGGTAACATATTATGCATATGCCTACGCATGGCTTAAATATGGTATCATACTATGGGGTAATAGTACAGACTCACCGACACTATTCACCATACAAAAAAAACTCATTAGAATCCTAGTAAATATTGAACACACGGATAGCTGTAAGCCCCATTTCCAGGAACAGAAAATTTTAACCCTACCATGCCTCTACATATTTGAAATCTGTAAATTTGTACGCAACTATCCGGAATTTTACACAAAAAGAGAAGACATACAAACTAAAATTAGTTTAAGACATAAAAATAGATTGAACATACCTACATCCCGAATAAAAATGCACTCCTCAAGTGCTTATGTGATGTCGATAAAAATATATAATAAGTTACCGGAAGAAATAAGAAATATAAATAAATATAGTATCTTCATAAATAAATTAAACCTACTTCTACTAAACAAAAGTTACTATAATGTGAATGAATACTTGAATGATAAACTATAATTAAAATAAATACAAATTTTAAATATATACACATGCATACACATATTATTATACACCAAGTACAAATATACACCAGTAGGATTATTTTAACTAAACATAACAGGACTAAATAAATAAACAATAAGTAAATTACAAAATGCTACCTTAATCAATAATACAAAATAATACAAAATAAAACTGTCTTATATTGTCATAAAAATTGTTTATAATAAGATTACCTAAGTAAATATAACTTTATCTAAATGTCAAAGTAATGATTTTAGGAAAACAGCTAACTAATATTAGAGTTAAATTTATGTTATTGTTATTCACGTGCTCAGTTTTCGGCTTTTCATGTAAAATTAATTTTATAATTATTTTTCTTTTCCCTACCTTTTAATAATGATAATATATTATAATGATCTCATAAAACATAAAATAATTTCTAAATATAAATATTGAAAGTAATTTTTAAATTAGTGACTTTAAAAACTATAATTGTTACGATTATAATAAGAAGTGTTATGTTATTTTTTATTTTTTTAAATTTTAATTTAATTTGTATTTTTCAAAGTTTAATTAGGTATACCTTAAATGTTGCTGTGCCCTAACAGGGTCCATAACTGTTCTTTTAGCTATAAGCCTTATGTAACACCTGTATACACATTATGGTACGCAAATAAATAAATATGAATATGAATATGAAAAGACCCAGATACTTCATCGTCGCCTCGACGCCGATGTGAACCCGTCCCACCGTTATTTGGGAACCCGACGGTGGCGCGTTCCGAAGACCATGAAAGCACATGGCCTCGGATTTGTGCAATGCCACCTCGAGTCCCAATTGCCGGATCAGTATTTGGCGGCTACAGTATATCCGTTCAAACTTAGTAGGTCTTTTTTTAATTTTGTAATCCAGGTTTCCGAAAAACAAAGCGCTTCTATTTCATGTTCGTTCGTGATTGCTTCTATTAAGTAACGTTTATTTTTAAGGCTTTGTATGTTTTGATATAGGATGTTAATATTACTGCATAAATGTGTTTGTGTACTGTTTTTTTATGTATTATTAAAGAAAAAGCTTAGGGCTGGTTTGTGGTTGTGAGTCTGTAGATATTTCTGTTTTATCCGACTGTGAAGACTCCACCTCGAAATTTTCATAGTTTTGATTGCTTATTGTAGTAACAAGATCCTGTAGGTCTGATACGACAACTTTCGTGCCATTACTATTCAGTGCGCCCGTGCGCTGATCATACATATCGTAGCTATAGGAAAGATTTAGATTAGAGTCCAGCAGGTATGCGCAATTAAATGTCTGAGTGTCCATATACAACAGGTTACTGAAAGTTTCTATTCTACTATTGTACAGAGTATTGCTATAGTTCTGCTGTCTTACATAATAGTTATTATTAAATTTAAATTTATAAGTCGGTAGACAAATAATAATATTAGTATGCGTTAATTCTATTGATTTTTCTCTAATAAACATGACTAGTTCTACATAGTTTTGCGTTCTTCGGAAGTCCTCTTCGCCTACGTAAATAATACAATAGTCCTTACTTGTTAAGTCTTGAATTTTTACTTCGATATTCTCAAGTACTTGCTTCAGTCCACATTTTGGTTTGCGATAATGGCAAATCTCGTAGTTTCGCAGGTTGGTTTCCTCTGTAGTGGTGTATAATATATTTGAAATTTCGCTGCTTAATAAACATATTTTTGGTTTATCTATAGTAATAGTCTGCTTTCTGTGGGTTATGTTTGGCGGTAATACTCGAGAAGTATTAGAACATTTTTGCGATGTCTCATTTGTATTACAATCCTCATCATTTATGGTTTCAGGTACGTTAGTTAGGGTGTCTGTTTGGGTCTCTTTACTATTCGTGCGTCTGTTTGTAGTTTTCTTTGGTTTGGCGGGGCTATCGGTTTTTTGGAGGAGTTTGTTTACCGTTGTTAATTTGTCTATTTGTTTATGTAGATCTGTGTTTTCTAATAATATTTTGCCCAGTTCCTCTTCTGTACTTTCAAGTTTATGTCTAAGTTGAACTATTATCTCCTTCATTTCTGAGATTGTTTCTGAGTCAGTTACAGTCCTATCAACACTCTTTGAAAGCCTGTTAGGAGTAACATATGACTCATCGTCTGATGTTTCACAGTCGGTGAGTATGGAGTTAAATAACTGAATACCCTTCTGAACAGGGGAAACGCGTTTTAATGTCTCACATTCTAGTTTTGCCTGTGTATTTAATAATTGTTCAGGAGGCGACGGGTGTTTCTATCGGACTTATTGCCTGCCCAACTGTGACCTTTGCTTTGTATACCGGACTGTGATCGTGGAACTCTTTTTGACCCTTGCTCGTATCCTGGACTGTGTATCGTGACTACCTGAGGGCTGTGTTTTGTCATTAACGATGACAACCCGAAACCTCAATCAGGAAGAAAGAAATGAAATCATTGTCTTGCATAGACAAGGATTTAATATATCCCAAATTGCGCTGGAGTTAAATCTACAAGTAAGTTATTTTTTTTTATCTAGAGATAGAAATAAATAAAGTGCATGTTGGTTTCCTGTACTAAGCTATATATTTATTGTTTGCATTATTATATAGATCTCATTTTTTTTCTTCTGTTACCGTTAAAAGTTATTGTTTCGCGAGCCGACGCCGACGCGCGCGACGTCGCCGTCGGCCCGACAACAGAGTTTTATAGACTAAATCGTATGTTACAAACAAATTTTTAATAATTCGTATTATATTTGAATGCCTAAAAGAAACCTACATGCATTTTTTATATTTCGTATATTTGTTGTAGTTATTAGAAATTTTATTCTAAGGAAATCGTGTGTTATGCGTTTCTGTGTAAAAGAAATAATGTAGTATAAGCAAAGTCGCTGTTTCTGTCTGTCTGTCTGATTCTCCGCTATTTTTTTCTAAACAATGCAACGGATTTTGATATGGGTTCTCACTCTCATTTAGAGAATTTTTTGGAAGGTATTTATGCGCATGCAAATTATTAAAGAGCAAAGCCGAGCATGTTAGTGATTTGTAAGACCTGTGCGAAGTTGAGGTAGATCGCTTATTTGCAAGAAATATTAATAAAATACATAACTTAGAATATTGCAAAAATGAAATAAGAAATTACGTTTACATAATATTTAAAATAGTAATTTAAAAAGAGGTTTGTTTTTTCCTTTCTTTTTTTAATATCGGCGCGTTCAAAGACATTGTTTGGACATTTTATGACCCGATAACAAATCTTTCAACACCTGCTTTTTAAACAATGGCCCTTCATTTTAAGTCATCAATGTATTTTGAAATTGAGTTACCGCACTTAAGTCGTTAACAATAATGCACAAATTTGCTTGGGAGAGTTTTACACTATGTTGGAATTTACTACAATGCCATTGTTAAATATCTATTTGTGGTCTACTATCCGTATAAAATACAGATAACAATGTTAATAACTAAAATAGATATTTAAAAAGTTAGGGTTTATTTGTTAATAACTTAATCCTTTTGCATACTGCTAGTAATGTATTGTTTAATTCCAATATTATGTGACAATTCGATGCTAACAGGGAATTTGAAAAAAAAAAAATATTGGTATTTAATACATAGTATTTGATTTATTATTAATAATGTTGCTATTTAATACAACAAACGTTAAGAAAATTATTTCAATTAATTACAAACAATTAAAAATTGTCAAAATTTTAAAAAATATCACATGACTATAGTTGTGACTTCATAATTTTTACTTACTTCATCTGGCAGCTAAACGTATGGGGTTTTCGGTACTGGATTCAAAAGTAAATTTTTATTTTAAAATAACTTTTGACTATAACGAAAATAAAAATTTGTTTTGCAATAAAATTTATATTGTATATCTTTTCATTTATCACAAAAAAAAATGATCGAAAACCTAATTGTTACTTTTTTTCAGAGAACCACAGTGCGCCGTTGGGTGCGCAGATATGAAGAAGAAGATCTAACTCAGCATGTTCGTGCACCTCGACCTCGGGGTATCAACGAAGGGCAATTGGCCAATATGATAGCTACATTTCAAGAAAGCCCATTTACACCTACTCGCAATTTCGCACAAGAATTTGATGTTTAAATGCACACTATTCGGAACGAGTTAAATAGAGCTGGAGTGCAGCACAGACGGCCCGCAAAAAAAAATATTTTGACTCTACAACCAAAAAGCTGCTCGCGTACGATTCGCTCGGGACTACAGAGACTTTGACTCTAGCCAACAAGGTCGTCGGAATTTATGGCGTATAGATAACACAAGATACGAACCTCGAAATGTTATCCCAAATGCAGAATCAGGACGAGTTGTCGTGAATATGTGGGGCTGGTTGAGTGCTGCCAGCAGCACTCATCCCCCCGGTATGAAAGGCTTTCATACCGGGGAGGGCAAATGGCTACACATATAAAGATGTGCTTGAACATATTATGTTACCGACTGTGCGCACGGCGTTTCCAGAAATGGAGGTGCCAGAGTTTTATTTTTTCCAAGATAATTGCCCGATACACCGTGCGCTAGTTGTTCGAGAGTGGTTGCGAGACCAACCACAAATTAAAACAGTGCCATGGCCCTCCCGATCGCCAGACTTAAACCCCATTAAAAATTTATGGGGTTTTATGGTTTAGAAATGGGTTAATAGGACAGAAAGAACCAAGGAAGCACTTGTCACCCATTGCGAAGAAGCCAAAAAAGTCAAAAACATTTATTTCAATTAGACCGATTACAGGCACTTTTGAATTGTCAAGGAGTCTGTCAGTTAGTCCAAAAATTGAAGCTAGTTGCTCGTTCCAAAACGGAGGTAGGCCTCTATGGAGAAGAACGAGCAAGAAACTCCACGGCACTCTTTTAAATTAGGTTTTTACAAAATCCTGGTTACATTATTCTTGTTGATTCTACATGTGAACACAATGAAGGTGAATATAAAACTGAAGTTAAATATAAATTAAAGATGTAAGCTATAGCAGTTAAGAGATGACCAATCCCAACTGACAGCACCCGTTCACGAGCATGACGCATGGATCAGCACCACCTAGCTCAACCATTATGGAGGGAGCCAAATGATCCAACACACGCGCCACCATCAGCGAGACATTTGAGTGAGCATGACAAGCTCTCAACTGCCATGCTCATTAAGCCAAAGCACATAGTAACTTAATAAACAAAAAGCTCCAAGGTACTCACATTTACAGAATTGAAATAAATGATATTAAATTGTACAACACTAACACGTCAGTGTACTTCATCGTTAGATGAACTGTGGTATGTAAAAATAAAAAGTAATAGTATTGATAACGAAACAAGTTATTCAGGTCAATAAAAAGGGGGTAAGAAACATCATTATCTTAAAAAAAAAAAAAAAACTAATTAGTGAGCCCGAGTGGAGCAGGACTAGCATTAAGCCAAGCATTTTTATCTGTCATATAATCTTCTAACTTATAGTATGCTCGACTACATAGTGTGCGTTTAATGCATGTTTTAAACTTTCTCTCATTTAGTTGGAGAATATCCAGAGGTATTTTATTATAGCATTTAACACAGTACCCCATAAAAGAAGTGCTTACTTCTGACAATCTGAAACTTGGTTGATCTAATTTGTTCCTATTTCTAGTATTAAAATTATGTCTATCACTAATTTTCTTAAAAAGTTGAAGGTTTTTCCGAACGTGCATGATGTTTTCATATATATATTGACAAGGTACCGTCATGATGTTAATTTTTTTAAACAATTCCCTTAGAGTATCTCGACTGCCAAGATTATAGATGGCTCTGACGGCCCTCTTTTGCAGGATAAAGATAGAATTTATATCTGCAGCCCGTCCCCAAAGCAAAATACCGTAAGACATGATGCTATGAAAGTAACTAAAATAGACTAGTCTCGCGGTATCCACGTCTGTTAATTGACGGATTTTTCTGACAGCGTAAGCGGCTGAACTTAACCGCCCTGCAAGGGATGTTAAGTGGGGACCCCACTGCAGCTTAGAATCGAGCGTAATCCCCAGGAAAACTGTCTTTTCGACGAATTCAAGTATATCCTTATTCAATATAACGTTACGTTCAGTACTTCTAACATTCGGTAAAGTGAATCTTATGCATTTCGTTTTTTTCTCATTTAACACTAAATTATTAATAGTAAACCAATTGTGAACCTTAAGCATGGCGTTATTTACGTCGTCAAGGTGTTGTGCTCGTCTATCTACTCTAAAAATTAGTGAGGTATCATCAGCAAATAACACCATTTGTGGTTGGTTTTCTAGTAAATGAGGTAAATCATTAATGTATACCAGAAAGAGGAATGGGCCCAGTATTGATCCCTGTGGAACCCCCATCTTTACTTTTAATCCTGATGAAGTAACACCGTTTACTTGAACTTGTTGTTGTCTATCATTCAAATACGATTTTACTAAGCTAAGTGCTAGTTCACCAAGTCCGTAATGCTCAAGCTTCAGCAACAGTGTTTCGTGATTTACGCAATCAAAAGCTTTAGAGAGGTCGCAAAAAATGCCAATGGCATCCTGTGAGTCCTCCCATGCATTAAAGATGTGCTTAATTAAAGTAACACCAGCGTCAGTAGTACAACGCCCTCTGGTGAAACCATACTGTTGATCGTGTAAGATGTTGTTACAGTTAAAATAATTGAGCATTTGATTTAGCATTACTTTTTCAAACACCTTGCTAAAAACTGGCAGAACCGAAACAGGTCTATAATTATTGGTGTCTTTGCTATCCCCGGATTTGAAGAGCGGTATGACTTTACTGTACTTCATTAAAGTCGGGAAAATCCCTTGGTCTATACACAAATTAAATATTAAAGCTAAATAGGGTGCTGATGTCTCAATAATAGATTTACAAACATTAGTAGACATGCCCCACAGATCTTCGGTAACCTTGATCTTAAGTTCTTTAAAAGCCTTCATAACGACCACCGGGTTTATATGTTTAAATTTAAATTCCTTAGGGCAGGCTGAAACATTCGCTCTTAGTAAGTCAATCGCAAGTGAGGGTGAGGAATCTAATGTTTCAGTGGTTTTCATTGGAATATTGGTAAAGAATGTTGCAAACTCCTGAGCCACATCGATATTACTGCTTATGAGACCTTGAGAAGTCTCCAGAGTGTAATCAGTATTACCTTTTGTTTCTATTTGTTTCATTATTGATAATTTTCCAAACCGTTTTTATTTTATTTTCTGCTGATTTAACCTTGTTACTAATGTATAAGGCCTTTGCTGCCTTACACGTATTTTTAAAAATATTTGAGTAAGAAGCAACATACTTATTAAATGTTTCAGTGTTTTTATAAGGTTTAAGGCCATACAGCTCAAAAAGTCTTTCTCTACTTCTCCTGATACCTTTAGTCGCCCAGTCACTGAATAAAAACTTAGGGCAAACAGACTTAGTTTTTTTCTTAAAGATATTATTAAACTCTGTATGCACAACTGAAAAAAATTCTTCATACAGAATACTACCGTTGTTCATGTTATAGTCCTGAACACCTAACTTATTAATTAAAGTGCTATTAAATTTATTTAAATTACCAGATGTTATTGGTCTTGACTGTATTTGCATTTTTTGTGTTGGTGTGCTGTACTCAAACGTAACGGTTTGTCCGCTGTGATCAGAGGGAAGATAATTTACTATGGCTTTATTTAAGTAGTTGCAGCAGCAAAAGACATTATCAATACATGTAGCAGTAGTCGAGGTTATTCGTGTTGGTTCTAAAAACACATTTGACAGATTAAATGATTTAAAAAGATTTAATAACCTACTGCTATTTGAATTGTTTTCTAAAATATTAATATTAAAGTCACCACAGATTATTACTGATTTGTTACCAGTTGCAAGATTAGTCAAAACGTCTTCCATTACAGCCTCAAATAGTGAGTAATTCTGATAATTTGGGGGTCTGTAAACGCACACTATAACATGCTTATCTAGCTCAACACTGGACAATTCAATGACATGTTCAATTGATAGTTCCACTATATCTTTACGGGGCTTACATTTTACACTATTTTTAATTAAAATTAGCGAGCCACCACGAAGCATGGATTTGCGGTTGAAACAACTGCCCACAGTATAATTATCATAGTTAATTAACGTTTCATAATCTTTTAACCAATGTTCAGTTATACAAATAATATCGAACCTAGTCTTTTCTAAAAACAGTTCAATTTCTAAATGCTTGGAAGAAAAACCTTGAATATTCTGATGAAATAATTTCAAGGAATGTTGCTTAGCCCCTTTTTTACAATTTGGTAAGTGATAGCTAGAAGATACTTTGTTGTTGATAAGTTTATCTATACTGTTATTGGTACCTTCTGTTGTCTTACTTACTAGTTTAAAAAAATATTTCTGCTTACCACCTTTACATTAGTATTATTACTAAATGAGGTGCTAATTATAGGTGACTTCGACATACTAATTATGTCTGAGTTAATATTAAAAGCTAATAGCCAAGCTATCTGACGTCTAAAACTAATGGGCAGATACACTGTATCCCTAGTCGATCTTAACTTTTCAACAAAACTGTTGGTGTCCAAAAACAAAAGCTTGTCACTATAGTGACTTACAAGGAAATGAATATGATTATTTAACCTATGTATGTAATTATTTTTTTTTAAGCTTGGGATACATTAGGGTTCAAACTTGTGCGAAGTCTTGGTTAGGTCCATGCGTAGCCGGTGCGATGCAGTTATAGACGCGGGAGGAGCAGCGACAAAGTATTAGTTTTTTAATAATGTATAATTTAATTTTAACATTCAGGTGGCCCAAATAGTGACGGTAAAAATATTGATTTGCGATCCTTGACAGGTTTATTGTTATATTTGTTTAAAATTTCTTGAAATTGATATGTAATTATGTAATTTAAAAATTATGTAATTATGGTTAGTGGTAAGCCATGATGCGTGCTGAAGGTTAGTAAAGCTTGTATGATGCTGACTGCAGTTCCATCTCGTAGAAGGTAGGCTTGACCGTACTTTGAGAAGGCGTCTATATGAATGTTACATATTTTTCGTTTTGGGCTGAGAAGCTATCCATATGTATTATTTCGAAGGGTCTGGTAGCCGGTGGTGCTATATTAAACTTTTGCTTTATGGGGTTCCTATCGTACTTTGCTTGCCCACTTAATGTACAGTCATTTATGAATTTAGTTACGTGTTCTCGCAATTTAGGCCAGTAGTACTTTACGGATAATGCTAGAAAGCACTCGTTAATACCACGGTGATTGGTCTTGCCTTCGTGGTAGTGACGAATAATTTCCTGCTGCCTCAGATATTCTTTTATGTTATCCAGTTCCTTTTTTGCTAATACCAATTTCATAGGTGAAATTTTAAAATGTTTTTGTAACAGAGGGATTATGGTGTACAATGCAAGAGGTGGATTAATTAACAGGGCCGTTTTGATCTTAGGGTTGACGTATTCTTTGATGGCGTTGACTAGGTATTCCTCAAGGTTGGACTCAGATAGTTGAACGGATGTTCGAGTTTGGGTTTCAAATGGCTTGGTTACAGTAGTCCGTTTTTTAAGGTCACCTACCACGGTCAAGCAGAGCTGTCGGTGGAATCTGTTGAGTGGTTCGTCAGTAATGGGAATCTCAAGTATAGGGGTTTCTTCGGAGGTATGCGCTGTCAGGGTATTGGAGTTATCTGGGGACGGCGGTCTGTCGGTCGCGTTTGCAATTATCGAGCTGACCTCCTCGTTACAGATCTCGACACTCGTAATCGTTCAATTTTAATCGCCATCTAGTTAATCTTGAATTTGGTTCCCTGAGGCTCATGACTCACTGCAATGGTTTGTGATCTGTTACTATTTTGAACTTGCGTCCAAAAAAATAAGGTCGAAAGTACTTTGTTGCCCAGACAATAACTAACAGTTCCTTTTCTATTGTGCTGTAGTTTACTTCACTTTCATTAAGTGTCCGTGAAGCGTAAGCTACGGGTTTATCCGAGCCAATTGATCCTTGTAACAGTACTGCACCGATTGCAAAATTAGAGGCGTCAGTGGTTAAGATGAACTCCTTGTCAAAGTCGGGATATTTAAGGATGGGGTCGTTCGTCAGTAGGGTTTTACATTTTTCGAAGCAATTGATGTAGTCTGAATCTAATGTTATTTTCTTTCCTTTCTTTAAGCATTGTGTCAAAGGTTTAGTGATACGGGAAAAGTCCGGAATGAATTTTCTGTAATAACCAAGGAGTCCAAGGAATTGTTTAATTTCTTTAGGAGTTCTAGGAATGGGATATTTTTGAATAGCCTGGATTTTATCCGGGTTAGGCTTTATACCTTCGGTACTGATGACATGACCTAGGTACGCGGTCTCAAGTTTTAAGAACTCCGACTTATCTAACTGGATCTTAAAGTTAGAGTCTCTTAATCTTTGGAATACTTTCTCCAGGTTGTTCGTGTGCTCCTGGAGGGATGTACTGAATATAATTATGTCATCCAAATACACGAGACATATAACGTTCTGGAGTCCACTCAGTACGTTGTCCATTACCCGTTGGAATGTGAAAGGGGAATTTTTAAGTCCCATGGGCATTCTCAAAATCTCGAAGTGGCCATGTTCAACGTTAAAAGCTGTCTTGGGAATATCATCAGGGTTCATCTCGACCTGGTAGACCCCTGAGGCTAGGTCGAGAGTGCTAAAATATTGGCATTTGCCTAACTTGTCCAGGACATCTGTGATGTTTGGGATAGGGTACTTGTCATCGATGGTTTTTTCGTTTAGCTTCCGAAAGTCAACGACTAGACGCCATTTTTGTTTTCCGGAGACGTCAACCTTCTTTGGAACCACCCAAATTGGTGAGCTCCATGCGGACTCAGAGGGCTTAATGATTCCCTGATCTAACATCTTCGTTATTTGATCGCTAACTTCTTGGCGGTGTATGAATGAACCTCATGGCGGAATGGGAGATGCGACTGTCGCAACCCAAGTTCGGGCACGCCGCAATCGCGGCGGTAAGACCCCTCTTTGAGGAGTGGCTACGGCGTCCTCATCTACCGCCTGACGCAGGTCCTCACCGGACACGGTAGTTTCGGGAGGTTCCTGTGTCGGATAGGGCGGGAGGAAACGCCCGGGTGTCACCACTGTGTGGATCGCCCGGAGGACACGGTGGAGCATACGGTGCAGGACTGCCCCGCTTGGGCAGAGCACCGCCGTGTCCTCACGGAGGCGATAGGCGGCGGCGACCTCTCGCGTCCGGACCTGGTTCAGGCCATGCTCCGGGGCGAGAGGGAATGGGATGCAGTCACCTCCTTCTGCAAAGCAGTAATGCTAGCGAAGGAGGAGGCGGGCCACGTGAGGGAGAGAACCACCTCACGCCCCAGCCGCTGCGGGAGACGCCCAGGGCGTCGGACGTCGCGAGGCGACATCCGGCCACCGTAGGCGCGGGCTTGCGGACGGCGAGTAATGGGTAGCTCGCCGTCCGATCAAGGACCAAGCTCGGGTCGACGGCGCGTTCTGTTCGCGCGCGCCTCAAAGAGCTGTCAGCACAGGGACGGGGCCCCCAACGGGGCCAACGCCTGCCGGGGTTGCGGGACGTCTTAACAGGATACCGTGGCCCCGGAACGTAAAGGGCAACAGAAGGAACAGGGTGGTTTTTAGTCAGTAAAAGTCTGACAGTCCCTTCCGCCCCACCCAGGGCGGAAGGAGTCATTTGATGATTTTTACCACCTCAAAAAAAAAAAAAAAAAAAAAGGGTGTCATGCAAGGAAACATATGTCATGACGGTGCTGAAAAGATTCTGGCCCCGTGGCTTTATTCAATATGCCATTTAAGAGCGCTAATTGATTTATATCCTGCTGCCCTTATTCCCTTATGCCCTATTCTGAAAACGCCACATCGCAAAACGTCACATTAGCAAAATGCCATTTTCGCGAAATGCCATTTTAGCATAATGTCACATTCAGTATTTTTTGTTTTGATAAATCGAACGATATAATTTCCTATATTTTATACATAATATAAATTGACGCAATATTTAGTTGAGGAACGGCCAAAGGGAACTATTTTCCCACTTTTAGCAGATATTTCAAATGAATCAAATCCATACAAATATTACATTTTTGCATTGAATATCATAACAATGTCACACACAATAATATAATATAAGTCAATAACGAATCAAATATCTACCTAACAGAATATTTTTAGAAGAAAATTATCAGAATGATGTGTCTAATAAGTAAGTACATGAAAAACACGCAATTTTTTCAAAAGTGGATCGTCGTTTCTCCTTGATATTTGACGTTTGAAGGATTGGGATTGTCAATAAAATAAATCAGTAGGTAATTAGACAAGAATAGATTGGGTAAATATATAGTCTGGGGAGTTGCCAGATAGACTGACGGGGTAGGAAAATAGTTCCCTGTGCCCGATTAAGGGTTATAAGTAAATCGCACATTATGTGATAATATTATAATGTCTTTTTGAGAATGTGGCATTTTGCTTTTGTGGCATTTTGAGAAAAGACAATTTGCGAATGTGACATTTTACGAATGTGGCATTTTGCTAGTGTGGCATATCGAGAAAATATATTTTGCGAATGTGTCATTTTGCGTCAGAATGTCATTTTGCGAATGTGGCATTGTGCGCCTCATCCATTTTTATTTGTGTGCCGCTCCTTGTTTTCACAAATATCATTTGATGTAGGCAATTAATCGTTCAAAGAAACTTAAGTGTTCCTAACTAGTACCTATATAATTCGTTCGTACATATTTTAATACTTCATTTTATTATATTTTTTCTTTATTTACTTTTTTAATTTTTATTATTCCTTATTTATAATAGTTTATTTTTGTATTTTTAAATCGGACTGTGATTTAATTTTAGAATTTTCTACTTTTAAGACTGCTTGTACTATTGGTACTATTTTGATTACTGTGATATTTTAAATTAGACTGAATAGAACTAAGATCATCTTAATGCTTTAGACTAGCTATAGGTACATTTTGTATATTTTGTTTGTGTTTAATTACTTTGGCTCTATAAGCAACCTGTGAAAACTAAATTGTGATTTCACACTATTGTATTTTTTCATACTCAAGTTTCTATTATTTATGAGTGTAATCTGACATCATTACTGAAAATCAATCAACAAAAACAAAACAATAATTATTGTAAAAATATGATTAATACTAACTTGTGAAAGAATAGCGTGATTCCTACTTAATAAATCATTTTCTTAACAAACTAATAATTTTTTCCATTCCATCATATCTTTCCTTAATATCGAATCTTAATAATTCATTTCCAATAAATTGGCCAAAATATTTGCAACCATGTAAATCTATTGGGCGCCACGGTGGCTGTGTTTGCATCGGCTCTGTGTTTCTTAATTGCTTAAAAATGTTAAAAGTAAATATTTCGCGCTAAATTACTACCAAAGTGAAGATACAACTAAGGAAAAGTGTTTAACAAAATATATGAGACTAATGAACCAGTGAAAAAAGTGTAATTAAAGTGGGACTCAGATACGTGTTAAACTGTCAGTTGAAACAAAGAGTAATAACGTTAGATCAAACTGAACTAAATGTGTATTGTGTAGTGTATTGCGAACTCGAACTGAACGTGCAACTTGGAAATAAAACGCGCAGTTAAAGATTACGCAGTTAAAGATTGCATCAGTGGAAATGAACATAACCACAAAATAAACATCCAAAATTTGCATTATCATGGTAGACTAATTATTGCAAACAGCGCCATCTATCGCTATTGTACTACACCATCTAACCAACAATATCAATACGTCAATCAAATCGACCCGAAGTGTCAAATGCTTCGATCTTACACCATCACTTCACAAACATGACAACAGATGTCACTGCGTGCAGGATTCGACTATAAAAAGTAAACAAGTCAACCAACAAGTGAGATTACAAAACGTTTTATAATAGAAATTTAATATTTATAATTAGTACAATAATTTATACGATAATGGAAGCACAAATGCAATCGTTCTTCGAAAAAATACAAGAAAAACTAGACCAGCAAACGATTGTTATCTCTGAAACAGTAACACAAAATGTCTTAAAAAAATTGGATGAGAAACTAACTTCCGTTATAGAAGAAAATAAAATTATGAAGAACGAGATAAAAACCCTGCAGGATAGGATTAAAATTTTAGAGCAAGAGAAAAAGAAAAATAATATTGTAATATCTGGCATACAAGAAAAACAATACGAAACAACAATAAATATTATAGAAGAAGTTGAAAACCTTTTCGAATCAAACTTGGGGATTAAAATTAACCCGCAGGAAATAAACAAAACTTATAGACTAGGAAAGAAAACGGAAAAGAAAGCGCGCCCGATCATGGTAAGCTTAACCACAAATTGGAGGAAAAATGAAGTACTTAAAAACAAAAAGAAACTACCCAAAGACATATTTATCCAAGAAGATTTTCCAAAAGAAGTTTTAGAGACTCGAAAGAAACTTCAGTCTCAACTAAGAGAGGAAAGAGAAAAAGGCCGTATTGCATATATAAAATATGACAAACTTATAGTGAAAGATAGTACAAATCGTGATAAACGGAAACGGGAAGATTCAGTGTCCCCGACAACTCAAAACGACCACATAAAGTTGAATGAAAGTACGTCAAATTTACCAAAAAGTACTAAAAAACCTAACACAAGAAATATGCTCGACTACCTTTCAAAACCCGGTCAAGAATAACAATTAATTTCCCTCCCTCTTCATTCTCCAAGCCGGCTGGTCCCCGTGGAGGATTACGACCAAAACCCCCCATACAATAACCCTAGAGAAAAGAAAATATCAAGCCACTTATTTGTCGCGAGTTTGAACGTTAGAACTTTACTCTCTGAGATAAGGATTACAGAGCTAATTCATGCTACTGAGAATATACGGTGTGTAAAGTAAAATTGGAACGAACTAAAAAAAGATACTTTACTAAATCTAAAAACGTAAATTATACAAGAAACTTGTCAATATTAACAAGAGAAGACGGGATGTACTGGGAAAATAAATTTCTTGACTTGATCAAAACGTCCTCACAAGTTCAAACACAGTACGATAACTTTCAAAAAGGTATGAAACACTTATTAACACAAATACCATGCGACAAGAACAAACAAAAGTACCCAATGAGTGCATACACACGTCAACTTCTAGAAGATAGGAAACAACTGTACAATGGAAAAAGAACAAAGGTAATAAAAAGAAAAATTACCCAAATAAGTAAAGAAATAAATAGAGAAATCTCTAATAACAGAAATAAATACAGGCTAACTATTTTTGAGGAATACCTAACAAAAAAGGGGGCCATTAAAAAGGCATACAAAGATCTCCAAAGTACAACGAAATGGGCGACAAACATGATAGACAAGAAAGGAATGATAATTTCCAAGCGGTCCGATATAATAGCAGAAGCAACTAATTTTTATCAGAATCTCTATTCGTCACAAGAAAACCCTAGTTTATCGCAGCATATTAGAGACAAAGTCTGCGTCGACGAACCACTACCCGAAATACTAAGATCAGAAATTGGTTTTTCTATCGAAACTCAGAAAAAAGACAAGGCGCCTGGAGAAGATAAGGTAACAAACGAAATATTGAAGTCTTTATCAGAACCCTTACAACACCCACTAGCACTCATGTTCAATAACTTTTTAGAAAAAAGAGAAACGCCAAGGCAATGGTCCGAATCGTTAATAACTCTTCTTCACAAAAAAGGAGATAGAGGCGACCTTAGTAATTATAGACCAATTAGTCTTATGACCAACATTTATAAAATTTTCTCAAAAATACTCTTAAATAGACTTACTATCACTCTAGATGAAAGTCAACCTCGGAAACAAGCTGGATTCCGTAAACACTATTCAACAACTGACCACATCCAAGTGGTAACACAAATAGTAGAAAAGGTCAAAGAATATAGCAAAACTCTACACTTATGCTTCATCGATTACACCAAGGCATTCGACTCTTTGGAACATAGTGCAATATGGAAGACACTAGTGGAACAAAGAATAGATGTAAAATATGTCGAGATACTCCATAGCATTTATTCTAAAAATTCCGCAAGAATAAAGCTAGAATTAGAAGGACCAACTTTTCCCATTAGAAAAGGCGTCAGACAGGGCGACCCCCTGTCGCCTAAGATATTCTCGTCGGTTCTAGAGACTATATTTAGGAACCTTGATTGGGAATGCAAAGGCGTAAAAATTGATGGCGAATATTTGAGCCATCTACGTTTTGCAGATGATATCGTTGTGTTTGCAGAAGAGCCCGCACACTTAGAGAACATGCTGCTAGAACTGGTGGAAGAAAGTAAGAAGGTAGGCTTGAGTATGAACGCTGGAAAAACCAAAATTCTAACAAACGATTCGGAAGTAACGATAATTATAGATGGACAAGAAATAGAATATGTAAAAGAATACATCTATTTGGGACAATCTATTTCATTTGTAGACCAAACAGAAAAGGAAATAAACAGGAGAATAGCAATTTCATGGAAAAAGTACTGGAGTTTTAAAGAAATTATGAAGAACAACAAGATAAAGATGAACCTGAAAAGAAAGTTGTATGAGGTAGCAATCCTTCCATGTCTTACTTATGGATGCCAAACATGGTCTCTACGTATAAAAGAAGAACATAAACTCGGAGTTATGCAAAGGAAAATGGAGAGAAGCATGTTGGGCATCAAATTGTCGGACAGAATCACTAATGAGGAAATTAGGAGGAAAACCAAAATAACTGATATAGTAGAGAGAATAAGAAGTCTGAAATGGAAATGGGCGGGGCACATCTGTAGAATGGAAAACGAAAGATGGACAAAGAAAATCATAGAATGGGTACCTAGAGATGGAAAAAGAAAGCAAGGCAGGCCGCGGAAGCGATGGGAAGATATATTTAAAGAAAGATGTGGACCTGACTGGAGGGGACAAGCTAGAGATAGGGAAAAATGGAGAAAGTTGGGGGAGGCCTACGCCAATGAGGCGACTTCCATAATTAATTAATTTTACGTGCATGCAAAACATTTAAAATATTTATTTTATGTTTTTACATTCTAATTTGAATAATTTAATTTAATCAAACATACAATCATTTTCAATTACATAATTTTATATGAATTTAACTCAAGTAAAAAATAATAATAATGGTAACGAATTGTGACTCGATATGTGATATGATATATTATGCTTAAATTGTTACAATGTATTTATGGTAGAATAAAGGCTATTTTATTTATTTATTTATAAATCTATTACACTAACGTTCAAATCTTCTTTGTTTACGTCGTCGGTAGATGTACCAGCATCTATAAATTTCTTTTTAGGCATTTCTTCTTCATATACCTGTGAATATTCTCCAAACTCATCATTTTCTAGAATTGGCGTTTCCATCTGAGTTTCGTCGTCGTCCTGTGTTTCAGGAATGCAGTCAGATCGTTTTCGCTTCAGATCTGTATATAATAATTATACAAATATAAATGAATTTCATACAAATCACTAGGTTTTTGTTATAAGTTGGAAATCATCTAATGACTTCTCCCACTTGGGTGGAGCGAAAGGGCGTGTCAGATTTTTTGGTAATATAATTACTGTGGAATATACTTGTTATTATTTTATCATACACGACAGTGTTCTGTTTCAACGTAGAACTAAGTATCGATTAACAGTAGCAGCAGCAATTCAGTAACTATCCATTTAAGTTTTTCATTTAACGCATCACAGTAACGCTGAAAATAGAGTATTTTCACATATTTTATTTTTATAGAAAAGCATAACATTTGCCAAAAATAAAGTAGTAAGTGTCACTATAAAGTATGGTTGGCAACCCTAGTTCCACACGCGCCTCAAAGAGATTTCAGCAATATTGCCTGGACTTGTTAGATAAGCTGCGTCACTTGTATTCGCGTCAATAGAAAAACTTTAGCTGGTTTAATGGCAGCCCCGACGGATATTCCTCGGTATCATTTCGTTACATAATAATTTTGTATAAGTAGTAGGCATACAGCATCATCATTTGGAAGATGTGAATGCCTACTTTCTTGTACCATCGCATGGACTTGCGTTCGCAAGTGTAGCAGGCCAACATTTGGTCTTGCCTATCAACACCACTCATAAATAAATTATATTGTTTAACCATTTCAGGTTTTAAAATTTGTTGACCTCGCCTGTTGGTTGTTGGCTTTAGTTCTGGGGAATGAGTGGTGCTGATAGTCAAGACGTCACATTGGTCACGCCACTTGCAAACACAAATACCGCTGCGGTTATATCTAAAAATGCTACCACCTTTCGCCAATTTGGTTGCAATCACTGCTGGGTTTCCTTTGCGGTTTACTCTCAGAGTTCCAGTGACATTCGTTCCATTACGCAACAGGAACTCTGAGAGTCCGACACTATTATAAAAATTGTCCATGTATACATGGCGCCCTGTACCAAAATAATTTTCTAACAGTTTTGCCACCACCTTATCTGTGTGGCCTTTCCCTCCTACATCTTGGTCTCTTTTTCCCTGATATACGTGAATTTTTAAGAAAAGGCCACTCGGTGTGGCTAGCATATATTGTTTGATGCCGTATTTGTGGCGCTTGCCTTTACTGTATTGGCGGATTCCGCTACGTCCACGGAGTTTAGTAACTAACCTTTTCTTACTACAGTATTATTTGACGGGCCTGTTGGTCTAGTGGTTAGTGGCCCTGACTGCTAAGCCGGAGGTCGTGGGTTCGATTCCCACCCAGGACAAACTTTGTGTGATGAGCATGATTGTTAGTTCTGTGTCTGGGTGTGATTTATCTATAATATGTATGTATTTATAAATTATATAAGTACGTATATCAGTTGTCTGGTTACCATAACACAAGCTCTGCTTAGCTTGGGATCAGATAGCCGTGTGTGAGTTGTCCCAAGATATTTATTATTTATTATTTATTATCTGTGTTTCTACTGAATTGTTGTCTCACTCTTACGTGAGCTATCTCGCCCCTTCCGTTCGTGTCTCTGAGCAGCACGCTTACCTCGCACATTGTTATTTCATTTTAAATGTCTAAATGTAATGTAAAGCGGGATATCGGAGAGACAATTAAACACTGAGAGAGTCGGATCAATACTAACTATTTATTAAAATAATACATGATTAATCGGGTTACAATACCCACAATAAGGCTGGTTACATACTTATAGGTTGGCTACACACTATATCTCCTTCCCTTGGAGAAAAAAAAGTAAAATTATAATATGATATTACTTTTTTTTTCATTTAAACACAAATAAGTGTAAATAATAGCTAAACATAATAATAGCTAAAGCTAATACATAAATGTTTTGATTATACGTTTACACTAGTATGAAATGATAATTACCTATACCTAAGTGCTAATAAAGTGTTATTCAAATACAAGTTGTTTTTTTTTTTATAAAGTATGGTATTATATATAATTAACTTGATTTAAACAATTTAGTACGATTCTTATGTACTAGGTCTATTTTTCCATTTTTATTTATCTGAATATTTGGTGACATATCTTTTATTACGATGTATGGACTAGTATAGATGCTATCCAACTTACTACAATTTTAATTTTTTATTAAAATTAAATCACCTGGTCTATACACTATTCTCGCCGCTGTGTCACAGTGAATAGACGTGTGTTATTTACTCGTGCTAAAATCTAATTATCTAAATTGTGATTGGCTTAAAATCGAAATTCCAATTCTCGTTCCTTCCTGGAGCACTCTTATGAGCAGGCCACTCCCCGTGAAAGTGATAGATATATTTGTGTCACCATCATTGCTCAAAATCTTCGAAAAAATGGTTTGTGATTGGTTTGGGGTGACTTGGGTTTGAACCGCCTCCTCTCCGTGCGGAAGCCCACGTATCGTACAAATAAGCCAAACTGCGCTGACGCACTGTTGCGAATTACGGCATCCCCACCTCCAGTGCTACAACGCCCGGACTGCTACACGAGTGTGCGTCACTAGCGATCGTCTACGTGCGGCTACGGCTGCTACGAAACGCTAAACAACTGTGCTATGCATTGGTCGGCTACGAAACGGGTTCTCCAGTATTAGCGCTGCTGCCGATTGCTCCTACTAATAGCGGTACGTACTATCGGCCAAACTTAAGAGGGCCCTTCCCGGTCCGTCTATCGTCAACTCGATCATGGCTGAAAAGCTTGTTGTTTCATCTAGCGCAATGTTAGAAACAGAGGCAAAGCGAAAAGAGTGAGATAGCGCCTGAGCGCTCGGTTGGCATTCGGTATCTTTCGCCGCTCACTCGCGGGCGGTCGGCCGCTACGATGAGCCATTCATAGAGATGGGTTTTTGCCTGGGCATTTACGGACGTATTGAGTAAATGCCCAATAGACGTCCATTTACGCCCAATAAATGTCCAAAAACAGGGCATTTATTTTAATTGTAAAATATCATAAATTATTACATCATAATAAGTTCAAATAACTTTAAAGTGTTTTATTTTTGTAAAATAAAACTATACTTAATTCCAAATTTAAATACCTAGTTTTGTAGACCTATTTCTTATGCTCACCTAGATGTGGATACGGTCTATTTTGTGTTCCAATTTAAAAAATAAAAATATTTTAATTACCACCAGCTTGCACCACCAGCTTTAGAAGGTAAATATGTAATTAAGTTTACATAGTACCTAAACACACTTAGACGTGGACACGTGTAGTGAAAAAAAAATAATTTCCAAATTTCTCTCCAAACAAGACAGGAGACAGAACAGAACGAGGCCAGTAGGCACAAAGGGATGTTTGTAACTAGGAGAAGCATTACTATTAGACGAATTATTATTAATTTATGGGTCCTAATGTGAGCTGTTACTTTTGATTCGAGTAATAGGTAGGTATGGCATAAACGCTTGAACGCACAGAAATTAGTTCTAGTTTCTACAAGGTCCGCATAATAATCAACACCGGATGTAACCTGTACACTATCTAGCATAATATTGCGTTCGTTCTGCCAAAGAATACACTCCCATACGATGTGATGAGCAGATTGTTCATATTCACAGTCGGGTGTAGAACATTGACACAAAGGAGAAGCAACAAGCTTGAAAGAAAATAATTTAATCTTAAAGTTGCCATGACCTGTGAGAAATTGGGCAACACAGTGGTCCACCTCCAGCCATTTTCTTGCCAGCCGCTCACAAACTGATGAAAAGAACTGAGGAAGGCCCTTGATAGAATTATCCCACAGACCTACATTGATTAAAAGTTAATCTGGAGATCTTAGCTCGGTTACGTTGTGTTAGAAAGTTTGCGTCCATGGTCTCTCGCGTGGAATAGTACATTGCAGCACGTCGCTGTACCTTGAGATCGACTGGAAGTACACCTGCAAGTACTGGTGGGGCTTCAGTACTGACGGTCCTATACGCTTTATTTACTTAAAAATATTAAAGCTAACCGTTGACTTTGAAGCAATTTACGTCGTACCGCCCCATGGTGGCCCTATCGGCCCAAACAGGTGCACCGTGCACCGATGCGATGCGGTGCGATCTCATGGCGGAATGGGAGATGCGACTGTCGCAAACCAAGTTCGGGCACGCCGCAATCGCGGCAGACCCCTCTTTGGGGAGTGGCTGGAGAGGCGCTACGGCGTACTCACCTACCGCCTGACGCAGGTCCTCACCGGACACGGTTGTTTCGGGAAGTTCCTGTGTCGGATAGGGCGGGAGGAAACGCCCGGGTGTCACCACTGTGTGGATCGCCCGGAAACACGGTGGAGCATACGGTGAAGGACTGCCCCGCTTGGGCAAAGCACCGCCGTGTCCTCACGGAGGCGATAGGCGGCGGCGACCTCTCGCGTCCGGACCTGGTTCAAGCCATGCTCCGGGGCGGGAGGGAATGGGATGCAGTCACCTCCTTCTGCGAAGCAGTAATGCTAGCGAAGGAGGAGGCGGGCCGCGTGAGGGAGAGAACCACCTCACGCTCCAGTAGAGATGGGCAGTGGGTTTAAACCCAACTGGGCAAAAAGGGCATAAACTGGGCAAATAGGGCAAAAACGAATTGACGTCCTTTTAAATGCCCAAAAACTGGGCGGAAACTATAATTAGTTAAATTTCATAGTTATTAAGACTTATTCATTAAGTAGTGGTAAGATTAAAATAAGATAAATATTATATTATCTACAACGTGGCGCTACCATGGTGACATTAATTTAACACACGAATAGGGCTAGTGTCCATAAATCATATTCAATAGGACAGGTTATAGAAATACGTAAATTGAAAAAATTTTTTTTTCGAACTAACTAAATAATAAAAAAGTAACCAAAATTGGGATCACTCTGTACAAAAATTCATTCATGAAATTAGAATACTATCACCTGGTTGAATTACGTTTACTCGAAGCGGCAACGTCTCGCTTTGCGCGCTGGCAACCACGCTTGCGCCTGGTACTTGCACAGACTTGAGATCGGTCCGATTGTAATTTGACGACATAATAATAACAAAGAAACCGAGCGTAGTTAATCACATATCACCTTCTCTTATTACTGTTAGTTATTATCACCATCATCACTAATCAAATTCACTTTTATTTAATAGTCTTTAAGTGTTTTGAATTTTCAATGAGACCACCTTGTTGGCGGATACCTACAAAGGGCTAAAGGGCGCTTTACGTTCTCCCGCACTTTTGACAATAAATTGTCCCTTACAGCCATTTCCCTCATTCTGACGAAGGCTAGTTTTGGGCTGATTTTGAAAATAATGTAGCACATTTTCATTTTATTGGATTGGGTCTTAACGCGTAGGCGATTGATATGGGCGATGAGACCTAGGATCCACTGGCTGGTTTTCGCGGATGCGTTAAAGAGCTTCTACAATAGTAAGTGAAGCTGCCGTGTAGTTAGGATGAGTATTTGCCATCACGATCACAGGTTTACACAAGCACTAATAACACAAATAAAAACGTCCTTAATGCCAAAGATGTAAGTTCCTATCGTAATAAGAAAGAAAACTAACGAAAACAAAGCAAAGCGTCTTTATCGCAGTACCATGATCTAACAATTATCCTAATTACACAGAAATAAATAAATAAATTAAGCAATCGTCTTTTTCGCGGAAACATTCACAAAATTAAATACGACGTTATTATGCGCACGAGTATTCACATCAATAAGTGTGTCAAGGGCATGGGTCCGACGAGCACTAGAAAATAAAAAGGATCTGCGGCTTGCGGGGGAGGGGACGACGACACCCGACGCCTGCGTCGCCTACGATACTCGCCGACAAAGGGATCTCTCTTTCCTCCAATTAACCTACTCTTAATTATCTTTACTCTTAATTATTAGCTAATTTATCTTTATTTCTCGTGTTTCTGGTATGAATATCACTATTTTTCTTATATAAATGGAGATGACGGCAAACAAACATAATATTCTCAAAGATATACTGTGAAGGAATTGTACAAATATCTTTAAACAATTCTCTAAGAGGCTCCCTAGCACCTAATTTGTATACAGATCTGATTTACCTAATTTATCACGTCATCGAATCTATCTCTCATTGGCAGTTTGCGTGGGAAACGTGGGTCAATTATTTCTGGCAGAACACATTTGTAGTAAAACTGCGTCAGTTTCAATATTTTATCTTCTGACCAAAAAGTTGGATCTTTGTATATCTTTTCATACACAAATCCCTTTGGCGTCCAAAGGACAAAGTAAGAAAAACTCTTTTTCGCAATTTTAAGTTGGGCTTGGACCTGGTAATAGTAATTGTGGTTTCTTTTCAGTTTGATACCACCTCCATCTTCTATACAGAAGACAACTTTTTTACTTTTTATAGCCTCTAACGGCGTCAACGCAGAAGCCGAAGATGGACATTTTATTTCGACAATTCCGTCGTCTCCAATCAAACCATCTGGACTTGCACAAAGGAAACAGTACTCATCATCAAGAAATAACCCACAAGGAGTGATAGCCATGTTGAGCTCGTTTGCAAATTCTTTGAGGGCTATTATTTCATTTGACTTTCCGTATCTTGTAGAATCGTTGCCAGTAAATGTTGAATATAACATTATTTTAATTATGGACGTGCATGGGGTCGTAGGCTTCATTTTACAAATTTGACCAATCATTGAAGCAGTTATTCTTTTTCTGCGTTCCACAATCCATGTATCGGAGTTAGATTGGTCAACAGTATCTCTTTCTAAGGATAATATTTCCAAATGTGTCTCTTTCAAAGACTCAAGGAATTCAGTTTTTTTTTGTTATGAATACGTCCACCGGCAAATCAGGCTCACTTGTTACGTTGCCGTAATGATGGTCTGCCAGCTTTGACCGCTTTGCTCGCTTTATCCCCCGTAGCACATTTTCAGCTCTCCGTTTTCTTTTATTTTCAATTATTTTTTGCTATTTTGCCACATACTTTTGGGTAAATGTATTTTTAATGTTGTCGTCACAGATAATATTTTTCTGTATCTCTTGCATTAGCTTGTAGTCTTTGGTGTTGTACTCGGAAACTGCTGCGTAGCACCTTTTTTCATAAGTTCCTCGAAGGGAAAAGTTTACTCGCTTCCCAGCAAGGAACTTTGCTATGATTGAGTTAAAATGTTCTGCAGGGTTATTCGTTTCTTTTAGAAGGAGACTTTCTGCATTCTGTGTCAACTGTAGTGTAGGTACTCAGATATTGTTGCAATAAACAGTATGTCATAGTGGGTAGCGGAACAATTTGGTATGCGTCGTCAGTTTGGAATAAACCGTGTTGTGAACTAGTTGTTTCTTTGGGACACTCCCCCCTCCAACCCCGCGCACAAGAACATTACATTGGCGACGAGGATAATAAAACGTGTCACGTGTGGTTATATAATTACTAAAACAATTAGTGGCCAAATACGTAAAACGCAAAATGTCGATCGGGAAGATTAAGGAGTTTGACGTGCGGTCAGGATTGTGGTCTTCATACACAGATAGACTTGAAATGTATTTTGTGGTGAACAAGATCGCGGAAGAATTGAAGTTACCCACACTAATCGCGAGTATGGGCGATGAAGCGTATGAATTACTAGTTAATCTAGCCAGTCCAAAGAAGCCTTCGGAGTTATCGTATGCACAAGCCAGCGAATTGTTACGTCAACATTTACAACCGGCACCATCCTCATTGGCGGAAAGGTACCGGTTCCGACAAAAAAGACAAGGTGCAACGGAAGACGTGGCCGCGTATGTGGCAGAATTGAAGAAATTATCACGTAATTGCAAGTTCAACGCTAACTTGAATGAAAATTTGCGCGATCAGTTTATCTGCGGCCTTAGAAGTGACGTCATTCGGCAGCGGTTGTTCGCGGAAAATGAGGCGATAACCTTTACGGAGGCGGTAAAATTGGCAGGATCCCTGGAAGCAGCGGAGAGAGACGCAGCGGAGGTTGAGTGGCGTAAGGAAGCAACGGAGGCAAGTAGTGCTAGCTCGGTTCATGCGCTAGCGCCGAGCGCAGCACGCGCCGGGAAAGGACGCGGGCGCAGGAGTGGCGGAGCGGGACCGGCGGCACCGTCCGCAAGCTGGCGTGCTCGACCGGACAAAGCGGCGCCTGTACAGTCGGCGTCGACAACAGTGAGCGGCTGTGCGGCGTGTGGAGCGACAAACCACGAGTACGGCAGGTGCCGTTATCGGAACTTTGTGTGCAGCAGGTGCCAACGCGTGGGTCATTTACGGCGAGTATGTCCAGAGCGGGAGGAGTTAAAGTCGCAGGCAGACAGTGGCCGGCAAAACAAGGGCACGAAACGGGAAGTTCATTTCGGTGATTTTGACCTAAGGACTAGTGATGAGGACGAGGACATTGAAGAATTAAACCTTTTGTCGTTAAACAATTATAAGGCGGTAAGTTTACCCATCTGGGTAGATAACGTTATAATTAAAATGGAAATAGATACTGGAACAGCAATTTCATGTATAAGCAGAATTGTTTATGACAATAAATTTGACCATTTGCCTATTGGACGTGATAACACAGTTTTAAAGTTTTATGACGGAACAAAAATTAAGCCTTTAGGAATAATTAAACCAGTAGTACGATATGGCAACATACAGAAACAATTAGAATTATTTGTTATTGAGGGTGGCACTACATCCTTAATAGGAAGGCAATGGTTAGCCGAATTACGGATTGATATTCCGAGATTTAACTGTAATTTTATAGACAAAGGTGACATACACCTAGATAATGAGATTTGTAAATTGATCGACAGGTATAAAGTCGTGTTCAGCGGTGGGCTGGGACGGTACACGGGAGGCAAGGCCACATTGCGGGTTCGCGAAGGGGCTCAGCCCGTGTTCCATCGTGCGCGGCCGCTGCCCTACGCGCTGCGCGAGCGCGTTGACGCTGAGCTCGACGCGATGCTGCGGGCTGGCATCGTTGAACCCGTGGATTGCTCGGACTGGGCGTCACCTTTGGTACCGGTTAACAAGGCGGATGGTACTTTAAGGATTTGTGCGGATTACAAGTCAACTCTGAATCCGGTGTTACTGGTCGATCGTTACCCACTCCCTAGGATTGATGACGTTTTGGTAGGTCTTAATGGAGCTCAATTCCTAAGCAAGATTGATTTGTCTAATGCTTATAACCAAATCGAATTAGACGATTCAAAAAAGTTCACTGTCATTAACACACACAAAGGCCTGTTTCGTTATAATAGGTTAGTTTACGGCTTGTCGTCCAGTGTAGGTATTTTCCAACGAATTATGACAAATCTATTGCAGGGCATTCCTCATGTGCAAGGTTTCCTTGACGATGTCATTATAGGGGGTAAAACTAGAACGGAACATTTACAAGCCCTCGAGGCGGTTTTAAAGCGGCTCGCCGACAATGGGTTGAAACTAAGGAAGGATAAATGTGTTTTCCTAGTAGACAGCGTAAAATATTTAGGGTATGTGGTATCGAAGGAAGGTATTAGAGCGGACACGACAAAAATTGATGCCATTTTAAAGATGCAACCTCCAACCAATGTATCAGAATTACGGTCGTTCCTAGGTATGATAAACTTTTTCGCCAGATTTATTAAAAATCTTAGTTTTATGTTACCACCGCTGCATAACTTACTACGGAAACAGGTTCCGTGGGAATGGAATAAGGACTGTGAGCGTAGTTTTGAGCAAGTAAAACGTGCGCTAATTAGTAGTGAAGTACTGGCACACTATGATCCTAGCAAACCGGTAATCGTGACGTGTGACGCGAGCGCACGGGGCATCGGCGGGGTACTGGCGCAGCGCGGGGCGCACGGCGAGCGCCCGGTGGCGTATGTGTCACGTTCACTCACAATCGCGGAGAAAAACTACTCACAGATTCACCGCGAAGCATTAGCTATTATTTTTTGTGTAAAAAAGTTTCACCAGTACCTATACGGGCGGAAGTTTACATTGCGTACCGATCACAAGCCTTTGGTATCTATCCTAGGACCTAATGCTGGAATACCGACTATGACAGCAAGTAGAATGCAACGGTGGGCAGTGATTTTATCGGCGTATGAGTACGAAATAGAATTCATTAAAACTAACGCGAACTGTGCGGACGGCCTTTCGCGGTTGCCGAGTAGTAGTGCGGCGAAGGTACGTGACGTAATACCCGAACAGACTTATCTTCACTTTGCACAAGACGCATTATTGTTGGATTATAGACAAATAAAAAAATCCACAGCTAAAGATCACATTTTGAGCAGGGTGTTAGCTTATATACGGGACGGTTGGCCGGAAAAATGTGACATAGCAGGAATGCAGCCTTATTTTAATAGGAAAGCAGAATTATATGAGGAATTAGGGTGTATTTTATGGGGCCATAGGGTAGTTATCCCGCAAGAATGCCGCGAACGGGTTTTACGGTTGATTCACGAGCCGCATATGGGCGTAGTAAAGTCAAAGGCGATAGCTCGCAGTTATGTATGGTGGGCCGGCATCGACGAGGCAGTGGAGCGTGAGTGCCGCGCGTGTTCCACCTGCGCTAACCACGCGGACGCACCCCCCAGCGCTCCTCCTCGGCCTTGGCCCTGGCCATTAAAGCCGTGGGTTAGACTTCACTTAGACTTCCTAGGTCCAATCGAGGGAAAGTTGTACTTGGTCGTGGTGGACGCGATGTCTAAATGGCTGGAAGTCTTTTTAGTATCGAGTACGGCAGCGCGATATACTATCCCTAGACTTAGCGAACTATGGGGTAGGTTCGGTGTTCCGAAACAGATAGTTACGGATAATGGGCCACCGTTCACGAGTAGTGAGTTAGCGTCTTTCCTACACAATGACGGAGTGGAGCACATCTTTACGGCTCCCTATCACCCGGCGTCTAACGGGGCGGCTGAAAATGCGGTTAGGACAATTAAAAAAGTAATTAAGAAAGCCTTAACGGAAAATAAAAATATTGAATTATCCATTAATACATTTTTACTACATTACCGAAACACTGAACATTGTTCTACTGGGGAAAGCCCATCCATGTTACTGATGGGTAGACGTTTACGAACCCGGTTAGACGCATTGAAACCGGACCGGGAAGCTAGGATTCGGGGTGTGCAGAAACGACAAGTGGAAGCTAAGGGTGGGGTGAATAGAGAATTAGGAGTTGGGGACGACGTGTGGTATCGCCAGTATTTAAAGGCGGAAAAATGGCAACCAGGTTCTGTGATAAAATCTACAGGAACCAATGATTTTAAAATCTTAGACGCTAGTGGTAACGAAATCCATAGACACCTCGACCAGGTTCGACGTAGATCTAGGAGTTCACTGGTAATTCCCACAGGTTCAGTACCTCCACTGGTGGAACCACCGAGTGAGTCACTACCGGAGTCAGTTGGGGTCCAGTCTGAGCAGTCAGAGGCGAAGAGCTCACGCGAGGGGACTGGGATTGGAAACCAGGCACCACCAGTTGTGGTGGTCGAGCCGGTCGCAGAACAGTTTAGCACGCCTCCTACCACCCCTGTACCGACCCGGCCCCGTCCAATTCGGAGTTGTCGGTTGGGCAAAAACGTTACATATAAGTAAGACATAGATTCATAATTAGATATAAGTCGAGAAAGGGTTGTTTTGTTAATAAAGCGGGAGGGATGTAGTGTAGGTACTCAGATATTGTTGCAATAAACAGTATGTCATAGTGGGTAGCGGAACAATTTGGTATGCGTCGTCAGTTTGGAATAAACCGTGTTGTGAACTAGTTGTTTCTTTGGGACACTCCCCCCTCCAACCCCGCGCACAAGAACATTACATCAACCATCCTAGATTCTCATAAATGTCAGCCCGTATACCACACGCTTTCAGTTGAGGGACCAAATTGATCTCTACTGTGTTTTCATTTTTGCAAAAATATTTCTTGCACGAATCATGAAAACCAAAAACGTGACATGGACCGTTCAGTAGGTCCTCCTTCAAGCTCTTTATTTTTCCTTCTAATGGCAAGTCCAGCTTTGCAGAGTATTCTATAGCTCCAGTAACTGCTTTATGTAGGCGTCGAATACGGTCACTCAGTGCTTTGCGTAGTGTGACAGGTACCGGTCCGTTCTTATTTTCGGTCTTTTTTACAATTTTCCTCAATTTATTTGAGTAATTCCTCATCAAGTGATTGGAACATTCTATTTTTCTTATATAGATATTTGGTCCATAGGGCATTGTATTTCTCAAACCATTACACACGCTGCTATCACCATCGCCAATCAATTTAGTATATCTTAGCCCATGCATATTGACACTAATTTTGAATCCCTCTACGATCGCATCAGTTTCCATTTCAGTTGAAGGGCCAAACCAATTTTTATAACATCTGTGAGCAAGAACTTCAATTTTCCGCTTTGCAGCTACAGCACAAATGCAACAATAAGAGTTCCTGACCCCAATGAATAATATTTTTTTAGTCCTAAACCCTATGAAATGAAATGAAATGAAATGATATTTATTTATTCAGTAAATTGGTTATAAATAACACTTTTACACGTCACATTTTAAACTAGATGAGTCCAGTGTTTCCTAGCCGACTGCTCTCAGAAGAAACACCGAAACAAACTCAGAGGTCAAAGTCTCTTTTAAAGTCCATACAATTATTTGTATTGGTCAAATCATATGCGAACCAAGTAGGTTAATGTCCGAGGTGCTCCCTTGAGGAGAGAGGCACACAAATTTGAGTCGGCCTGTCCAGTCAATGCACGCATTTGTCAGAAATCGTCAAGCTCGACTCAGAATTTAAGGAGCTCAACGACACGACGAACAATACCAAAGAAAGGACATTTGGGTAGGCCGCATCGAGTACTCAAACTGTCAGACAACCATAAAATCTAATCAGAAAAAATGCAACAACCCACATAGTTCACATATTTACAATATAACATATAAAAAAAATACTTTTCAAAGTATATCCCAATGAGAATAAAAAACAAAAAATAAATAATAAATATAAAAATACAATAGTCTCTAAATGTCATATTAACGTTAAATTAAAAGATCATGTTTAGTAAAATATGTCAAAAAGAAAAAATGTAATTTGCAAAGGGCATAATCACAAGGCTTAGCAGAGCGAGCAGCTCAATCCCAAGCTTTTTTATCATCTAAATAATCCGAAATTTTATAGTAGCCTTTCTTGTATAGTTTGGCTTTAATACAACTTTTAAATTTTTTAATTGGTAAGTTTCGAATATCAATGGGAAGTTTATTGTAAAAACGTATACATTGACCCATGAACGAGTTGCCTACTCTGTGGAGACGAGTGTGATGTAACACAAGATTGTGCTTATTTCTAGTATTAAGTCCATGGACATCGGACACTTTCTTAAAATTTGAAATATTCTTGTGTACATACATGAGGTTTTCAAATATGTATTGTGAGGCTACAGTCAGAATATTTATGTCTTTGAATTTCTCTCGAAGGGAATCCCGTGGACCTAAGTTGTAAATGGCTCGAACAGCCCTTTTTTGTAGAACAAAGATAGTATTAATGTCCGCACACGTTCCCCAGAGAAGAATCCCATACGACATGAGACTATGAAAATAACTAAAATAAACGACTCTGGCTGTATCCACATCAGTTATTTGTCGAATCTTTTTAACAGCATAGGCGGCCGAACTGAGCCTGCCTGACAATTTTTCTATGTGCGGGCCCCATTGTAATTTGGCGTCAATGGTAATTCCAAGAAATACCGTTGACTCAACAGGATTCAACTCTATTCCATTAAGCTGTACATTGGTGCTTAGCTGCCTGACATTTGGCGTTGAAAATTTAATGAGATTCGTTTTTTTTTCGTTTAACAGAAGATTATTTACATTAAACCAATGGACAACTTTACAGAGTGCATTGTTAACTTCGTCAAAATTTTCTAACTGTCGCTTGATTTTAAAAATTAGTGAAGTGTCATCCGCGAACAATACAATCTTGTGATTATCCCTTACGTGATAAGGTAAGTCATTAATATAAATCAAAAACAGGAAAGGTCCTAGAATTGAACCCTGCGGAACGCCCATGGTAACCGCAGATCCTGCAGACATTTTGCCATTGACATCAACCCTCTGAATTCTGTTGTTCAGATAAGAAGTCAGAAGGTCGAGAGCTCTGTTCCTTATACCATAGTGGTGCAATTTCCTGATGAGTGTATTATGGTCTACGCAATCAAAGGCCTTGGATAAGTCACAGAAAATGCCAAGAGCATCCCGCGATTCCTCCCAGGCCTCAAATATGTTTTTCAGTAACTCCACGGCCGCACCTGTAGTTGAACGACCCTTTGTAAAACCGTACTGTCTCAGATGGAGTAAATTATATTTATTAAAATGCCTTAACATTTGATTCAAAATTAATTTTTCAAAGATTTTACTCAATGTGGGTAATATGGAGATGGGCCGAAAATTCGTGGGATCAGTTGTACTACCAGATTTGAACAGTGGAATCACTTTACTAAGTTTCATCAGGTCAGGAAATACACCAGATGCAATGCAAGAGTTAAAAACAATTGCTAAAAAAGGAGAAATAACATCAATTATTTCAGACATGATATGTACCGATAATCCCCAAAGGTCGGCAGTTTTTTTTACATCTAGATCCCTAAAGGAAACAACGATGTCTTTAGCAGTCACAACAAAAAATTCAAAATGTTTGTCGCATTCTGGTACACATTCTTTGATGCATATGATGCAACCAACTCCCGACAAGGAATTTAAATTTGTCCCATAACTTCGTTTACCCCAAGATCCGTCTGTTATTACGGTTATATATGGTATTCCGTCTGTGTCGATATCACCTTCCTCTATCGCCAATTGTTTTTCTTCTTTACCTGCTTCAAGCATGTGTTGCAGAGCGACATCTTTGTTGTCACCTAACTTACTACATATTTTGATATAATAACCCTCAGACATATTTGGCATATTTAAACTTGCACATATTTCGTCCAATTGGGCGTATCCATTCCCAGTTTGGAAAACGCCTTCTACTACACTGGCATTTATATAATCTTTTTGGGTGGTTTCTTGGGAAAGTATTATCTTTTCAGTTTTGCACATTTTACATACAAAATGAAAGCTTGACATAAACCCTACCCTTTTTTCTTTTATGAAATTCATAGAGGTGAAATTACAGTCAAATGAATGATGCGACATGGTTGCAAGCTGACTGAAAACATAGCCGATATCGACTAATCGATTGCCCTCTAATGACTGTGTTTCATTGACAGTTTCTTGTTCTTTTGTAACTATTAGCTCGTTGTCTGATAAAGAAGGTGTGCTCAAGTTGGTCGAATAGTTGATTTCCTCTTCAGCTAGTTCTTCATCGTTATTTTGTTGAAGAAGTTGCCTATAAAAAAGTAAACACAGTTAGTTAGATCTCCAACATGAACAAAAAGCAAACCGTGACATGTCTATTTTTCATATCACAGTAGTGAAGAAATCACTCACTTTGATAATAATGGTAGACTGCGATCAATATTGTCTTTATATTGGTCATATTCCACGATCTCATTTTCATTAAATACCTCGTTCTGTGCTTCGTTTGTTACAGTAGCTTCTTGAAGTGGTACCCTATTATGGGTAAGCCTAAAACAATCAAAAAATCTTTTTACTCTTCATACAAAAAGAAAATACATATAATTTTGTTTTGTGCATAATATATATAAAATAGTAGAGTAATAACTATGGTTACTGATTGTACCTATTTTTACATTCACGTCCTGGTTCGTTATGTACAATTGCTTGTACTTCAAGCGTTACACAAGATATATCATCATCCACAAGAGTTTGTTCTATGTCTTCTAAGAGTTCAACATTTGCGCTAGGTCTGTAACGAATTATAATTAGTTAGGTTGTCACTGTATCAGTCACCATAATAATCATAAACTAAGGTACATCTATTCCACTTAGCTTTCCGACTTACCTAAGCCGTGGTACATCATTATTGTCAATATTTTCTTTGTTTCCATTTATAAACCTGGAAAATAAAATAAACCTTCATTCGCAGAACTTGATAGCTAACGTCATAAACAACAACGTTTGTTTTATGACTTTTTTTTAATTTGATAGATTTTACTTACATAACTAAATAAATATCAATTTATTTTCCGCTTCAATGTTCAACTAAACAACTTTTCCCAAGAAACAGGACCGATCAGCTGATCACTCTACTATGGAAGTTCAATTTTTTTCTAGGGGGAGTTATTCAGTTGCATGAGTATATTCACCTCCTTGGGGCTTGATACCCCCTTTCGGTAACACCCTGTATAAATATAAAACCTAGACATATAAATGTCATGACAGTATAATAAAAACTTGAAAAATCATATTTATTCAATGTATTGAGTTATGTTCACACGTTCCTGTTTATGATGTTAGCTACTCGTATCTAGTCCTGCGAGGTTGATATGAATATCTTTTACGACGGGACCAACATTGTAATCGCGAAAAAAAAATATTAGCTGTTCTAACATGTACGTATGTTCACAGAACTCGATAAAATGTTCTCTATATTTTTTTTTTTTTCGATTTCATGTTTGATCCAATACTCATTCATAGTAAAAGTAGTTCATAATGATGAGTACAATGACCCTTTTTTCATTTCGGCCATTTTCTATGAAGATGTAATACTGTTTCATATTTATACTGTGCTAAATCAAGGTAGGTTTATGTAAAAGTCCTGTGTCCCGGTTGCAACAATCAAAAATAGAAAAGTAGGTACTTAGAGTAAATAAATTCTTACGTTTCATTCTGTTTTCGTTTTATGGGTCCATTTCTTTTTTTTTTCCTTCGAGCCAAAAGACGTAAACGCTTTTTATTACCTCTTCGGGGATCTAGCTGAGTGTTATCTGTAAAGTTCAGTAGGATAACATTGATTTATACTGCTGCTACTAGGTACTACTACTAGGTACTTACCTACCTATGTACATAGGTAGGTTAGTTGTAGTAGTAGTACCTACCTACATACTATCAACATGATTTGGTCAATAAAAAGTGGTTTGATATTTGTTACAGTACACTAACTACCACCGTTAGTATGTAAAAAAATCGACTTACCTACCCATTTTACCAAACGACTTTTTAGTTCTTCTCAATAGTAATAAAATCGATCTCTTTCAAAATACTTATACAAACAAATCGATGTTTGTATTCACTAATGCCAGGTTTCCTTTCACAGAATAATATTACTAATAATTTCGCAAGCAAAATCAGTGTCCGGTATACAAAAAACAAGATCGTTGTAGTAGGTAAAACTGAATTCACTAAATATAAAATGCAGCAGAACATTCACGTACGCGCAGTCAACAAATTCCGTCCAAGAGGCCCGAGAGCCGAGCGGGTGCGCCAGTGGCCTCGTCTCATTCAACTCCCCCGTCTCATCCCGCCCCGACCCCGCACAACTCGTCCCCCCGCGTACCTCTTATCGCCACTGGACTAACAAGCATGAGAACGCGATAACATTGAACGGAAAATAGTGTGCGTAAATTTCGTAAAACTTGTTCAAGGAAATACGTGTTTTTCAGTAAGCCTTGTAAGTTGGTGAAATAAATGTTTATCATTTAGAATCTCCATTACATTTGCGAGGTTTCTGTGGAAATATTTTCTTATCTTTTACTATTTATGAGTAGAATATGAACGGCCAAAGTTCAGGTAAAATTAGTGCAATAAAGCAGATTTTTTGAGGCTTATATTGAATTTGTTTCTCCAAATTTAGATTGTTTGTTACCACAGAAACCTAGATATAGTGCACAAGATACCTATTAGTTAAAAAGTTTCAAAGAAAGATCTGTTACAACGCCATTATCACGAACAAGCGTTTGTATGAAAAGTAAGACGGGTTGGCCGCTCCTAAGCATGCTCAGTTAAGAAAATAGTCCTGCGGAAGCGCAGATAGTGACAGACCACGCCCCTTCCTTGCTCCACCCAATTAGAGACAATACATATTTGTGTGAGTGCAGTAAGTGCGTGCGGCAAAAAATATCAACAAACATTAGCCAGTGCCAATTTGCATCTCGCTAATTGTTCACGCTTCCCGTTTTCATCCCAATTTTATTTAACGACCTGTTTATATCTATCGGACTGATTGCCTACCCAACTGTGACCGTTGCTTTGTATACCGGACTGTGATCGTGGAACTCTATTTGACCCTTGCTCGTATCCTGGACTGTGTATCGTGACTACCTGTGGGCTGTGATTTGTCATTTACGATGACAACCCGAAACCTAAATCAGGAAGAAAGAAATGAAATCATTGTCTTGCATAGACAAGGATTGAATATATCCCAAATTGCGCTGGAGTTAAATCTACAAGTAAGTTATTTTTTTTTATCTAGAGATAGAAATTAATTAAGTGCATGTTGGTTTCCTTTACTGAGCTATATATTTATTGTTTGCACTATTATATAGATCTCAATTTTTTTCTTCTGTTACCGTAATTCACAGACCCAATTAAAAGTTATTGTTTCGCGAGCCGACGCCAACGTAGCCGTCGGCCCGACAAAAGAGTTTTATAGATTAAATGGTAGGTTACAAACAATTTTTTAATAATTCATATTATATTTGAATGCCTAAAAGAAACCTACATGCATTTTTTATATTTCATATATTTGTTGTTGTTATTAGAAATTTTATTCTAACGAAATCGTGTATTATGCGTTTCTGCGTAAGAGAAATACACTAATATAATATATTAATGATTGCTGACTGCGAACATATTTCATGTTAAATCTCTACCTCGAGTCTCTAAATACTCGTAGTATAAACAAAGTCGCTGTTTCTGTCTGATTCTTTTTTTCTATTTTTTTCAAAACATTGCAACGTATTTTGATATGGGTTTTCACTTTCATTTAGAGATTTTTTTTTGAAAGGTATTTATGCGCATGCAAATTATTATAGAGCCAAGCCGAGTATTTTAGAGATTTGTAAGACCCGTGCGAAGTCGAGGTAGATCGCTAATTTACGATAAATATACAATACCTATATAATACATAACTTAGAATTTTGCAAAAATAAAATAAGAAATTACGTTTACGTATTCAAAATATTAATTTAAAAAGAGGTTTGTTTTTTCCTTTCTTTTTTTAATATCGGCGCAATCAAAGACATTTTATGACCCGATAACGAATATTTCAACACCTATTTAAACAATGGCCCTGCATTTTAAGTCATCACTGTATTTTGAAATTGAGTTACCGCACTTAAATCGTTAATTATAAAACAATTTGCTTGGGAGAGTTTTACACAATGTTGGAATTTACTACAATGCCATTGTTAAATATCTATTTGTGGTCTACTGTCCGTATAAAATACAGATAACAATGTTAATAACTAAAAAAGATATTTTAAAAGTTAGGGTTTATTTGTTAATAACTTAATCCTTTTTCATACTGCTAGTGTTGTATTGTTTAATTCCTATTTTATGTGACAATTCGATGCTAACTGGGAATTTGAAAGAAATAAATGATATTTTTTATTTATTTAATATATTATTAATAATATTGATATTTAATGCAAAAAACTTCAATTAATTATAAACAATTAAAAAATTTTAAAAAGAAATTCACGTGCCCATAGTTGTGACTTCATAATGTTTACTTACTTCATCTGGCAGCTAAACTTGATGACGTCACACGCGCTCGTGTTTATTCGGGGGTTTTCGGTACTGGATTCAAAAGTAAATTTTTATTTTGAAATAACTTTAGAACTATTTCGAAAATAAAAAATAGTTTTGCTATAAAATTTAAATATAATCTTTCCATTTATCACAAAAAAAAATTGATCAAAAACCTAATTGTTACTTTTTTTTACAGAGAACCACAGTACGCCGTTGGGTGCGTAGATATGAAGAAGGAGAAGATCTAACTCAGCGCGTTCGTGCACCTCGACCTCGGGCTATCAACGAAGGGCAATTGGCCAATATGATAGCCACATTTCAAGAAAGCCCATTTACACCTACTCGCAATTTCGCACAAGAATTTGATGTTTCAATGCAAACTATTCGGAACGAGTTACATAGAGCTGGAGTCCATCACAGACGGCCCGCAAAAAAAAATATTTTGACTGAGAACCAAAAAGCTGCTCGCGTACGATTCGCTCGGGACTACAGAGACTTCGACTTTTCTTACGCCATATTTTCCGATGAAAAGTGCTTTAGGTCCAGCCAACAAGGTCGTCGGAATTTATGGCGTATAGATAACACAAGATACGAACCTCGAAATGTTATCCCAAATGCAGAATCAGGACGAGTTGTCGTGAATATGTGGGGCTGGATGAGTGCTGCTGGACCAGGCGAGCTTGCTTCCATACCGGGGAGGGCAAATGGCCGCACATATAAAGATGTGCTTGAACATATTATGTTACCGACTGTGCGCACGGTGTATCCAGAAATGGAGGTGCCAGAGTTTTATTTTTTCCAAGATAATTGCCCGATACACCGTGCGCTAGTTGTTCGAGAGTGGTTGCGGTAGCAACCACAAATTAAAACAGTGCCATGGCCCTCCCGATCGCCGGACTTAAACCCCATTGAAAATTTATGGGGTTTTATGGTCCAGAAATGGGATAATAGGGCAGAAAGAACCAAGGAAGCACTTGTCACCCATAGCGAACAAGCTTGGGATACAATAAGGGGTTCAAACTTGTGTGAAGTCTTGGTTAGGTCCATGCGTAACCGGTGCGATGCAGTTATAGATGCGGGAGGAGCAGCGACAAAGTATTAGTTTTTTAATAATTTATAATTTAATTTTAACATTCAGGTGGCCCAAAATAGTGACGTTAAAAATATTGATTTGCGATCATTGAAGTTTTATGGTTATAATTTTTTTAAATTTCTTGAAATTGATATGAGATCCACTTTAAAAAACTTTACTTTCTAAAATGCGAATATTTTTACGTAATATATTTTTGCAATTTTTATTGTTTTAAAGAATCCTTGAGGTATAAAATGGTCATTTTTCTAAAGATTCCTTCCTATCAAAAGAGGCAAAAATTTTGATCGATAAGGAAGAATTTACGTTCGAGTGATACACAAACAAACTTTTACTTCAAATTTTTTTTTTTAATATAACCGTTTAATAAAGTAGAAATTTGCATAGCAACCTGAATGTAAAAAGATATAGATTTTTTTGAAGCGGTACCCTTATATCTTTTCAAAATAATAAAAGTCGTAACAATCAAAAATCCGTAGAGTATTTTTGACTACGCTTGGGCATAAGAAACGTAATTTATGAATTTATGACGTCACTATTCGGACCAGCCTAGATATAAAAAAATATGTTAAACACTGAAATTTTAATGGTTGTTTCTCCGCGGCAGAGTGATTTGCCCTCAGTTAAATAGAACTAAAGATGTTTTTGTTTTCAGAAATAATAAAAAAATCTTCATTTTAATATTAATTGGTTCGAAAGAGATCAGTTTTGAGTTTTTTTTTTTTTAACATTTCAATTTTTTTTTTTTTGGATTTTACTACCAAGATAATATTATCATTTCATTGCAGGAAAAAATCATTTAAATTTCACGGTGGTGTCAGTTCGATGTGCTTTTTTACAACCTTTATTTTGGTATATTATTTCAATATTTCTAACAGTTATTATTCTAATTCTTTAATAATATTATTTTAATGTTTTTTTGTCCAATGATTGTGCCAGTTATTTTAAAGTAGTCCTGTATAATCAATGTAAAAATAAATGTGTAATAATAATATAGTAAATCTGGATATTTGTTTGTTTAATCGCGCTAATGTCTGAAACTACCAGTGTTATTGTATATGATATTAAAATATAGTAATTATTTTTGTATGATAGCCAGATTTAGGAAAAATATTATAAACACCGTGTTCCATGAATGCCTGCTCATTTTTAACACATACGCTCACGTCTAAGCACCTATATAACAAAATAAACTAAAAAATCGGACTGCCTCGTTGGTCTAGTGGTCGCAAGCGCGGCTGCTGTGCATGAGGTCTTGGGTTCGATTCCCAGGTCGGGCAAAGTGTTATTGGGTTTTTCCATCAGGAATTTCTCAGTAGCAGCCTCGGAGTCTGGATTTGTGCCCGGTTGATGGCAATAGGCTCGCCCCCTATTACATGGGACTAAAAACATAACTGGCGAAATGTGGGTGTACTAATGAGTACATCTCTGCCTAACCCTTCGGGGATTACAGGCGTGATGTTATGTTATGTTTATAAACTAAAAAATAAAAAATAAATAACTAACAAAAAAAAACAAAAAAAAAATGGATGAGGCAAAGAAACACCAAGACTCAGTATAGTTTGTTATTCCACGCATTTCTGGAACACGTAAATATCACGCTCATCACGGAGCAATAACTAAAGACGCGTGGAAACCGCGCGAGGCAACTAGTATTTGATATATAATGTAATAAAGTAAGTGTAAAGTATAATATGTGGTATGTTAAAATAACGTGTGTGCTCCATGTAAAATACTGGTATTCAGCTGCATCGGGTTAGACTGGAAGCCGACCCCAACATAGTTGGGAAAAGGCTAGGCAAATGATGATGTTAAAATAACGTGTGTGTAAGTGTGTAATAACTAATAAAATATATGTATACCTAGTTTAAAAAAATTATATATTTCTTATGTTAATAATTAGGTAATTGTTGTATTATTTATTATAACCTATAAATATCAATCTGCTAGGCTGATTGCCTGACAAGACAATTATGTTCAATTGCTATGCTACTTATGCTATTTTGCGCGGTAGTGGCGCATATTTCTTATTTGTTTTTTTTTTGCTTTTAGTTTTTTAGACTTAATACCATCTTGTTTTTATTTTGCTTTTTCTTACATGTTTTCATAAGTAATGTGCGTCATTTTTGTGTAAATAAACATTTTTCTTTCTTTCTATGTAATTTTTTCAATATATATCTGTAATGTTTTTTGGACAATCTTGAAAAGATGCATAAAAATAAAATAAATTATAATTTTAATTGTGGTTTTTTTTTTTCCTGCAAAAATTGGCAAATCCTAGTGAATTATAAAGAACCTACAAGCAACCAGTGCATATATCACACTAAGAGTAACTTTAAAGCAAAAATCTCTTACCTACTATACATGAGATGAAAATATTTAATAACTACCTACCTAAAATAAATAATTTTAGAAAACTAAATAAGCACTTAACTACCCATAGAAGTAGGATTTCCAATAATTATGTAATAATAGTTACAGATGAAACTGATAGAAGCGTGCTAATAAAAAAAAATCTACACAGTTTTTTATTGAGTTAATATAAACTCAAAATTTGGATTTTATTTTCAATTCTCCAGTATTAAATGCTCTGTAAGAATAGAATGTTCAAGCGGATAAAATTCCTATCATTACATATTATAATAAAACAGTCCCCCGCGGCCCGCCGCGCCGCGTCTCAAAAACTGCAGTACTGATTTACGTGGGATTTTACCAATATACAGAGTTCATAGAAATTTAGGTGTATAGGTATATATATTATATTAGAGAAAAACTGAACGTTTCAGTGTTTTGTAACACCCGTGCAAAGCTGGGGCGAGTCACATGTAGTTGTTTACATATTGTTATCTTAGTACGAAATATATTTTTTTGTGGAAGGTTGATACTTATTAAATAATACCAATAACACATTTTCAAAAACAAACATAATATATTATAATGAGTACGAAATAACTTCTTGTCAACAATGAATTATAAAAGAGCTCACGCGGGCCATAATATCATAGTTTGAAACCGAAACGACAATTAGAATTTGTGACCATTGAAAAAACATTTAACAAAACGAGGGAAACAGGTTACTAATGTGCGCCCGCATACTAGTGTGAGTGTACACTTCTACACGTCATTGTATTACGACGAACACAACTAAAATTCGCTTCCTATTGGTCAAAACGCATGCATGACGGTGATCGAGTCGAGAGCGGTGCTATGCGATAATCGCCTTAAAGGTGAGCATGCGGAACTTTGGTCGATAGTACGTTGTCGAACAGCTATTATGCCAAAAATGCAGCGCTCGCCCCCTGCTACTCCTGCCCGTGAGACGGAAAACCCACCGATTTTCTCAACTCCAAACCCAAATGAGCCCGACTTCTCAAATATTATTTCGCGTACCAAGCGACTTCGACCAGATTTTTCTCCGGAGTGTGAATGGAAGAACTTCGAGGACAAATTAATGAAGTTATTTACTTCCTGGAAAACTGAGCAGGATGCTCTGCTTGAGAAACTAACATCAGAGCTAACGAATATTAAATTACAAAATGCGGAGATCCAAAAAACAAACGCTGAAACTTTAAAGACTATCACATTTTTAAGTGAAGACTATGATTCCCTTAAGAAATCTCTGTAAAAGCTGGAAAGAGAGAACAATGAACAACGTAATTACATAATGGAACTAGAAAAAAAGTGGACGACCTACAGCTGAGTTCGCGCTCATCCAGTTTGGAGATAAGGAATGTCCCAACAACTGAAAAAGAAACAGTTAGTGATTTAACAAAAATTGTTCTTAAAACCTGTGAGACCATCCAGCCATCGGCTAACCCGCCTCAGTTGCGTGACGTTTATCGCCTACCAGGTAAAAAAGGTATAAGTAGACCTATAGTGGCAGAGTTCCTGACTGTCCCCTCGAAAAATCAGGTACTGGATGCCTGCCGTACCTTCAATAAAGGGTTGCCACCGACCGAAAAATTGAATACTGGACATATTGGATTTCCCGGTGAAGTTAAACCGATTTATATCGGTGATCACTTGCCTCGCACCCAACGACAACTGTTCTTTGAGGCACGCTCTTTTGCAAAAACAAACAAATATAAGTTCTGTTGGTCTCAAAACGGAAAGATTTTTCTCCGCGAACGCGAGGGAATGGACACTATTGTTGTCAACACAACTTCTTGCCTTAAAAAGCTACCTACCCCTGCATTACAACTTCAAGACTGCCCATCTTAATATTAATTTTTATTATTGATGCATGCTTCTAGACTTTATTACAACCTTACAGTTTTATTTACTTGCATCCCAAGTACACTATAATTATGTTTTATATTTTTATATCTGCGCAAACTTTTACCTTGTATTAAAAAAAATAATATCAACAATTATACCTAATGCATCTTGTATAAATCAGCCATTGTTTTTTGCATCGTCCATTTTTAGACTATGCAAAGAATACATCAATTTAGAACCTTATCAAGAACACACAACCCATATCGTATCTGAGTTTATCTATACTCTATTGACTAACTTAATTGACTATCATACACCTGCAACATTCAAACCACAAATGAAACAAACTACACTCTCTACTCACACAGCCATGGCTATTATCAATATGCACCTACTAAAATGTATAAATGTTCAATCTTGACACTTTAAAAGATTTTGACTCTTTTGGTCAAAGTGATTCACACATTTGTGGTCCTAATTCATGTACACGCTTCATTAAGAATAACGACAAGTCGCTAAATATAATACACCTCAATATACGAAGTGTAAACTGTAATTTTGACAGCTTCTTAGTATTTCTGGCTAGAATTAAACTCTCTTGTGATATTTTAATTCTATCAGAGTGCTGGCTGAGGGTGTCAACAGTTCCACCACTGGAGGGCTATGTTTCTTACCAAACGAAAAGACTTATTAACCAGAATGACGGTGTTATAATATATATAAAATCAGAAATACCTCATATTGTCACCGAACCTTCTGTGCAAGAGGCTAGCAGCTTGATCTGTAATTTGCAATCCCACAAAATTTTACTTTTAGCATTATATCGTTCTCCATCTGCACGAAATCTCGACAATTTCATAAACAGCTTAGACACTACACTTACGCAGCTTTCTGCTCAACAAAATTTAGTAATGATGGGTGACATAAATATTGACATCACTCCTAATGATGTTTCCCAACAAGAAAATCAGTATCTTAACCTTCTTGCCTCACATGGTCTCGTCCCCATACATGTCTTTCCCACGCGTGTTACCTCATGTATTGATCAAATAATGATAAGATCTGAGTATAAAAATACGACTTTAGTTTTTGATACTAGCATTACTGATCACAGACCCACACTTTTAAACATTCAACATAAGAAATCATACTCTAACCCCAAACGCAACTGCATAGTTGTAGACAATACAGCTGTAATAAATGACATCTTATCAAAAGACTTCAGTGAGGTTTTGACTATTCAGGAAGCAAATAATGCCGCTGAGTCTCTGGTCTCCCTTCTAAACACTATCATCACTAATCATTCCAAATCAGTGTACATGTCTTCCAAACGCAGAATTTTAAAACCCTGGATTACAAGTGGTTTACTTCGGTGTATTCGGAATAGAGATAACATGGCTCAAAAGTCAGAAGCAGACCCTGACAACTACGTTCTCTCGGTTACATATAAGAGGTACCGCAATTTCTGTAACAAGTTACTCATAAATTTAAAACATGCATATGAGAGAGATGAGTTTGAAAAGGCAAAAAACAACCCTAAAGCGACATGGAACATCATCAAAAACATAACGGGAACTAGTGTCAATACAAATTCTCCTAACGAATTACTAAGGATGTCTACGAATGAAAGAGTTTCCGCAAATAAAGTCAACGAGTTTTTTGCTGATGTTGGCAAGAACCTGGCTGCCAAATTCTCAACCACCTCTCACACTGCTGAATATTCTCTCGATGCAATGTCCCCCAACTCTCTAGTACTACTACCCACAGACGAAGTGGAGGTCTCCAATCTTATTATTGGGCTACGTGCAGATGCTGCAGTGGGTTGGGACGGCATATCATCGAGACTGTTAAAATCATGTCTGCCCGCGCTTGTCCCTGCCATTACTCATATCTGCAACATTTCTATTTCGACGGCTTGTTTTCCCAGAATTTTCAAAAGAGCTATTGTTTACCCAGTCTTCAAGAGTGGGGACAGACACAGTGTAGATAATTACAGACCAATCTCGGTTCTGCCAGCCCTCTCTAAAATCCTAGAGAAAATCCTTAATAAAAGACTAGTAAACTTTCTTGAGTCACACAAATTATTAAGTGATAATCAGTATGGTTTTAGAGGTGGCAGGTCGACTGAAAATGCTGTTGCTGCCTTGGTAGATCATGTGGTATCTAAGATAGACAGTAAAATGAAATGCTTGGCTATTTTCTTAGATCTTATCAAGGCATTTGACAGTGTGTCTGTTTCACACCTTTTAGATAAGCTTGAAGCTACGGGCATCCGCGGACATACCTTAAAGATCTTCCAGGATTACTTAAGTGATAGAACTCAGTGCGTTAAAATTAATAATGTCATCAGTGACACCAAATCACCGAGCTTTGGCGTACCTCAGGGCTCAATCTTAGGACCTACCTTATTTCTTATTTATATTGATAACTTGTGTAAAATGTCGCTAACGAACTGCTCGATTGTTACTTACGCAGATGATACGGCTCTTCTTCTTCATGGTAGTGACTGGCCAGAGACTATCAAATACGCGGAACACGCATTGAACTCAGTGATGAAGTGGTTGTCATACAACATCTTAACCTTGAATGTAAAAAAACAGTGTACTTACCTTTTTCTCTACTGCATTCCAAAGTCCCTCCACCTGATTCAATGATACTTAGAGCTCATACTTGCTCACTTGGTCTGTTTTCTTCACAATGCGATTGTCCTCGACTTGTGAGATCTGAGTCTGTTAAATATCTCGGAGTCTATGTAGATAGCTCATTGAGCTGGAAACCTCAGATCAGCACTCTTTTATCACGAGTCCGCAAATGTATATTTATATTTTAAAAATTAAGGCACTCTGCGGATATGAAGACAATGAAAACAGTTTATTATGCCTTAAGTCAAAGCATAATAAGCTATTGCATCACTGTTTGGGGTGGAACCACCAAGACAACCCTTCTCCCTCTAGAGCGAGCACAGAGAGCTGTCTTAAAGGTACATCGAAGCCGTTTAGGTATCCCACCACAGCACTTTACACCGAATGTCAGGTCCTCACTGTGAGGCAGCTCTTTATCCTCGCCACAATTCTACGTAAGCATCCCTCCGTAGTGTATGAGTCGAATGCTACCAAAAACCGTAGATATTATGAGGTATGCTCAACTCATAGCTATAGAACGACCTTTGCTCAGCGCCATTATAATGTGCTGTCGAACCACCTCTACAATAGAACAAATAAGGTCTGTACCATAGCACCCATCTGCCTACGCAAATGTAAGACCAAGGTTGTAGAGTGGCTGTTAGCTTTAAATTATAATAAGACTGAAGAATTGCTAAAAATTTCGACCGCATAGTCTAAATAAGTTAATTATTGCATTGTAATATTATATTTTGTTTGTAGTTACACACGCGCACACTGACACTCACATAGTAGTATGGATATATACACTACACATACTATAAATACACACGCTATACATATACTCACTACACATAAGCACACATCAATGCATAGGTACTTAATTAGTAATTAGCACACATATAAATTGTTTAGTTTATAAGTTTATGTTACTTTGTGTTTAAATGACAGGCGAGGACGCTGGCACCCTAGACACAAGTTAAATCTTAAATTGGGTGCCAGAGTTCATTGAAAACACCGACGTGTGGTGAAATACTTTAAATGTCTAAAGTAAGTGTTTGTGTACAAACTTAAGGTAATAAATAACTTTATTATATTATTTTATTACTATTGGGTTAATATTTTTATTGTAAACAATTTTTCTTGCTAATTTACTTTTAAGTAGATTTTCCCTTGCTTTCTTTTGAGACAGCTGTAATCTATACCTTAATTTCAATGGATAACTATCGTGATTATAAAGTGATTCCACTACGTTGTTATTTAAGTTACTCGGGAGTGAACACACTTTACCAAAGACTAACTCAAAAGGTGTAAATTTAGTTTCCGTATAAACAGATGTGTTGAAGGAAAAACACCAATAGGGAAGCCATTGGCTCCATGCTTCTGGGCGATTATCTGTTTGTATACGCAAAAAAGAAATTATTTTTTTATGGGAATTTTCTAACGCCTATACTCTGGTGGTGGTAAGCTGTAGAACTCAGATGATTTATTTTTAAAAGTTTACATACCTCTTGAAATACTGAAGACATGAATTCAGCTCCTCTGTCTGTTGCGATCTCCTTCGGTAACCCGTAGCGCAGAATGAAACTATTAACTAGAGCTTGAGCTACCTCTTCCGATTTTATAGACACAAGAGGATGTGTCACAATATATTTAGTCGTCTCACACTGTATGGTAAGTAGGTATATATGAGAAATTGTAGCAGTCCCTATCTATTGGTCCAACTAAATCTATAAATATTTTGTCGAATGCTGACGTTGCCGTTGTAGTTACAACCATTGGCTCTTTTACAAGTCTAGCATATTTTTCTTTTTGGCATTTCGAGCATTTACTTACAAAGTCTCGAACGTCTCGTTCTAACCCGGGCCAGTAAAAATATTTCTTAATGTTATTGACCATCCTTCTCATGCCTGCATGGCCACTTGTAGGCAAGAGATGGAAGTCGTTTAGAATAACTTTCCGGTCATCTTTGTCGTTTATTCTACAACCATCATCATTTATTATGTATAATCGTGGTGCGCACCTATCATTTAACGTTTTAATCTCGCATAGTAATTCTTCTACGAATATATTATTTTCTCTATTTTTTATAATACATATTTCGTCGACATTTATTAATTTGCAAAATTTATTCAGCTCCCTCACAAATGCGGCTCGCGTCAGTTGCGATCGGAAGTCTGGATTAATAAAAATTGTTAATTTGCTTTTTTCGTAACAAAACGCGTTTCTTTCCACAGTAATCTTATTTTGTTTCCTTAAGATATCTAAGTGTTTTTTCTCTATTAATCGAAGCTCGACTGCTTCTTTCGGTTTTGTATAACTCCCTAAAACACCTGGTTGATCAGGCCACGTGCTGTCAGAAGCTATGCTATCCTGAGGGCTTTTCATTTTCCTCGCCTGCGCCCTAGTTGTTACATTTAAATGAGGCTCACTCATGCTTTTTAAATCTTCTGATATGAAAGAAATTCGTGACAAGGCATCTGCTGCCGTATTGTCCGAACCTTTCACATACTCTACAACATAGTCATACTCTTCTAGTATGAGTCTAAACTTCATAAGTCTACTCGAGGGATCCCGCATGTTAAAAAAGTAAACTAATGGTCGATGATCCGTCAAAATTTTGAATTTCCTACCGTATAAATATGGACGAAAATATTTAACTGTCCAAACTATCGCCAATAACTCTTTTTCAATCGTTGGATACCGCTGTCTGCTTTGTTCAAACTTCTGCTTGCATAAGCTACTGGTTTATTATTATTTTTACTTAAAATTGCGCCAATTGCATAACCTGAAGCATCTGTTTGTACTATAAATTGATTAGTTTCTAAAAAATCTGGATACTGAAGTATTGGCGGAGTAATTAAAGACTTCTTTAAACTTTCAAATGATTTGTGACAATCCTGATCCCAAATAAACGGTACATTCTTCCTGCACAATTTATTTCAAGGATAGGCTTTTTTGCAAAATTTGGAATAAATTTTCTATAGTAGTTTACAAAAGCAGTTAAACGTTTGACTTCGTCAGTAGACTTTGGACAGGGATAGTTTTTAACAGTTTTAATTTTCTCCGGATCTGGTACTACTCCCTGACTTGTGACTACGTGTCCTAAATAAAGCATTTCCTTTTTGAAAAATTCACATTTTACCGGATTGAGTTTTAAATTAACTTGTCTTAACCTTTCAAATACGCCTTGCAAATTTTTCATTTTTTCCCCTAAATTGCAACCAAAAACTACCAAATCGTCTTGATAAATAAGGCACTTATTATATAATAGACCTGCCATGGCCATTGTCATCATCCTTGAGAATGATGAAGGACTGGTTTTAAGTCCCATTGGCATTCTTGTCAACTGGTACTGACCAGAACCAAAAGCTGTATACTTTCTACTATCCTTCTCTAACTCTACGTTATGGACTCCTTGATATAAGTCTAAATGACTAAAGTATGTGCAACCCGATAAGGAGTCTAGAATTTCCGTTATGTTGGGGAGAGGGAACTTGTCATCCTCAATACAATTATTCAACTTCCTGTAATCTCCATTTTAAAATAATAACTAATCTCCATTTTTTCTCGCCGCTACAATCTAACTTTTTTGGAACTAATAACAAAGGACTACTCCATTCGCTTCGACACTCTTCTATAATTCCTTCCTGTAACATCTTTTCTATTTGTTTATTAATCTCTTTCTTCTGAGCATGAGGCAATCTGTAGGGTTTAGAAAATACAGGTGTCACGTTGGGTTTGAGAGTTATCAAATGTTTGTAAATATTCGTAGTTTTTAACCTATCCCCCGGTAAATAAAATATGTCATTGTATTTTGCACATAAATTCTCTACGCACATTTGCTCTTCTTCATTTAACTGTTTTAATTGTAATAAAGTAAACAATTTCTGAACCCGCTCTGCGTTTGATTCAGTTTGTGAAAAAGAACAAATGTTGTAGTCGCTGATACTATGTATAGTTAGTTTAATATCTTTTAATGTAACGTAATCCTCAGTCCTATTTAGTATCCTTACTGGTATTCTACCGCATACTGGCTTTACTAACGAACTAGCTAAATAAACTCCATCGCTGATATCCGACGCGCAAACTCGCATTCGTCCTTAATGTCTGTTGAAATCTAATGAATAGATTCGCACCTTGGTAGAATCTCTGTATAATCACATTCTTTATTAATGGGTATGTCAAATATATTATTATGAACCGTTAATGTTATAATGTTATGATTAAAGTCCAATACAGCATTATACTTAGTCAGAAAATCCTGACCGACGATGCCATGCGCCTTAATTGGTAAGTATTCAAAAACATAAAACTTATGTCTTAAATGATAATCATTGAAATGTAAATTCAAGTAACAATATCCGATTGTTATGACTTTGCCCCCGATGCCATTTATAGAGATGTTTTCTTTGTAATACTCGATCTGTTGTTCCAGAACATGTTTATATTTTATGGCTGAAATTGATGCACCGGTATCAAGTAACCATTTGAATACACGGTTATTTATGGGCAAGCTAATTGAACAATTATTATTGCATGACAAAATTTTATTCACGAAAAAAATTGCTGTTATTTTTATCACAATTAGCCAATTCCGCATTTACTTCCGGTTCCGACGATATAACCCGAACGCTATTATTAGAATTGTTGTGACGCATCCTTTGATTTCTATTACTATTATAGTAAAACTTACCCCTAAGAACCTAGAACGACCCACAACCGCCCTGGATGGGCGGTTGTGGGTCGTTCTCTGATGCTGTTGCTGTTCGCGATGCCCGTTCGAACCACCACGATGACCATTGCTGTTGCTATGTCCACCTCGGTACGGCCTACGCTGCGAATAACTCTGGCTAGCGTGACCTTGGTGACCTCGTCCGAAATTATGCCTGAAACCCCTTTGAAATCTAGTGTTATTATTGTTATACATACCAAGTATTTCACCTGTAGTTGAAGCGGAGGCCATCTCCTCATCTTGCGCCCCCTGAATCGCGTCCTTGAGCGTGCTGTAATTTCGAGCTGCTATTATTGTGCTCAACCGGCGGTTTCGCAGCCCATCGGAGAATTTTTTAATAGCGTACTGCTCATTCAAAGGTTTTAGTACTTTATAATTTTCAGAATTCCCGTTTGCCTGTGAAACCGTCAGCTGAACAAAGAGTTCAGATATCTCCTTATCATAGTCCTGTATAGATAAATCATTTTGTTTCATAGAAGTTAATTTCGATTGCAATGCCATAGCTGATTTTTGGGGTAATAATATCTTTTTCATGTCGTCCACTAAGCTATCTATCTACATCAGAATAATTTGAATTTAAGCGTAATTTTGCAGCTTGGGATAATCTACTTTTTAGTACGAAATTAATTAATTGTGTCTTACATTCTGGTGCTGAGAGGGTGGAGCTATAATATTCAATACTATCAATTAATTGCCTGGTGTTGGCCTCCTCATCAGTCATGAGTGGCAATAAATTTTAAGCGGTTTTAAGTTCAAAGGTAGTCATTATTACAGATTTACTAGGTTTACACAATTCGATTGAAATGAAATGAAATGATATTTATTCAGTAAATTGGTTATAAATAACGCTTTTACACGTCACATTTTAAACTAGATGAGTCCAGTGTTTCCTAGCCGACTGCTCTGAGAAGAAACACCGAAACAAACTCAGAGGTCAAAGTCAAATATAAAAAAAATACTTTTCAAAGTGTATCCCAATGAGAATAAAAAACAAAAAATATATAATAAATATAAAAATACAATAGTCTCTAAATGTCATATTAACGTTAAATTAAAAGATGTCATGTTTAGTAAAATATGTCAAAAAGAAAAATGTAATTTGCAAAGGGCATAATCACAAGGCTTAGCAGAGCGAGCAGCTCAATCCCAAGCTTTTTTATCATCTAAATAATCCGAAATTTTATAGTAGCCCTTTTTGTATAGGTTGGCTTTAATAAAACTTTTAAATTTTTAATTGCTAAATTTCGAACATCAATGGGAAGTTTATTGTAAAAACGTATACATTGACCCATGAACGAGTTGCCTACTCTGTGGAGACGAGTGTGATGTAACACAAGATTGTGCTTATTTCTAGTATTAAGTCCATGGACATCGGACACTTTCTTAAAATTTGAAATATTTATTTATTTATTTTTATTTATTAAAACTTTATGCACATGTAAAAAATACACTGTACAAAGGCGGACTTAATGCCTTAGGCATTTTCTACCAGTCTACCTTAGGGTGATGCAGAGACAAAAACAAAGTAGGTGCACAGATACAGAAAATACATACATATATACATACATACAAAAAAAATATATAAATATATATATATAAAGTGGGGAGAGAAATAAAATACATAGATGTTGAAGTACAACAAATTAATTGTGGGACGAGTCTGCCAACTTCTTTTGTAAGTGTTCGCGAGCTTTAACCTTGAACGTGAACCGATTGGTGGCCATCCTGATATTCAGAGGGAGTGCGTTCCATAAGAAAACCGCCTGGACAGGAAAAGAGGATTTGAGAAAACCAGAGCGGTGGGAAGGACATCGCAGAAGACGATTATTGGAGGAACGAAGGTTCTTGCTGTGCGCAGAGCATAAATATTGAAAGTGAGAAGTCAGATAAGAAGGAGAACTAGGTTTGTCTAGGAGAGAAAATAAGGTTGTTAAAGCCCTTAACGCTCTGCGCTGTCTGATGGGTAACCATTTTAAGAGTGACCGATGCGCGGACACGTGGTGATACTTACGGAGATTAAAAACGAATCGAATGCAGTTGTTAAGAAGTCGGTCTAATTTATTGAGGAGATCTGCATTCAGGTCATAGTAACACACATCACCATAATCGAGTAGGGGAAAGATCAGGGACTGTACTGGCATTGCCTTTATGTGTGATGGAAGAACATTTTTCAATCTATAAAGCGCCCGCAACGTCCCGGTAACTCTCTTGCTCACATTGGCGACCTGCTTACGCCAGCTCAGGCAAGTGTCAACATGCAAAACCAGATTTTTGACGTCGGAGCTAAACGGAATGATTGTGAGGTTTTTTACATGAGGTTTTCATTTTACTTGAGCATATAATTTTTGAAATCTATAAATTAGGTCTGTATCATCAGATGTCACTTTACCTTTATATCGCTCGTAATTTGAGTTGTAACTCAAATTACGAGCGATATAATACGAATACGAAATACGATTAATACGAATATTTCATAAAAACATAATTTGCTTCACAAAGCTTTTTGGTTAGTATACTTCCAGTTCTACGAGTAGGTCCTATTTTACATAACATACATAACATCACGCCTGTAATCCCCGAAGGGTTAGGCAGAGGTGTACCCATTAGTACACCCACATTTCGCCAGTTATGTTTTTAGTCCCATGTAATAGGGGGCGAGCCTATTGCCATCAACCGGGCACAAATCCAGACTCCGAGGCTGCTACTGAGAAATTCCTAATGGAAAAACCCAATAACACTTTGCCCGACCTGGGAATCGAACCCAAGACCTCATGCACAGCAGTCGCGCTTGCGACCACTAGACCAACGAGGCAGTCATCCTCAGTCTAGGATGACTGAGGAAGTCATCCTAGCTTAGAAGTACTTGAGCCCATCTTCTTCACAATATACACGTACCAGTATGGATGTAATCAAACTGCAGGACACCCACCGCGCGCAGACCAGTGCGAATAATTCGATGAACATTATTCGAGCAAAGTCCGAATCCGTACAAATATGGTGATGGAATTCTAAATAAACCGAGCCACTGCCACGCGCTTCGGCAGGGTCGCCATGTAAGGCGGGATATCGGAGAGACAATTAAACACTGAGAGAGTCGGATCAATACTAACTATTTATTAAAATAATAAAAATAAATAAATAAAATAAATAAATATCTTGGGACAACTCACACACGGCTATCTGATCCCAAGCTAAGCAGAGCTTGTGTTATGGTAACCAGACAACTGATATACTTACTTATATAATTTAAAAATACATACGTATTATAGATAAATCACACCCAGACACAGAACTAACAATCATGCTCATCACACAAAGGTTGTCCTGGGTGGGAATCGAACCCACGACCTCCGGCTTAGCAGTCAGGGCCGCTAACTACTAGGCCCGTCAATACATGATTAATCGGGTTACAATACCCACAATAAGGCTGGTTACATACTTATAGGTTGGCTACACACTACAGTAATTTAAAATTTAACCTACATAAACAGTGTCATAAACCTAAAGTGCTCATCTTAATATATTGTGATCGTGAAACAGATCGTGGTTTTATTGCAAATACCAATCATAAAGTTGGTTCTTCGAGCCGTTCAGAAGCCGCCATATTTGCCAGCGCCAAGCCAATATCATTAAACGTAAAAACCTGACTGTTTTACCGACGCGAAGGAACGAGCCCTCAACGTCTAGCGCCACCAACGGAGCTAAAGGACAACAAAATAGCCTCACAGGCGCGCGACTGGTCGCCCCGGTACACCGGACAACGTTTTTTCTCTTTCTCTCGCATGCGCTAGCGCCGCTGCGCTGCTCTAATGCTCTACTACTGGCCCCGCGGCGCCGTCTTTGTGCAAACAGCAAAGGAGAACACGCTCCGCAAATCGTGAAAAATCACTGTGAATCATATGTAAATATCTACTGCAAATACATTGCAACATTGAAAAGTACTACGTACTATCGACCAAACTTCCGCATGCTCATCTTTAAGGCGATTATCGCATAGCACCGCTCTCGACTCGATCACCGTCATCCATGCGTTTTGACCAATAGGAAGCGAATTTTAGTTGTGTTGTACACTTACACTAGTGTGCGGGCGCACATTAGTAACCTGTCGCCCTCGTTTTGTAAAATGTTTTTTCAATAGTCACGAATTCTAATTGTCGTTTCGGTTTTAAACTATGATATTATGGCCCGCGTGAGCTCTTTTATAATTCATTGTTGACAAGAAGTTATTTCGTACTCATTATAATATATTATGTTTGATTTAGAAAATGTGTTATTGGTATATTATTTAATAAGTATCAACCTTCCACAAAAAAATATATTTCGTACTACGATAACATGTAAACAACTACTAGTGACTGGCCCCTGCTTTGCACGAATGTTACAAATCACTGAAACGGTCAGTTTTTCTCTAGTATAATATATATACACCTACATTTCTATGAACTCTGTATATTGGCAAAATCCCACGAAAATCAGTACTGCAGTTTTTGCAGTTTTTACGCGGCGCGGCGGGCCGCGGGCGACGGTTTTATTATAATACTAGCTGACCCGTGCCCACTTCGTTGGGCGGTAACCATTTTCTTGTGATGAAATGATGAGTGTGGTTCGGTTAGTACTGAGTGCTATGATTTATTTCCTGCCTAAAGACGCTGCGCACTTTCAGCGCTAGATTCCCGAGCACGGGCCTGCGATGTTCTCGTGCTCTGGCTAGCGAGCCTCTGCGAGCGCTCAGCGCTAGACTCCCTATTTCTTGTTGCAGAGACATGCTGCCTTAAATCACTGAGACGCTGCGCACGTTCAGCGCTAGATTCCCGAGCACGGGCCTACGATGTTCTCCAGCTTTGATTAGCAAGCCGCTGTGAACGCTCGGAGATAGATTCCCCAGCGCGTGCTTGCGAAATATTTTCTCTATTCCTCGAGAGGCGCTGATGATTTTCAAGAGCAGACTCTTCCGTACGGCGTACTCGAGCTGCTCTGGGATGTCTGACGGGAAAGTTGTGATTTCCTTTTAGGCATGATAAACAATCGCTGAAACTGTCCGATATACCAAAAACAGAAATACCATGGGCAAATGGATAAAACGTCCGTACAAAGCATGTTCTTATATGGTTCGTGAATGGACGGCGGCATTTTGCGATTTAGTAATTTTATATTGATCTTTGGCATTGATCTTTTCTGCACTAATGCGAGCACAGTAAGGAAACTCTTGGCACAGCCGTTTTTTGTTTTGGACTAACGTATATTAACAATATTGAGGAATAACATACCTTATACTGTAAGTCATCTTTATGTTGTAATTATCTGTGGAGGCTTGTTATTAGCAACTTAGTTATATGTTATTGTTATTATAATGTTATTAGTCTGTAAGCTTTCTTAAAATAAAATAAATAAATAAATATATTATCTTCGAAACTATTTAACCAATTGACATACTGTTTAGGGCAAATCGTATCTCTATGATGTTCTTGTGATGATAATAATATTTTTAGATTACCCCCTTTTTTTTTTTTTTAGGTGGTAAAAATCATCAAATGACTCCTTCCGCCCTGGGTGGGGTGGAAGGGACTGTCAGACTTTTACTGACTAAAAACCCACCCTGTTCTTTCTGTTGCCCTTTACGTTCCGGGGCCACGGTATCCTGTTAAGACGTCCCGCAACCCCGGCAGGCGTTGGCCCCGTTGGGAGCCCCGTCCCTGTGCTGACAGCTCTTTGAGCGCCGTCGACCCGGGCTTGGTCCTTGATCGGACGGCGAGCTACCCATTACTCGCCATCCGCAAGCCCGCGCCTACGGTGGCCGGATGTCGCCTCGCGACGTCCGACGCCCTGGGCGTCTCCCGCGGCGGCTGGGGCGTGAGGTGGTTGTCTCCCTCACGCGGCCCGCCTCCTCCTTGCTAGCATTACTGCTTCGCAGAAGGAGGTGACTGCATCCCATTTCCTCTCGCCCCGGAGCATGGCCTGAACCAGGTCCGGACGCGAGAGGTCGCCGCCGCCTATCACCTCCGTGAGGGCACGGCGGTGCTCTGCCCAAGCGGGGCAGTCCTGCACCGTATGCTCCACCGTGTCCTCCGGGCGATCCACACAGTGGTGACACCCGGGCGTTTCCCCCCACCCTATCTGACACAGGAACCTCCCGAAACAACCGTGTCCGGTGAGGACCTGCGTCAGGCGGTAGGTGAGGACGCCGTAGCGCCTCTCCAGCCACTCCTCAAAGAGGAGTCTTATCGCCGCGATTGCGGCGTGCCCGAACTTGGGTTGCGACAGTCGCATCTCCCATTCCGCCATGAGATCGCACCGGAGCTCACTCCGCAGTGCCGCGATTTGCCGCGGCAGCGGGGTTTCACCCCGGCGCTGCGCGTCCACACGCCACTCGTAGACGCGCTGGAGGACTGTTGCCTCCAGATCCCACGGCGGCAATCCGGCAAGGAGGCTTGCCGCTTCGCCGGAGACCGTGCGATATCCCCGGATCATCCGGATGGCCATGACCCTCTGGCAGGCCACCAACTTGGCTGGTGGCCGCCGCCTGATGGTAGGGGCCCACACAGGGGCCCCGTAGAGGGCCATGGACCGCACGACTCCGGCGTAAAGCCTCCGGCAGGAGTCGCCTGGTCCCCCGAGGTTGGGCAGAAGCCGCCAAAAAGCAGCCCCAGCCCTGTCCAGTCGCGGAGCCAGACGTCGGAAGTGCTCCTTGAAGCTCCACCGGCTGTCGAGGACGAGACTCAGATACTTCATCGTCGCCTCGACGCCGATGTGAGCCCCTTCCACCATTATTTGGGAACCCGACGGTGGCGCGTTCCGAAGACCATGAAAGCACATGGCCTCAGATTTGTGCAATGCCACCTCGAGTCCCAATTGCCGGATCCTTTCGACGACTGTCGCAACCACTCGCGTCGCTAGGTCGGCCGCCGCCTGGTGCGACTCTCCCTGTGCCAGGACGAGCGTGTCGTCAGCGTAGCAGACCACGCTGACGCCGTCAGGGAGGTCGGCGCGCAGCACCCAGTCGTATCCGATGTCCCACAGAAGCGGTCCCAGGACCGATCCCTGTGGGACACCGCACGACATCTCTCGCCGGTTCCACTCTCCCCGTTGGCCGGGGTAGATGACGGCCCTTCCGTCAGATAGTCCTCGACAACACGACGAAGGTAGGTCGGCATCCGGTGATACCGGAGTGCCTCCCTGATGCAACTCCAGGGCAGGGTGTTGAATGCATTGGAGATATCGAGAGACACCGCCAAGACGACCCTGCCCCGGGATACTGCTTCCCCCGTCGTGAGGGCCCTCACGCGCATGATGGCGTCCACCGTGGAGCGCCCACTGCGGAAGCCGAACTGGCTCTCCACAAGGTCCGGCCCGGATCTCCCCAGGTGCCCGACGAGGCGGTTTGCAATTACTCTTTCAAAGAGTTTGCCCACCTCGTCGAGCAGCATGATGGGCCGGTATGCGGACGGTGAGTCCGCAGGGCGCCCCGGCTTCTTGATGAGGACCAGTTTCCCCGTCTTCCAACGAAGCGGGAACTGGCCCCTCTCTAAACATGCGCTTAAGAGCCCCCCTAGTCGAGGACCGAGAGCCCCAGAGGCCAGGACCCAAGCTTTCCCAGGTAAGCCGTCGGGTCCCGGGGCGGTATTCTTGGTTTTCAGCCGTTGTACCGCCACTCTCAGATCTACCTCGGCCACCTCCGGAGCATTGTAGTCGCCGCCGTCGCTGTGGTCCGCGTCTTCGTCTGACACCGCCAGGGGCGAAGCCATGGGCGGGGGGGTATGTTCCCCCCGAGAAGGAAACAGGACGCTCACGACGCCCTCCACGAACTGGGGCCGGAGACTCTGCGTCAACGGGGGAGCCCAGGGGCGGAATTTGTCCCGCACCCATTTGTACGGGCGCCCCCATGGGTCCCTGTCCAGAGCCTCCAGCATCTCCCTGCGGGATAGATCCCTAGCCCGCAGCATCCTATCTCGGAGGGCGGACTTCGCCGCCCTGTACCCCTCGTACAGCTCCGCCTCAATGGCTGCCGCATTCGGAGGTCGGATGCGGCACCGGCGGTGCCTGGCGTACAGGCGTCGCGCATCAACGCACGCCTCGCGTAGTGCCGTTATCTCGCGCGACCACCAGTATACCTGACGCCGGGCGCTTCCTGGCCGGGCCCGGGGCATTGCCATGTCGCAGATCACGGACATGGCCTCCTGGAACCACTCCGCCTCGTCGTTGACGTCGGCAGGCCTGTCTGGTGATGACACCCAGGCCTGCACGATCGAGGCTTCCAGGAAGAGCTCCCGGTCCAACTGCTTCAGCGCCCATCGCGGACCACTCGGCGTATCTGGGATCTGGGCGGAGACGTCGAACTGGATGTACCGGTGGTCGGAATATGTCTCCACCCCCTCCTCTACGCGCCAGTCAACGACACGCGGCGACAGAGCGGGGCTGGCGAACGAGATGTCCACCACCGACGCGCCCCGCATCCGCACACACGTGGGGACAGAACCCCGGTTCAGGATGACCAGGCCTGTCTCCAGAGCCCAGTCCTCCACCATCCTGCCCCGCGCATGGTCCGTGTACCGGGAACCCCAAGCCACGTTCTTGGCATTGAAGTCCCCGAGGACCAACACAGGGAGGGAACCGAACCCGGCGGCGACGACTCCTAGCTCCCTAAGGGAGACGTGGAACTCGGCAAGAGTTCGGTTCGGGGAGAAGTAAACGCCTACCACGGCGATCTCCCCGAACCGTGCTGCCACACAGCCCCGTCCTCTCTTGACGCTCTCGGGAGACGGGGTACCGGCGGCGGCCGACGCGATTATGACCACTGAGCCGTCGAGGTCCGCCACCCAGTCATCCCTGGGTGTATCCCCTACAAACAAACTTACAAACATACAAACTTACAAACAAATTTAAAACCTCTTTATAATATTAGTATAGATTAGTATAGATGTAAGGATAGGAATTTCATCCGCTATTCTTACAGAGCATTTAATACTTTAGCATTTAATTCTCCAGAATTGAAAACAGATATTGGTGCCAATTCTCTTGTCACAAAATTCTCTAAACTAGACTAAAAATCACTAAAATTTAGTTTAGTCCTGTCAAACGACGAAACTCATTCTGAAATTGACTAAAGTGATACAACTAAACTGTACTATAGTTTAACATCTCTAAGATCGTTTAGTCTACTCAATAAGGTGAAATGGTAATTTTGCTATTCTGATTTTGACGTTTATCACTTAAAATTTTGATTTTCAAACTAAATCAGATTATTTATAATCGCGATTAAAAAGGTGTGGAATAAAATTAGTCATCATGAAATAAAATTTACAAAATATATTTCTCATAAAGTTCTTGAAAGTTTAGATGCTTGTGAGTTTGGAAATTGATTTATTATGGAAGCTTAGGTGGTTGCAGCTGTTGTCAATTCGGCAGAAAGGTAAATATAATATGATTGTTATTATAATACAATACGAAATGCTTTTGCCCTGCCATGGGGCAGTATTGGGCTGGTATTATTATTGTGACTCTATATACCGCGGGACCCTGGGTTCCTGGGCCCTTCCAAGGCGTATGAGGGGCCGAAGGCAACTCACAGAGGCTCCTTAGGCAACTTCAAATGTAATGAGATAGGTACCAACTGCTAAAATACCCCTGTATGCACTATGCAAGTGTATCCAAAGAACAATCCCTAGTTGGTGCAGTGCTATTACACGATATGGAAACTAAAAATACTAGACTATGGGTATGGGATGCTAGTGACATGGTTACATGAAACTACGAAGTGACTATGACCCCTGCCTGAACAATGTTTGTAAACACGGATAAAATGGCAGGGGGTGGCACACTCATTGAATTGGCCCCCTTAAGGAGTTGCTTGCACATAGACACAATGTGACAACATATTTTGAGGTGCTTGATTAGCGAAAATTTTTCCACAGCTATCAGGAAAATCCCAGAAGTACGGTTGAGATTCCCTTCTCCTAACACCTTCCTTTTCCTGGGAACATTAGCACTTGCGGGTTTTCACTCAAACCCGCCAAAAGGCTTGCCCCCTATTACATGGGACTTAGACCTATCTGGTGAATTGTGAGTATACAACTCTGCCTATCCCTATATAATAGGTCACAAAGTGTATTTCATACTGCTAGGTGCACAAGGCAAAAAAAAATGAGGGACGAAGTTGGGGGCAGAGTATTATTATGTAATTCTACTTCTGCTTCATTTACGTTTGCAAAATAAGAAGAAGACCACCTTCCAGCTCCATCATCAGACTCTTGTACCATCTAGGACCAAAGTACTCGTCTAGACGAATCAAACAAGCCCAAACTCGATGGGGTAGTGTCGTTTTATTACCGCGTTCCTATGACCACCTTCCAGCTCCACCATCTGATCAGCACCTTGTCATAATAATATTATAATGTGCCCCAATGACGACATGCATGCAAAATTTCAGCTCAATCAGTACTCGGGAAGGGGATCATCAATTTAGCTTTCAAATTGTGATGACAAATACAAGTGAAACTAAATAAAAAGCTTGTAATAATACTATGATTATGATGAGTTTTGGCATGAGCTTTTTTAGACCTCCTTGAAAAGCTCTCCAGCCAGCTACTACTTAAGAGGACCTTTTTGCTACTGCTCTTTGGTTGAAAATTTTATTCCACACATGCGTGTCTTCAGGGAGCTGCAAAGATAAATATCTGTCAGGCGAATACAGGAGATAGTTTAAAACATTTAAAAAAAATTAGTCCAAGAGCGTCTTGGTGACTAAAGCTATGCGAAATCAGGTTTTGTCCTTCAACAAGCATACCTTTGGTTTTCAGTGCTCTTTTTGGATTTTTCAGGGTCTTACAGTGGCTTTGTGCACTGATAGTCTCCTCCTAATACAGAAATTCGACCATAATGATACTTTGTCGATCCCCAACCACTGAGGCCGTGATTTTCTTCCAAAATTGTGGTTCTACATGTTTTGTCAGTTAGGGAATTTTATTGCTTTTAGTTTGTTTTTTTTCCACTGTGGTGACTTTTCTTTTTGATTCAGGCGTATAATCGGTCATCTACGACTCATCTCCAGTCACAATTTTCATTCGAAAAGAATTCGTAATGTACGTAAATAATTGTTATGAATTGTTAGAATAATAAATTCGTAAAGAGTAAATAAATAAAATTAAGTTGTCATTGATCTAGGGATGTTCGCTCGATTTTTGTATTGATACAATAGTATTCGATCAGTAATCGCGAATCGATACACATGCACTGAGGAACACATCAAACATCGTATTAGATTCTTGTTTTAAAGATAGAATTACGGAATAGAAGGCCTAAATATTTTTAATTTTATAAGTAATACTAACTACACTACTACTACTACTGTAGTACTTTGTTTAGCGTTTGCCACATTAATGCCCAAAGTGTTCCAAGCCACTTCAATGAATTGTATGATACATTTACGAACAACAACGTCCATGCCGTCCTGATCTCAGAGACCTGGCTTAAGCCTGAACTCCTATCCACTACCTACTCTCTCCCAGGGTTCGTTCTTCTCCGGAATGATCGAATCGGTAAGAGAGGGGGGGGGGGTGTAGCAATCTATCTTCGTGCTGATTTTCCTTTTAAAATCCTCGCTTCTTCCTCTAATAGTTCGGCAGAGTTTCTTTTTCTTGAGGTTTGTGTTAAAGGTGCTAAAGCCGTTATTGGAGTTGTGTATTGTCCCCCTACCCTTGACTACTTCACCAAATTAGAATCGGTCCTAGAGTCTTTGAGTTCGGAGTATGCACATCACATTGTCCTGGGGGATTTCAACACCAACCTCCTTGCCCACAATTCCCCTCGGTCCTGTAAACTCCTACATCTGGTCGAGTCAGCCAGTTTGCACGTGTTGTCTCTTCAAACTTTTTTTTTTTTTTTTCGTGGGGAAATCCTCATGGACTGCCTCCACCTCGGGGAAGGCGGAGGGGTGTGTCGGACTCTTACCGACTAAAACCCCACGGTGTTCCTCCAATTACCTTTTGCCGGGGCACGGGGGCGCTCAGAGCATTCTTCCGCACCCCGGCAGGCATCGACCCGCCACCGCCACAAGACGGGTCCCGTTACCCCGTGCGGCCGTCACTCACCGGCCGCACTGACTCCAGCACAGTGCGCGGGGAACACCACGCGCGCCTTACTCTCGGGCCTGTTTCTGTTCGGGCCACAGACTGCCCCCAAGTCCGCTGCCCGCAGGCCCCATGTCATGGTGGCCGGAGATCGTTCTGCCCCCTCCGGCGCCTGGTGCGTCTAATGCGAGTGGGATGGGAGGAGGAAGCCTCCCTCTCCCGTTCCGCCGCCTCTTTTGCGGTCATCACCTCCTCGCAGAAGGAGGCGACGGCGTCCCAAGCACTCTCGCTTCCGACAATGGACAGAACCACCTCCGGGAGCGAGAGGCTACCCGCAGTTGTCGCTGCAACGAGATCACGGCGCTGCGTTGCCCAAGCTGGGCATTCCTCCAGCGTATGCTGCGCCGTGTCCTCGGGGCAGCTCTGACAATGATGGCACCTAGGCACCGTCTCCCGGCCTATGCGACACAGGTACTTCCCGAAGCATCCGTGTCCAGAAAGCACCTGCGTCATCCGGAAGGTGAGGGCACCATGACGCCTCTCCAGACATTCCTTCAAAACGGGACTTACCGCCGCTATAGCGGCGTGCCCTGCACTGGGTCGCGCAAGTCGATCCTCCCATTTTGCCACCAGGATCTGGCGGAGCTCTGCCCTATGTGCCTTATACTCCCGAGGCACTGGAGGGCGATTGCCTCTTCAACCTACTCATCACAACACTATCAGTGATGATACCTGGCTCGATCTAATCCTCGTCTCTAATCCTTCCCTTGTCTCCTCACATGGTCAACACATTGCTCCTGGCTTTTCCCATCATGACCTAATTTTCCTATCCTACATCCTTAAACCTCCTAAACCCAAACCCATATTCCAGTACAGGCGTGCCTTTGCGCGTATGAACATTGAAAAGCTTGTACAAGATGCTGCTAATATCGACTGGACGCCGTTGGAGGATGCCACTGCAGTTGATGACAAAGTGCGTATTTTTAATTCAGCTGTAGTCAAATTGTATGATGCTCATGCTCCCATCAGAAAAATCAAGCTGAAGCGCCCGCCGGCGCCATGAATGAATCGGGGAGTTCGGATGGCAATGCGACGCAGGGACCGCGCGTTCCGGAAATATAAGAAGGATCGTTCGGAGGATAACTGGACCCTCTTCAAAACTGCTCGCAACCGTTGTAACCAGATGATACGCAACGCTAAACGCCATCACATTCTTGATAATGTTACTTCCTCTTCTCCTGCCGATATTTGGAAGTTCCTTCGAACACTAGGTATCGGTAGATCGCAGCATTCAGACCTTTCTATTACATTTGGTTTGGACGATCTAAATCGCCATTTCACCACTGTTCCCACTCTTGATAGTATAACCATATGCCACACCATTAGCTATCTTGATGGTCTGACGCGACCCAATATTGCCCCCTTTGCCTTCATGCCAGTCGATCCGGGTGAGATCAAAAAGATTATCCTCTCCATTAAATCAAAAGCCGTGGGCTGTGATTACATTAGTCGCCACATGATTGTGACGGCTCTTGACCAGCTCTTCCCTGCAATCTCCCACATCGTTAACTTCTCCCTCTTCTCCGGTGATTTCCCTTCGCTGTGGCGGAGAGCCCATGTTCGACCACTACCTAAAATTCCCAATCCCACCCTTCCCAGTCACTTTCGACCAATTACTATCCTTCCCTTTTTGTCCAAAGTCCTTGAGGCCTGTGTCCATAAAAAATTCTCCCACTTCATTCATCGTAATGTCCTCATTAGTCCATTCCAATCTGGTTTCAGGCCCGGCCACAGTACCGTCACAGCTCTTCTCAAAGTGACTGACGATATAAGGCGGGGAATGGAAGACAGTAAAGTTTCCGTTCTAGTATTGATTGATTTCTCCAATGCTTTCAATACCGTCAGTCATGAAGTTCTTTTATCCATCCTCTCCTATCTAATGGTCTCTCCTGAGGTTTTGAATTGGTTTTCTTCCTATCTTCGGGGGCGTCAGCAGTCAGTTCTGGCGAGAAACTCTTTTTCAAGCTGGCGTGATCTTAATGTTGGCGTCCCTCAAGGCGGTATTTTATCTCCACTTCTTTTCTCTATTTTTATAGATCTTATTACTACCGAGCTTCAGTGTGCGTATCATCTTTACGCTGATGATTTGCAGCTATACAGTCAGGCAGGTGTTGACAATTTAACCGACGCAATTGAGGAGCTAAACCGGAATTTAGCAACGGTGAAAGATTGGTCTGATCGTTTCGGAGTAGCGGTCAACCCGGCCAAGTGTCAGGCTATCATTATAGGGAGCGCCACTAGCTTGAGAAGGCTTAATGGTTTAGTGTTGCCGCCGGTTACATTTGATGGCACAATCATTCCGTTTAGCTCCGACGTCAAAAACCTGGGTTTGCATGTTGACACTTGCCTGAGCTGGCGTAAGCAGGTCGCCAATGTGAGCAAGAGAGTCACCGGGACGTTGCGGGCGCTTTATAGATTGAAAAATGTTCTTCCATCACACATAAACGCAATGCTAGTACAGTCCCTGATCTTTCCCCTACTCGATTATGGTGATGTGTGTTACTATGACCTGAATGCAGATCTCCTCAATAAATTAGACCGACTCCTTAATAACTGCATTCGATTCGTTTTTAATCTCCGTAAGTATGACCATGTGTCCGCGCATCGGTCTCTCTTAAAATGGTTACCCATCAGACAGCGCAGAGCGTTAAGGGCTTTAACAACCTTATTTTCTCTCCTAGACAAGCCTAGTTCTCCTTCTTATCTGACTTCTCACTTTCAATATTGATGCTCTGCGCACAGCAAGAACCTTCGTTCCTCCAATAATCGTCTTCTGCGATGTCCTTCCCACCGCTCTGGTTTTCTCAAATCCTCTTTTCCTGTCCAGGCGGTTTTCTTATGGAACGCACTCCCTCTGAATATCAGGATGGCCACCAATCGGTTCACGTTCAAGGTTAAAGCTCGCGAACACTTACAAAAGAAGTTGGCAGACTCGTCCCACAATTAATTTGTTGTACTTCAACATCTATGTTTTTTATCTCTCTCCCCACTTTATATATATATATATGTATTTTGTATGTATATAAGTATGTATTTTCTGTATATGTGCACCTACTTTGTTTTTGTCTCTGCATCACCCTAAGGTAGACTGGTAGAAAATGCCTAAGGCATTAAGTCCGCCTTTGTACAGTGTATTTTTTACATGTGCATAAAGTTTTAATAAATAAATAAATAATACCGCATTTCTTAAATACAAGTAGTAGACCACAAGAAGGCTTCTATATATTTTTCCAGCAATATTTGTCTGAACCTTTGTTAAACGGAAAGTCAGATTCAAAAGAATATTGGTCAGCGAGAGGAATCGTTTGGGGTGACATAGCCTTACGTTATTTATCAGTGGTAGGAATGTCTGTGCTTTCCGAACGTCTTTTCTCGTTGGCCAATCGTACCTTAAACAAAAGTCTGAATCGTCTAGATCCGGAGCGGTTATCGAAATTACTGTTTATGCGTAATTTTTTGTAAAATTTCTTTTGAAAATAAAGATTCTTTAATAACCAAAGATTGGCAAATTTATTCATATTTTTCTATAAAATTAAATTATGATGTAATAAAATGCAACATCTTTTATTTCTTAAAATATTTTATTTGATACGAAAAATTGTAACTTATCAATTGGATAATATTAGACTGTGTTACGTTTCATTTCGATTCAGAATTTTGATACAAAGCACCCGGATCGAACATCCCTACTTTGATAAGCACAGACTATAAATTATATCTTAATGATTACAGATAATGAAGACAAGTACATATTGTAACATCTTAATATATTAAATTAAAAACAAAAATATAGTTTTATGGCGTCATTATGCTCCTCTTATTTTGTTTAAATAATTATTGATAAACAATTAAAGATAATTAATTAGTTTTACTCAGTTTTTTTTGCACTTTGGATCATATCGTTCACTTTCATTCACTCTTTAAAATATTTTCCGACACATCTTAGTTTATGGTCAACTCAACTTAGCAGTTGTCAAACTCGATTACAGATGTGTCATAAATGTTTTTAAGTTTAGAGAATCTTGTTTGCAGAATAGCTTTTATGATTCTCTAAACCAAAAATAGAGAATTTTAGAGATAATTTAGTTTAGTTCGGTGTACAACAGAATCGGCACCATTGACTAATAAAATCCCCAGTTTTAGTTTATATTAACTCAATAAAAAACTGTGTAGATTTTTTTTTAATAGCACGCTTCTATCAGTTTCATCTGTAACTAACTCTATTATAACATATTGGAAATCCTACCTCTTTGGGTAGTTAAGTGCTTATTTACATAACATAACATAAACTCACGCCTTTTTCCCTTGGGGTAGGCAGAAAGGATTAGGCGCACAATGCCACATCCGCAAAATGACATTCTGACGCAAAATGACACATTCGCAAAATGTCTTTTCTCAATATGCCACACTAGCAAAATGCCACATTCGTAAAATGTCTTTTCTCAAAATGCCACAAAAGCAAAATGCCACATTCTCAAGAAGTCATTATAATATTATCACATAATGTGCGATTTACTTATAATCCTTAATCGGGCACAGGGAACTATTTTCCTACCCCGTCAGTCTATCTGGCAACTCCCCAGACTATATATTTACGCAATCTATTCTTGTCTAATTACCTACTGATTTATTTTATTGACAATCCCAATCCTTCAAACGTCAAATATCAAGGAGAAACGACGATCCACTTTTGAAAAAATTGCGTGTTTTTCATGTACTTATTGGACACATCATTCTGATAATTTTCTTCAAAAAATATTCTGTTAGGTAGATATTTGATTCATTATTGACTAATATTATATTATTGTGTGAATTACGTGATGGGCAGCGGGGGAGTCCAAAAAACACCAAAGTTTCCACTAAATTTATTTAATAAAGAAATTACAATTAATTCTTAATATTAGATGAGTAAGTACTAAGTGGGTGTCCTAACGACCGATGTATGTGACGAAAGGCCCCGCGCCGAATTTGCTGGTTGGTTTTATTGGATGTCTCAAGTTGGGTTGCGCAATCCGTTCAAAGTAACCGAATGTATGGTGATGACGTATCTGGGAGGCACTCACAGATATAACACCTTCCCCCTTAGATGAGCAACTATTTGCCAATTTCTACGGCAAAAGTTGCGGCTTTCTTATTCCGCTGCGACAACTCGATGGTTTCTTTATTCGTTTCAATTTTGACGACTTTTGCTCGATGACGACGAATAAAGTAGATGGTAACAAGTGCACCTGCACTTAACAATGCAAGTACAGTCGCGTACAATGGTATTGTTGTGTGGTAGAGACTCGATGAATCCGCAGTATCGATTTCAACAGACGATTCCATTGTAATTTTTTTCTGTATCTTGTGCAATGTACTGAGATCCATTGAAGTCATTTGGTAATTTGGTTGAATCTTCTGAGAATCATTACTCATCCGTGGGAGCGCTGTGATTTCAATTGAAATCCCGTTGACTTTGTCATCGATGTTGGCCAATGTGAATTTCGGGGTTTTCATTGTGCAAGACTTCGGAATTGTAGCCAAAAAACTTCCTTCCAGAATTTGATGTTTTTCAGGGCCGCAGTAAAGTTGAACCTTCGTGGGCTTCGTTAATTTTGTTGGAAATGAGTCTATCGTTCCGTTTTAAAATTTTCATAGCATTTTCAAACCTTATAGCATCATCATGATCCAAATTTCCCGAAATTGATTTTATCAAAGTGCCCAATAGGTTTATCAAGCCACGTTTGACTCTACTAGGTTGCAACTTTTCTAATTGTAAAAGGATTTTATTTAATTTAATAGGTAAGTACTTAACTTGTGCACCGAATATGAGCAAACTATTATTACTTAATTTGTCCGTAGTGTCACGTAATTTTCGTTGCAAGCCATATATCTGTCGTTCTATCTGAATTAAGTTAATGTCCTGTAAAAACGTATGATAATGGGATACGATTTTCGTGTCTCCTAGATTATAAGGTAAAAGTCCCGGTCCGTCATCTAAGCTGTCAAGTTGGATCTCTTGAGCTCGGCCCAGGCTCGTTATCGTCAGTAGTAAGTACCTGTAACAATCGAGGGTCTTTATTCTTTTTCGGTCGTTTCAGTCTACCTTTAGCTACCGGTCCGCGTTTCCTTGAAGTATAAATATGAATAGGTAAATTAGCAATAACCTTGTCTTGAGTAAATCGAGAGGCAAGTTTTTGCCGAGATGCAGTAGGGTTCCGTATATATATCTCCTGGTTTTCTGAGTACTCAATTTCAGGTTCCCTATCGCTGTTACGTTGCGTCATCAATGCCTCGCGTTCGGCAAGCGATGATTCATGGACAAGGCTATATACCGTTTCCATTCGACTACGGTGATCTTGAATGTACTGTTGTAGTAATCTTTCCGACAGATTTAAATCTGTGGGGTCCCGCGGGTAGAAATGTCCAGTGATACGGTCAAACGGTCTACATTTGGTCAGACTATGAATGGAACTGTTATATGCCAAAAGGGCGTAAGGGACTAAAGTGATAGCACATTCATTTTTGTGTTTCAGCTTTAATATGCGTAAATGTTCAAGAAGTGTGCTATGGAAACGCTCTATCATCCCATTTTCATTCGGGGTATGAGCTGCAGTAGTATGATGTTGTACTTTCTGTAATCTTAAAAAATCACTTACTACTTGATTTGTGAATTCGGTTCCCTGGTCAGTTATTAAATTCATTGGGTAACCATGATGCGTACAAAAAGTTAAAAGTGATTTTATTATATTAGGGGCTGTACAGTCTGCCATACGGTAAGCCTGAGCATATTTACTAGAAGAATCAATTATAGTAAAATAGTTTTCTTGTTCGATAGTTAACACATCGGCGTGTGCAGTTTCAAAGGGCTTACTTGGCGGTGGAACGATTTTAAACTCTTGGCGAATAGGATTACGGTCGTATTTTGCACAGTTACACATCTTGCATTCATTAATGTACTTAGTTATGTCAGGTTTCATTTTAGGCCAGAAAAATTGTCGTGATAAAGCTAGATAGGTCTCATTTATGCCACGGTGATTTGTCTTTCCCTCGTGATACTTGCGAATAGTATCCTGTTGCTTTAAATATTCGGATATATTAGTCACTTGGCATTTAACTAGAATCAACTTCATAGATAAGCTTTTAAAATTTCTTTGAATTACAGGAACGATTTCAAGCATTCTCTCTATTGGTTGGACTAAAATAGCTGTGCGGAATTTGGGATCTACGCGTTTTTTTATTAGGTCTACAATATCATTATCAAAATGAGATTCTCGTACATTCGTTACAACTTGCAGGTAAGTATCAAACGGTTTTTTAATTATGGACTTAGATATTGGTGAGTCACTAACTATATTAACTATAATTTGTCTACGATATTTATTTAAGGAGTCTTCACTAATGGGAATTTCAATAATTGGGCTTTCTACGCTAGTGTGAGCGATCTCACCTTCCGATATATCTTGAATTTCAGGTGCTGTAAGAGTTGAAGAACTGTGATTATCTTGGACCAATGAAGAACTATCCAATGACATAGCTTCAGGTGCTGAAATCGTTGAAGACGTACTATGGTGACGTCGTGGTGCTTGTGACATGTTGACTATCATTGAGTGTGCGGAAATTAGCGAGGATTATAATAAAAATGCAGCAGGTTCAAGTTACGTGTTAAGTTTTTGGTTTAATTTTTGAACAGTGACTAATGACAATTTTGGATGACAATTAGTGAGAACAAAAGGTGATGGTTTAGCACGGACAGATTAATTGTTGCTATAAGATTAGCGTAGGCGCTCCAACATGCCCCCGGGCGTTGAAAGCCGTGCTTTCAACCAGACTCCGATTCTGAGGTTACGGGTAGCGGGCATATCCTGTTGAAGGCCCTCCTGATGACTCCAGTTGAGGTCTTAATATCCGCTACACGGACTATTCCGTCAGAGCCTGGGTGGATGGCAACAATTCTTCCAAGTCTCCACTTTAAGGGTGGGAGATTTTCCTCTTTAATAACCACCAGGGAATCAATCTTCAAGCCTTCCTGACATGAACGCCACTTCGTCCGTTGCTGCAACTCTGCAACATACTCCTTACTCCATCTCGTCCAGAAGTGCTGTCGGAGCTGCTCAATGCGCTGATAACGACTGAGATGGGTTGTGGATTGATCTGCATAACTTTTCTGCGGCAACGAAGTAAGAGGCCGGCCGACGAGGAAGTGACCTGGTGTCAGTGGAGTACAGTCAGCGGGGTCTGAAGACAGCGGCGTTAGTGGGCGTGAATTTAATATTGCCTCGATCTGAACTAATGCGGTGTTAAGCTCCTCAAACGTTAACTTACAATGTCCCAACACTCGCTGTAAATGATATTTTGCGGATTTCACACCCGCCTCCCAGAGACCGCCGAAATGTGGAGTATACGCGGGAATGAAGTGGAAGTTAATGCCATCATTAGCAATACTTCCGCTTAAAGACTCGGAATTAGTTTTTAAGAACTTTGATAGCTCGTTACACGCACCAACAAATGAAGTACCGTTGTCGGAATATATGTGGACGGGTTTGCCCCTTCGCGAAATAAACCTATATATAACGCTAATAAATAATTATGACTAGTCAAGTCGCCCACAACCTCCAAATGAACAGCCTTTGTGGTGAAGCATATAAAAATTGCAATATACACCTTGACGAGTCTACATCCACGACCTTGACGACTAGCACTCATTATAGGACCTGCGTAATCAACACCAACGCTTTCGAACGCTTTCGAACCCCCTGGAAGAAGGCGCTGTCGCTGTCGCTGTCGCTGTCGGCAGATTGCCCATCAATGGAGTAACCACCTTACCTTGCATACGTCGGCACAAAACGCATCTATGATAGCAAGCTTTGGCTAAATTTCGACCTCCTATAGGCCAATAGGATTCTCTTATGGATGCTAACAATAGCTGCGGACCAGCGTGCATTAATCTTTTGTGTTCAAAATTAAATAATAATCTAGTAAGATTATGAGTGGACTGTAAAATTATAGGGTGTCGCTTATTATAACTAAAATCAGAATTTTCGAGACGTCCTCCGACACGCATTAGCTAATTTTCATCTAAATACACATTAAATTTTAATAGGACGCTCTTTTTCGGTAAAGATTTTTTATTTAAAAGTAAGGTATGTTCGGGAAATGATTCTTGTTGGCTTTGATAAATTAAAATATTTAACGCTTTTCTTAATTCATCATGAGATAACGATTTGCTAGCGGGCGATTGCCGTTTACATAATTTGATGAAACGCAACACATAAGCCATGGTACGTAAAAGTCTTAAATACTGAGAAAAACGTTTAAAATCTATAAGTAATGCCTTATCGTTAGTATCAAGAACCACACTTAATGAAATGTCAGGTCGAGTTTCAGGGAGTGAGCCTAATTCTAAACATTTAAATTGCGAAGGCCAACTAAGTGAGTCTTGTTGGAGAAAGTCAGGACCAGACCACCACATGTCCAAACCCTGCAGCTGGCTAATATCCACGCCACGAGATATTAGATCTGCTGGGTTCTTATCGGTTGGGACGTGCCTCCAGGTACAATGACCTACCTGATCTAAAATTTCAGCAACGCGATTGCGTACGAACGGCTGAAGCTTTGAAGGCAAAATCTGTAGCCACCCCAGCACGATGGTCGAGTCAGTCCAACAAAAGACGCGAGAGATATTAAGCCGAAGGGAGTTCAACACCTTCTCATACAGACGAGCTCCCACAACCGCACCGCACAACTCCAACCTGGGAATTGTGGTAGGCTTAATTGGTGCCACTCGACTTTTGGACATTAGCAACCGAACAATGCATTCACCTTCATCATTAATACTACGGACATAAACGCACGCACCATATGCGCGTTCAGAGGCGTCCGTAAATATATGTAGTTCTAACTCCCGGTATGAGTGACACACAACAATGCGAGGAATGCGGACCTCATTTAAAAGAGGTAAAGCTTTAATAATAGTCTGCCATTGTAAATTAATTTCAGTAGGCAATGGGTCATCCCATGACAATTTATCCAACCACATTTTCTGTAGTAACATTTTTAAAGTGATTACAAAAGGAGACAGAAGCCCCAAAGGATCGAATATCCTTGCAATTACAGACAATAAGTCACGCTTAGTGTTACTATTACACGATAAAGTTGAGCATAGTGAAAAGACGAGTTCATCTGAACTTGCATACCAACCTAGTCCGAGCAGCGTATCAGGTTCACTAGAAACTATATTTAAATCAAGTGACGACTTAGCGACTTCAGATAACAATTGAGGTTCGTTCGACTTCCATTTACGCAAGGACATGCCAGCTGACTCAAGTTCATTAGTGACTTCCTGACGAATAAATTTGACTTCTTCTAAATCATCACCGCCACATAGTAAGTCGTCAGCATAAAAATCGTGTTTAATGATGTTGGCCACCTTCGGATTCTTACAGTCAAGTCCTAATTGATGAAGGCACCGAAAAGCTAAAAATGGCGCGCTAGCCGTACCATAAGTAAACGGTGTTTAATCTATAGCACTTAACGGGATCGGACGCCTTACCACGCCATAATATTTGTTGTAAATATCTATCAGACGGATGGACGACTATTTGACGGTACATCTTCTCGACGTCCGCAGATAAAACATACTTATGCTGTCTGAAACGGAGAAGAATCGACAACAGATCGTCCTGAATGGTAGGGCCGACCATCTGTAAGTCATTGAACGAAACACCAGATGAAGAAGGACAACTTGCGTTAAACACAACTCGAAGTTTCGTGGTGGTGCTACTTTCACGTAACACGCCGTGATGCGGAATAAAATAACCAGACGGGTTCGAATCAAATTGTTTACATTCAGTCATATGACCTAGTGACTCATACTCAGACATGAAATCATAATACATTTGACTAAAATCAAATTTAGGTTTTAATCTACGTTCTAATGATTGTAAACAATGAGCAGCTTTATTGAAAGAATCTCCCAAGATGGAAGGATTTTGCTTGAGGGGAATACGAACACAGAAACGACCGTCAGCCAATCGTGTCGTATTTTTTATAAAATGTTCCTCACACAATTTCTCTTCGAGCGAATAATGAGAAGACTTCTTATTCACTTCCTCAAGCTGCCAGAAGCGTGTTAAATCATTTCGAATTTTATCGAAACCATCGTCGGTAGAACTATTATTATTAATTGTTGTAAAGTTACACCTAATGTGATGTAATGTCGACATCAATGCAACGTAATTACAACTAATAGGACCGGAGACTATCCAGCCTAACCTGGTTTCACACAAAATTGGCTTATCGGTACCTAACTTTATTCTTTGTGTACCTAACAAGTCCCAGAAGACATCAGCTCCGATTAAAATATCGACATCAGCGGGCTTGTAAAACGTGGGGTCTGCTAAACAGATATCAGTGGGAAGGTTCAGAGAAGATACATTTACCTCACGGCATGGGACATCACTAGTTATTGATGGTAAAACGAAACAAAAAAGTTCAATACTAAAACTATTATGTAATGACGTCACGTTAATACGACACGTTTTACCTACGTGAGAAGTCACGTTATTAATCCCAAATACCGACCTGTCTACCTGCCTAGTCTCCAAATTTAAACGTCGACATAGTGTTTCCGTCACAAAGCACGATGTACTACCGCTATCAAGAACTGCACGAACAACATGTTCCCGACCATTACGATCATGTAATTTAATTAATGCGGTTGACAATAACACATCGTGACTCACACTTCTGTGTCCAGATAATACGACGTTAGCCGACAACGCAACATTATTTGTCTCGGTCACAGGAGACGCCGAAGACGACTGTGGCGACAAGTTATCGGACGAGTTACTATTTATATTATTAGATTTAAAATCAGCTACGTGGATAAGAGTGTTGTGTCTGCGTTTACAAAGCTTACAACCTGGCCTTTTACAATGGTTCGCGAAATGACCCGAACGAAAGCAGTTATAGCATACCTTAAAACTTGGTAGCATTTTAATACGTGCTTCGTTACTTAGTGCGAGAAACTGCGCACACTCACCTAAATTATGCTCACCTTTGCATTTGGGACAGACCTTTGTACCAGACGACTCTGAATTAGATTTACCACCACTTTGAATGGTAACCATAGATTTCAGCCTAGACCCTGATTTGTTGCTAGATTGAGGCTGGTTATTACGAGACAACTCTAAAGTTTCAACTAGCTCGGCGCGCTCACGTATGAATTTAAGGAATGCATCGAAGGTAATCTTGCTGTCTTTGTCTATGCGACCTTTGCGCTCCTCCCACTCACGAAACGTTCTGCTATCTAATTTGCGAGTAAAAATATAAATTAAAAGTGTATCCCAATACTTAACGGGCTCCCCTAAGGTATCTAATGCTCGTAAGTGCTTGTTTATTTGGTCAACTAAATTCTTTAAAGTGACAGAGGATTCCTTTGTTATAGTGTCCATGTTAAATATAGCTGAAACATGATTGTGAATTAACAATCGCTTATTATCAAATCGTTCGCAAAGTACATTCCATGCCACAGTGTAATTATTGGCAGAAAACTCAATCGACTGAATCACCACGGCAGCGGCTCCCTCCAGAGACGTTCGTAGGTAGTGGAATTTGTTGATGTCGTCTATAGCATCATTAGAATGAATGAGACTCGTAAAGGTGTCGTGAAACTCTAACCAATTATTGTACGATCCACTAAACTTTGGTAATTGAATTGTGGGTAACTTAACTGGCTTATAACTACTGCCACAATCACTTTTGTTACTACATACAGTTTCATTATTTTTATTATTATAACTATTTAATAAATCCTGAGCCTTAGAAAGTGCTTTAAAATACAAGGACTCAAAATCGGAACGCTCCGAAAACTGTGTCTTGATATCATCCACTATACATTCCATACGCAACTGTACCTCATCATATTGTTGGTATAACGATTCCATCTTGCCCATGCGCAGCTGTAGTTCCGTTACATTGGAGCTAGACAATGTTTTTAAATCCAGCGCGTCTAAATAATTGCCAAAGGCGGTTAATCGACCTTTGAAGCTACCTCGCTTCTTTATTAACTCCTTTTCCTCGGCCATTCTGGGATTCGGGTGTAAACTGGAATTTATACAATATAATGTGTTAACAAAAATTAATAGCTAAGTGTCTACGTATTGTGTATTATTTTTTATAGATGTACAGACGATAACTATAATATTGATTGGAATGAATTGATGACAACAATAACTATGTACCAAAGTGATATTAACTTGTTGAATTGTTATAAAAACTTAATGACCTACAAACTATTATGAAGGTCAACACAATAACTTACTAACACGGTAATTAACTGTACTTACAGTAAACAATTATCAATATCTAACACTCTTAAAATTATGTCGTTACTAAATGGAAATATGAACCTATACATATGTATACATATGAATACTTAAAGTGACCTTAGGCAAACACAATTAAATTGAAATAATGTAATGTAAAATCAATATTACTATACTGTAAAAAGTATGTTTTTCAACTTAATTACTGTTAAGTAAACAATTAAATATTGTTACTACTGACTGCCATGTACCACAATGCAAATGGTCCGGTTTATTCCAAAACAACTAATTACACATAAAATCGGTAATAAATGGGACTAACCTTATAACTCCTTAATTAGCGTTATATACTACCTGATCGAGTGTTGGGTGATGATATTATAAAACAATTGGACTTAACACCGTTTAATCCACATACCACACTGCCGGTTGATAACCTCAAAGTTAATATATGATATTCCACTTAATCCACTGTTTATTTCTGGTTCTTCCAATTATAAGTATAAATAGCAGATCCACGCTATTTAATCCAATCCGGTTCGTAGGGACCAATATGTGCGGAAATTAGCGAGGATTATAATAAAAATGCAGCAGGTTCAAGTTACGTGTTAAGTTTTTGGTTTAATTTTTGAACAGTGACTAATGACAATTTTGAATGACAATTAGTGAGAACAAAAGGTGATGGTTTAGCACGGACAGATTAATTGTTGCTATAAGATTAGCGTAGGCGCTCCAACATTGAGATAGTTTCATCGTTATGAATTTCAATTCGCGACAAAGCGTCAGCGTTTGTATTACATTTACCCTTTTTATAAATTACATTAAAATCGAATTCGGATAATTTTAGTCTCCACCTAGTCAGACGCGAATTAGGCTCTTGTTGTATCAAGCACCGCCATCTATTGTGTGGCGGTGGAATCACATCCGATGGACGGCGAGCAGCGCCGTCTAGTGTTACAAATAAAGGGCTGCGCGTGACCAACGGCGAGCGGAGCTGTTTGTGATTGGGCGAGACCAGGCGGCTCTCTCCTGATTGGTGATCATGATGTGCGTGCGCCCTCTAGTGTTTTTTCACAGACAACATTATAGAACGAACTGGAAGAATGTGCACCAATTTGTAATGAACCGAAGTTGTAATATAATTAATTTGTTAAAACATATCTGAGCATTATTGAAGACGCCCCGCAAGCCCCCTTCGCTGCCAAACATTGGACCTTCGAGCCAAATAGAAGATATCAGCCACGTGACGAGCCGGGTTGAAGAAGTGAGGAAGCGAGTGGAACTTCGAAGTAGAAGTACGTTGAGGAGATCCGGAGCCCAGCCACAGTTTACTGAGCAGAAGAAGCTATTGATGCTGCAGCCAGCAACGGTCAGGTTATCCAGTCACCCTTTTCCCTCCTTCCCCTGTGTCTTCGCCTTGTGTTAATATCGTACCTAAACTTTTTTCAGAACTGATCGAAGTCAGATCTACCGGCATTGCTGGGGCCGTCTTCTGGTGAGAAAACACGACTGAACGCGCGAAACTGTGAGTACCTACTTTCATAAACTACCAAAATGAGTGATGATGAAACTATGTCTCGTTTAGATAGTCAGTTATCTGATCTTAAAAAACAGCGTGGTGTAATTAAAGGTAGATTAACATTGTTCGCAAATTATATTAGTAAGTTAAATAAATAAATAAATAAATATCTAAATAAATATCTTGGGACAACTCACACACGGCTATCTGAGTTAGACAGATCGTGTTTAGATTCTGTAATTAAAACTCAAGTGCAAATGCGTATTCATTCGGCAGCCATTTTCTTTGCCGATTTTAACGATTTGCAATCTAAAATAGAAAGAATTGTGGATGAAAAAGAATTACTGTCACATTTAGAGTACAGAGAATCGTTTGAATGCCAATATTATTCAATTGTAGCTATAGCAAAGCACATGGTAGGCGATCTTGAACAAAACGGAATAAATAATTCTCAGTGTACTTCCGGTAAATCTGTGTCTATTAAATTACCTCAAATAAAGTTACCTGCCTTCGACGGTTCCTTCGATAAATGGCTAGAATTTAGAAACTCGTATATTTCAATGATACATGACCGCGACGACTTAGATTCTATTCAGAAATTTCAATACCTAAAATCGTCTCTTAGCGGATCTGCGTTACACGACTTACACGTTATCAGTTCGTTAGAGTTTACAGCGGCTAATTATTGTAACGCGTGGGACCTGCTCGAAGCAAGGTATCAAAATAATAGGCTATTGATACACAACCACGTTAAGGCTTTGTTTGCGGCACCTTCATTGGGTAAGGAATGTTCAGCACAGATCAGAACGTTGGTAGATTGCGTTTTACGTAATTTGAGAGCACTAAACTCTCTTAAAGAACCGGAATCTTCACTCGAGGATATTCTTATCATTTATTTAGTTGTCAGTAAACTTGATTCTGCTACCGAACGCGAGTGGGAGAACTACAGAAGCTCACTTACCTCTGATTCTAATAAAACCTCTAAACCTATAAAACTAGAAGACTTATTAACCTTTTTAAACAATAGGTCTGACATGTTAGACATGATTAATTCAGGTAACAGTAAAAATAATCAGTCACATTCACAAAATAAACATGAGGGTAGACAATCAGCTGATCATAAAAAGCAGTCTAATTCTCAAACTACGCTTAGTTATGCGAATGCGAATAATAATAATAATAAGGTCTCATCGGGTACTAAAAGTAAAACTAATAAACACAACTTGACATGCCCGTTATGTAGCGGTAAACATGCATTATATTCATGTGTTAAGTTTTTAAATATGTTGGTACAAGAAAGATTAAATTTTGTTCAGTCAAAAGGCGTTTGTTTAAATTGTTTACGTTCAAACACTCACACAATTGAAAATTGCAATTTCGGTCCTTGCAAATTATGTCAACAAAAACATAATGCGTTAATTCATGTTGACAATAACGTTATACCAAATACGTCATCACAACGTTCCGTGATCAATAATACGTTGCCACAGTCTTCTGTATTACACTGCGTTAGTAAAACAGCTGACAATATTGATAATCGGAGCGGTGACGCGTTCACAAATAATTCTAAGTCGTTACATACTGTCTTACTGTCTACGGCGTTAGTTGAGATTGCTGATAATGATAACAGATATCACACAGTGCGCGCTTTGCTTGACAGCGGCAGTCAAAATTGTTTTATAGCTCAAAGCTTATGTAAACGTTTGAAAATACCTATAATACAGTCCACTATACGTGTTTGTGGCGTTGGGCAAACCGTTTCACAGTCCAGTCACAAGTGCGAAATTAATATTCGTTCTAAGGTTTATGATTATAATACAACCTTACATTGTTTAGTGTTGCCTAGTATCATTTCGAAGTTGCCTTCGACACACGTTAATAGTGATACTTTATGTATACCTAGCAATATTGTACTTGCCGATCCCACATTTTATGTACCGAGTGACATAGAATTATTAATAGGCGCCGATGTCTTTTGGGATTTGCTAAAAGAAAATAAAATAAAACTTCACACCGGTCCGTACCTACAAGATTCTATGGTAGGTTGGATTATATCGGGTCCAGTTTATTATAATTATAATAATTGTTTTTTAGCGTCTAGCATGACAGAAGTTCAATGCAATTTTACGCAAGTTGATTCTCAGTTACGAAAGTTCTGGGAAATCGAAGAAGTACTTATCCCTCCCGTTATTACTGAGGAAGATCGTTATTGTGAAGAATTGTTTTTGCAGACTACTGAACGCGATCAGCACGGTAGGTTTTCTGTAAAAATGCCGTTTAAACAGTCACCTGATTGTTTGGGTGATTCGTATAATTCCGTTACACAGCGTTTTTTATCTTTAGAAAGAAAATTAGATCGTTTGCCACAGTATAAAAAAATGTACTGTGAATTTATGCACGAGTACGAGCAATTAGGTCACATGACACTTGTTGAGGATTTTAATCATTTAAATAAGCCGTACTACATTGTACCACATCATGGGGTGTACCGTGAAAGTAGCGTGACAACCAAATTACGTGTTGTTTTTGATGCAAGCGCGACCACTTCTAATAATAATTCGTTAAATGATATTCAATACGTGGGCCCTAGGTTACAGAATGATATCTTCTCAATATTGCTTCGTTTCCGGCAATACCAATATGTCGCTTGTGCAGATATTGAAAAATTCTTTAGGCAAACATTAATTCATCCTGAACAACGGAACCTACAACTAATTTTATGGCGTAGTGATAAGAGCATACCTATTCAAGTTTATCGTCTTAACACTGTGACGTATGGCACTGCATCGGCACCGTATCTTAGCAACCGTTGCTTGAAACAGTTGGCAAAGGAATGTAAGGATGACGTCATCGCTAGCGTCATCAATGATGATTTTTACGTTGATGATCTTTTGACGGGGCATGAGCAGAGAGATAGGTTGTTAGACATTTGCAATAAAACGTCTGCCGTTCTACAAAACGGTTGTTTTCCCTTAAGGAAATGGACTTTTAATTTTGATGTAACTTCTGAGAGTACTAAAGATTGATGTATTAGTGAATATTGTCAGTCTAAAACCCTCGGTGTTGGTTGGTCTAACAAGAACGATTTATTTAATTTTTCAACTTGTATTGATAAAAATTGTATTGGTACGAAGATAACTAAACGTTTAATTATGTCAATCATTGCACAGATTTACGACCCACTAGGATTATTGGCACCAGCTATTACTACGGCTAAGGTCTTATTACAAAAATTATGGCTTGCAAAAATAAGTTGGGATGATGAAGTCCCAAGTGAAATTGCATGTGTGTGGTATAATTTTATAGATTCGTTACAATATTTGTCCGAAATATTAGTACCGCGTTGTGTCATGTGTACTCACGCTGTAAACAAAGAGTTACATATTTTTACCGATGCTTCTCAGTCTGCATACGGTGCGTGTGCGTATATACGCTCACGTAATAACAATTTGTAATGAACCGAAGTTGTAATATAATTAATTTGTTAAAACATATTTGAGCATTATTGAAGACGCCCCGCAAGCCCCCTTCGCTGCCAAACAGCTCTTTTAAATTCATTAGCTATTGCAACGGTTTATGGTCGGTGACTACTTTAAATTTGCGCCCAAATAAATATGGCCTAAAATACTTTGTGGCCCAGACGATTGCGAGGAGTTCTTTTTCGATCGTTGAATAATTCGTTTCGCTATCGTTCAGTGTCCTAGATGCATAAGCTATAGGTCTATCAGTTCCTATTGGACCTTGGGATAGTATAGCGCCTAGTGCGAATTTGGATGCATCAGTAGTGAGAATGAATTCCTTTGAAAAGTCTGGATACTGCAGTATCGGGTCATTAGTCATAAGAGTCTTACAGTGTTCAAAATGTTTTATATAATTAGGTGTAATATTAATTTTAGCTCCTTTTTTCAGACATGTGGTAAGAAATTTTGTAACACGAGCGAAATCGGGAATGAATCTACGGTAATAACCGATAAGGCCTAGAAATGATTTAATTTGTTTCGGAGTTTTTGGGATAGGGTAATTTACAATTGCCGAAATTTTGTCGGGATTCGGTCTGACACCTTCCGGGGTAATAACATGTCCTAAATATGGTGTTTCACGTTTTAGGAACTCGGACTTATCCATCTGGATCTTAAAATTGGATTCCCTAAGACGCTGAAATACTTTACCTATGTTATCTATGATTTCCTGTAAAGAAGTACCAAAGACTAGGATATCATCTAAATAGACAACGCATATTTTATGTATAAGTCCTTGAAGTACATTATCCATTACTCTCTGAAAGGTGGCTGGCGAATTTTTCAAGCCCATGGGCATTCGCAGAAATTCATAATGTCCATGCTCCACATTGAATGCCGTTTTATGAATATCTTTAGGGTCTAATTCAACCTGGTAGAATCCATTAGTTAAATCAAGGGTAGCGAAGTATTGACACTTCCCTAGCTTATCTAATATATCGGTGACATTTGGGATGGGATATTTATCGTCAATTGTCTTCTCGTTCAACTTACGGAAGTCAATGACTATGCGCCACTTAGTTTTGCCAGACGCGTCACTCTTCTTTGGTACCACCCATATAGGTGCGCTCCATGCGGAAGTAGAAGGCCTAATTATCCCTTGATCTAACATTTTACTGATTTGAGTTTGTACCTCATCCTTATGAATATATGGATACCTATACGTTTTACTATAGACAGGTAATTCGTCTGTGGTGTTAATGCTATGTTTAATTTGGTTTGTAAAAGTTAAAGGTTCATCTTCAATATAGAATACGTCCGAGTATTCTCTGCAGAGGTTAGTTAAATTGTCTCCTCTGGATTTAAATGATCCATGCGCAATCGCGATTACACCTGCTTGGTTCGACAAGTATTGATGTTGAAAGGATCCGATTTCACTGCAGGTACAGTTTGTTCGCTAAATACATGTGCGACGATTGGTTCTGACAAAGATAAAATTACGTCATTATTAGTAGGGTTAGATATTTCTAAAAAAGCTCGATTATTTTTTGCTGTAGTTATACATTCACTTATGTTACAACTCTGTATACTTTGCTGATCTATGTGTATATCTCCTTGGCCAATACTAATGGGTAAATTTACTATTTTAGAAGATTGTGCCGGAATAATTTTCTCGTACAAATTTACACTTTGGGAGGTATACATATGTATAGGGTTGCTAGAAAATTCAGTTTTAAGTACCCGAGAACTTAAGTCAATTTTTGCTAAGAACCGTTCAAGAAGATCGCACCCTATTAGTCCGTCAAAGTAATCATGGAATCTGTATACGTTCAATTTAATTGGTTTATTGTCTTTAAATTCTTTAAAACAGGGTATAGTGATTGAGTAATAATTCATCGTGGATGCATGCACGTTAGCGACTATAAATGGTTCATAATCAAGTTCATAATCGGAATAGTCCCTTGCCACAGATTCAGGACTTATGAACGACTGATTAGCTCCCGTATCAATTAAAAATTTTAAAGGTGGAAAGTCAGGCCTAATATTTAATTTTAAAAAAGGTAATTGTCTTTTCCCTTGTATATTAATTTCTATTCGGGGGCATTTTTCGGGGCTTCCTTTGGAAAATTTGACGGCTTTGGATTTTCAGGTGAAACTGTGGGGGTGGGTTCTCCTACGGAGGTGTCCTGTGTCAATGTCAAGTGAGTGGTCGGGTCACAAGCCGGGACACAATCTGGGACATAGTCATAGTCACAGTAGTAAAAGTCCTGTGGGACATAATAGTCAAAGTCGGGTTCTTGTACAAAAAATTCATTTACATTTGCTTTTCGTGTTCTAAAGTAATTAATGGGAGGTGGATTACCGTAATTACGCCAATCATGCATATTGGTCGGTGGCAGAACACGTGCGACGGGGTGACTAACACCGCTCATTGGTCGAGGCTGGTTGTTCGGTGCCTGCTGAGACGTTGAGGGTCTAGGGTTGACTTTAAAACCGGTGGACATATTGGATCGCGGTAAAGCTTTGAACATTTGTTGGGTTCTAGACGGTCCCTGATAAAATGGACTAGGCTGCTGTGGAATAAAACGATTTGGATAAAAATTTCGAGGCATCAAATTTCTATTCATCTGAGGATACTGAGCTAGCAAATTTGGGAATATAGGAAGTAATCTTTTACTTGAAGGTATAATTTTTTGTTGGAGGTAAACAACGTTCATCTCCTCTTGGGCATATTCTAAAGCTTTCTCCAGGGAAGGGGGCCTCATGCATCGAATCTTAGATCCTAGAGGTTCCGCTAAGCCTCGTAGATACGTCTGCAAAGCTAGTTTTTTATACAAGGTTCTTTTTGCTTCGACAGTGGTAGCGACAGTGTCGTGTATTTCTACGTAGGTCATGATGGTGCGTAAAAGGTTTAACACGCGCTCATAGAATACTTGAGGCGTATCCGATCCTTGAGATAGTAACGATAGATCGTTATATAAAGCAGACTCATCTCTATGGTCTGAAAAATTATGAATTAATGTATTCCTAATACCGTTCCAATCCCGGGGAACACCATTTGTTACTAATGTCCTAGCGGCGTTCCCGGTGACCTTATTTAATATGCCATTTAATAATGCTAAGTTAGTAAGTTCATGACCAGGTGCTGGATTAATATATCTCTCAACAAGTTGGTCACATAATGATAAAAATCTAATTAGGGTATTACTATTACCATCAAATTCTGGTACTAATCGTAATGCTTTAACAATTTTATCAATCACATCGTCTTGATTTTCCATTATTATTTCTAAGCTACCTAACTCTAAATTTCGGGTAGAGTCCCTCAGCGCGTTGCGAGAGGACAACCGATTGCCCAGGGGTTCGATACCCCCAGTAGATCGCGATGATCGTGGGTGGAAAATTTTGGAGGCGGGAAATAGCGACCGATTGTAAGGAATTTGTGCAACTCACATATAGTACATATCGGCGGTTCCCGTAGTATCGATGTCTGGATACGGTCTACAGGATCTCCAACGGCTGCTTTTGGTTCTTCCGGATTGTCGACGACGCACGTTGAAACATGAACAGCACGCACAAATGTCCAAATGTTCAGCTCGATCGTGAAATTAGTCTTTGATTTGCACGCACTGACTCGACAATCCTACAGACTGCGCCAATTACGTGATGGGCAGCGGGGGAGTCCAAAAAACACCAAAGTTTCCACTAAATTTATTTAATAAAGAAATTACAATTAATTCTTAATATTAGATGAGTAAGTACTAAGTGGGTGTCCTAACGACCGATGTATGTGACGAAAGGCCCCGCGCCGAATTTGCTGGTTGGTTTTATTGGATGTCTCAAGTTGGGTTGCGCAATCCGTTCAAAGTAACCGAATGTATGGTGATGACGTATCTGGGAGGCACTCAGATATAACACACTGCATAATTTTTTACCTACTTTAAAAATAAAAATATAGGTATTTTATAGACAGTATTGAAAAAAAGACACTTTCCACAAAGACGCTTTTTTTATGAAGTTCTAGCTCAGGTAGTTTATTTTATACTAGCTGACCCGTGCCCACTTCGTTGGGCGGTAACGATTTTCTTGTGATGTAATGATGAGTGTGGTTCGGTTAGTACTGAGTGCTACGATTTATTTCCTGCCTAAAGACGCTGCGCACTTTCAGCGCTAGATTCCCGAGCACGGGTCTGCGATGTTCTCGCGCTCTGGCTAGCGAGCCTCTGCGTGCGCTCAGCGCTAGGCTCCCTATCCCTTGTTGCAGAGACATGCTGCCTCAAATCACTGAGACAGCGCTAGATTCCCGAGCACGGGCCTGCGATGTTCTCCAGCTTTGATTAGCAAGCCGCTGTGAACGCTCGGAGCTAGATTCCCGAGCACGGGCCTGCGATGTTCTCCAGCTTTGATTAGCAAACCGCTGTGAACGCTCGGAGCTAGATTCCCCAGCGCGTGCTTAAGTAAGTAAGTAAGTAAGTCAAAAGTAAAAGTAGGTAGGTAGTAGTATAAGTAGTTAGTAAGTGCTTGCGAAATATTTTTCTATTGCTCAAGAGGCGCTGATGCTTTTCAAGAGCAGACTCTTCCGTACGGCGTACTCGAGCTGCTCTGGGATGTCTGACGGGAAAGTTGTGATTTTCTTTTAGGCATGATAAAAAATCGCTGAAACTGTCCGCATCACATAACATCACATCACGCCTGTAATCCCCGAAGGGTTAGGCAGAGGTGCACCCATTAGTACACCCACATTTCGCCAGTTATGTTTTTAGTCCCATGTAATAGGGGGCGAGCCTATTGCCATCAGCCGGGCACAAATCCAGACTCCGAGGCTGCTACTGAGAAATTCCTGATGGAAAAACCCAATAACACTTTGCCCGACCTGGGAATCGAACCCAAGACCTCGTGCCCAGCAGTCGCGCTTGCGACCACTAGACCAACGAGGCAGTCAAAACTGCTCGAAACTGTCCGATATTCCAAAAACAGAAGTACCATGGGTAAATAGATAAAACGTCCGTACAAAGCATGTTCTAATGTGGTTCGTGAATGGACAGCGGCATTTTGCGATTTAGTAATTTTATATTATCTTCGAAACTAATTAACCAATTGACATACTGTTTTGGGCAAATATTTTTTTTCGATAAGGTTTAATATTTTGTTGTTTAAAAAATCGTCCAAAGGTACGAAAAATACTTTTTTTCGTACCTTCAAAACGTCGAAAAATACTTTTTTAACACATAAAAGCTACTATATCTGCTAAAATATAAAAGATAGAAACATGGTGTCGCGGACTTTTTTGTAGAACTATTATAGGCGGACCAGGGTGCCCTATATTGTTTTCAATTATATACAACTGTTAAGGCAGCGCATGCAAAAAACTTTGTTGTAAGAACTATTTTTTTCCGCCTGGCTAGACAAAAATTGAGATAGTTCGGCTATTATGCATGATAACTTTATAATTTATAGCCTATAGCACTCACGAATAATGTAGCTAGAAAGCTACATTATTACCGATTTTAAAAATTTTTTCACTGGTAGAAACCAGTGAAAGAATTTTTAAAATCGGTTCATTACTTCCGGATATTACCCCCTACAAACAAACTTACAAACTTAGAAACAAATTTTACCTCTTTATAATATTATATATAATATATATATATTCTCTGACCCCTGTACACCCTTTTCCTGGGCTTCTTCTGGAATCTTATGGTCGATCCTTCCTCTTCTGGCGGCTCCTTCCCTTGCCGCCGTGGTAGACTCGATCGTTTTCTCTGTTATAGCGCTTCTTCCCGTAGCTGTGGTCCAGAAGAGGTCGTTGCAGTCGTTGCCGTCGTAGCTTCTCATGATGATGAGGCAGAAATCCCTTCTTCCGTCCCGGAACTGTCCTTTGCCGCACTACTCGGCGGCGGGAGGCGAAGCGGGGAGTCCTTCTTCGATCTTGTTACTAGCATCTTCTGTCTTCTGAACCCTTCTGTGTTCTAGGGATCCGCGGCTCGAAGGACCAACTGTGGCGGTCTACGGGGCTTAGTCCACGACCAACCGTAGTCCGGGGACGATCTCCCCTCCTGTGACATGCACCCCTTCTGGCGCTGGTGGTGCACGTCCCACGCACCCTTAGTGTATGCGTAGTGTGTGTGTTTTCCCGGATGATCCACAGGGAGGCAGCAGAAATAAAACACCCATTGATGATGATTTTCTTCAGTTCAGAGTTCGGCTCTTCCCTTTGTAGAGATGTTAACCTTTGGAGAGCTTCTTCGAGACTACGACACGCTACGGCGGAGAGGGCCGCCTTTTATACGGCCCTGTCTTATAGAGCCTTTTTTTTTTTTCGGTATTGCACCTCGCAGGTCAACCTATGAGGTTGTCGGCTGTTTAACCGGGCTTTCCTGTGGTGCCTTAAATGAATTTAAGGCCTCCAGCCAGGGCTTAATATAACTTACAAACTAAGCGACTACACGCTAAGGGCACCCCCTGTGGGGTACGGGCCTCGGCTTAGGGCGTCGCTGGGGGAGGGCAGCAAGGGACAGGCTGGATCCGGTCAGTATTATTTAGGGACGAATTTAAAGCTACAGGCTCAGCGGCGCGGGCTGACACGAGCAAGGGACGGGGCGGAGATGAACAGGGACGTCGCGACGGACCTCGTCAGCGAGGGCGGAATGACGGCGGTCTGTGTTTGTACTTTCGTAATGTACTGGTTTCTTTGTTACTCTCCTGGAGGAGAGTAATGGCATCGTCGGGGATGGTCAGAGTATGTCTCGGTCGGCGAGTCTTACTAATACGGGAGGGAGTGTATCGGGCGGCCGATGCAATCAGGGGATTGGGGTGTTTTTCAGCAGTGTTGAAGAAGCGCTTGGCGGTGCGTTTCATGAACTGCTGGATGGTGGGGATTCTCAGATCGAGATGGAGATTCTCGTTGCGAAGGTAGTACGGGGCTCCCGTGGCCTTACGCAAGAAACGGTTCTGTAGGGTTTGCATCCTATGGAGACGGTATGCCTTTGCGTGTGCGAATACGGCACAGGCGTAGGTCATGATGGGACGAATGCACGCCGTGAAGATGCGCAATTTGCACTTGAGTGACAACTTGCTGCGTGCATTTAGCATGGGGTGAAGCCTACCGAGAGCGAAAGCGGCGCGCGAACGAACCGCCTTAATGTGCTCTCCGAAAGTGAGGTGGTGGTCGAGGATCACACCGAGGTATTTGGCTCGCTTTTCCCAAGTGATTGGCTTGCCGTCCATGGTGATGGGACTAGGGGGGGTGAGGGATGAGCGCGGATTAGAGAAGAGGACCGCTTGGCTCTTGTCAGGGTTGACCTCTATTCTCCATTTCCGGAACCAAGCGCCTAGGGCGCTTGCGGCAATTTGGAGAGTGCGGGCGATGGAGGCTGGGCTGCGACCGGTGTAAAAAATAGCCGTATCGTCAGCGAATAGGGCCAGATGGGTCTTGCTATTTTTTGGGATGTCGCTGGTGAACAGCGTGAACAGAAGCGGGGATAGGACGGAGCCTTGAGGGACTCCGGCGCGTATGGGGTGGGGAGAGGAGAGCGCACCTTCAATGCGATAGCGAAAGGTACGATTAGACAGAAAGTCTCGTATGATGAGTACGAGGCGGTCAGGCACTCCGATCTGGTAGAGCTTGTATATTAAGCCATTGTGCCAGACTTTATCGAAAGCTTTCGCTATGTCGAAGAAGAGAGTGCCCGTCAGAGAGCCACGTTGATAGCCAACGCTTATGTGCTCGACGATGCGGTGGACTTGTTGGACGCAACAATGGTGGGAACGAAATCCGAATTGTTCGTCCGGGATGAGGCTCTTTGCTTCGACATAATCTTTGAGGCGCTTATAAATAAGCCTCTCGTAGATTTTGCCGAGAACGTTGAGCAGACTGATGGGTCGATAGCTCGAAGGCTCCGACTTGGGTTTGCCGGGTTTGGGGATGCCAATGACGGTGGCTTCTTTCCACGTCCCGGGGAAGATGTTGTTGCTCATGGCGCCATTGAAGAAGCAGTCATAAGCATTATGAGAGGGGCAGGGAGGAGTTTGAATACCCTGTTCGTGATTCCGTCAGACCCAGGGGCTTTCCGGGGTCTGAGGTTTTTGATGATGTCCTGCACCTCGTCGGGGGTGACGGGGGGCAGTGGGTCGTCGGGGTCTTCGACGGGTGGAATGGCAGCTCTACGTTCGACTTCGGCGTCAACCCTGGAAAGGTGAGCTTTGTCTACAGGTTGAGTGCTCGGGGTGCATTGGGCCTCAAGACTGTCGGCTAGACATTCAGCCTTTTCGTCGTTGTCGAAAGCGACGGTTTTGTCGGGGCGAGTGAGAGGAGGCATGGCGGCCTCTCTGGTGGAGCGTAACCTCCTCTGTAGCTCCCAGAAGGCTTGGTGGGTGGGCTCCAGTTCGCTAAGCGTCTTTTCCCATCTAGCGTTACGCCACTCATCAATGCGGTTCTTTACAGCACGCTGTAGAGATCGCATGTGAGCTTTGTTCGCGTCACAGGGGAAAGCGCTATACGCACGGATGGCCGCGTTCTTCTCGGTCATCAGAGCACGCACATAGTCCGGTAGTTTCCAGCGGTGATCGTTCACCACCGAAACCTCCCTTGAACAATCGTTCAGGACGGATTGTACGTGCTCCGTGAAAGAGTTGATCGCGCCCGTCGTGTCTGCGACTGAAACGATGTGGTCGGGGATAGCGTCCAGGTGAGGCGACGTGACGGACTTTAAGCTTTCGCTTACTTTCCTCCAGTCGGTTATCACTTGGGTCGGGGGGAGTTGGCTGGGACCTGAGCGAGGAGCTAGTTCCATGATGACCGGACGGCGGTCGGAGTCGAGCTCGGGAAGCGCTTCAATAGAATGCAAACGGAGATTTACATTCTTGAGGAGCGCTACATCGAGGATGTCGGGAAGGTGATTTGGGTCGTGGGGGAAGTGAGTGGGAGTCATAGGAGCGATGACGTCAAAGTTGAGGGTGGCACAGAGGATGAACACGATTTTACCTCTGGTAGAGGTCGTGTTGCAGTTCCAGGCGGGGTGTTTGGCGTTGAGATCGCCCGCTAGTATAACGGAGTCACTCAGGCCAAGAAGAGCGGAGAGATCATTAGTGAGCAGAGTTGGGTCCTCTGAGGACGAAGGAGGGATGTAGGCAGAGATAATGGTAATCGGCTGATGACCAGTCATGCCGAGCCGACACAGTGAGACCTCGAGGCGAGAGAGGAGGGGAGGGTCCATAGGGATGCAGTACAGTTCTTTTCTGTAGTATATGAGGGTGCCGCCCTTGTGACAGCGAGACCTATCGTTGCGAACTAACCGATAGTTTGCAATTCTCGGGTCACGATGGCGGGGCTTCAGGAATGTCTCCTGTACTAGGAGTATGTCGAGATGATGATCGCGGAGGAAAGTGGCGATCTCATCCCGCTGACCATTGATGCCATTTGCGTTGAAGAAGCCTAACTTGAGGGAACGGGGTTTGGTACAACAAGGCTTTTTACTATCCATTATGGTTTAGGACGGTAAAGCTTTTCAAGGACACACGTAATTGCGGGGTACGCTTCGAACACTTTCCTTATGGCTTTGAGGTCAGCATTGCAAGCAATGATTTCCTGAGCCATAATTACGGCATCCGGGTTGACGTAGATGCTGAAGGCGTCCGATAGGATTTGGACGTGTTCAGCGTTAGGGATAGCGGCCACGGGGCCGGTGCGGGCGGGAGAGGGCGCGGCTGGGGCTGCAGGGGCAGCCTTTGTGGGAGGAATCTTTTTGGGGGCGGATTGAGGAGCGGGGGCGGCAGGGGCCGGCGGCGCTGAGATAGGGGCTGGCTGTGGGGTGGCCAGTGCTGGAAAGGCTCTCTGGTAGTTGAGCGTGTTCCAGGGGGAGGGCCTTTGAGGGCTGAGACGCTCGGGCATCTGTGAGGAGGGAACCTTCACGGATGGGCTTTCCCTTTGCTGGCGGGCGTTTGCACGCTTTACCAGCTTGGGAGAAGAGGATTTAGGGGCCTTGGGACAGCCGCGGTAGTTAGCCGGGTGTCCTGACTGGCCGCATAGCACGCAGCTAGGAGGTTCGGTACATAGCTCACGCTCCTTTGGGCGTGGGCAATCGGCAGTGCCGTGCTTCCCCAGACACTTAACGCATCTCGGGGTCGCGAAACAGTTGCGCTGTACGTGGCCATACAGTTGGCAACGGTGACATTGGCCGACTACGTTGGCCTTGTAGGGCTTCTCTATGGAGATGCCAGAAAGGGAGCAAATTGACTTCACCTTGAAGATGGGGTGATGGCCTAATGTGGGGTCACAGACGACCAGGACGGTGTCGAAGGCGGGGCCGCCCCTCGCTTTGTGCATGCGATGGACTGCCGAGACGGGGACCTTTTGGGAGTGGAGGTCGTTGAGGATGTCCTCAACTGGGATCTCTTTTGGGATGCGCCGGATCACCACCCGGGTGGGCGCTTCCTCGGGGAGGGAATAGGTGTGGAACGAGACGTTCCTCACCTTCAGTAGGCTGCTTAGTTCCCTGTGGTCTTTTGCCGTGGGAACTTGGACTTTAATGCCCTGCAGGGTAGTGCGGGCGTTGGTGTAAGTGATCTTGCGATCATTACACCACTTGGAGACCTCCGTCCATTTGGCCTTGTCTTGAATGAACAAGGGCGGCGGGGGTTTGAGCTTCTTCTTCGAAGCTAAGGCGGGGTTGGGAGTGAGGGGGCTAGGGGGGCGGCTGGACTCGGAAGTCGAGACAGCGTTGACGATGGGACTAGGGGTCGGGGGGGACACGGGGGAGGTCGTTGCTACGACCTTTTTGGCTTTGGTAGCCTGAGAGGGAGACTTTCCCTTCTTCCTCTTGCCTCCGCTGCCGACGACTTGGTAGTCGTCATCCGAGGAGGAAGCGGAGGAGGATAGGGAGTCTTCAGAGTCGGAGACAGGGGTAGAAGGGTGGTCACGTGGGACCGAGGTGTCCATGCTTTCGGACGAGTCGGGGTTTGCAGCTGCGACACGCAGCTGCGAGGCGCCCATTGTAACAATGGCGGTCGGCACATTGTGTGCTTCCGCGTAGGGCTTTATTGTCTCGATGGACAATAATGAAGGAATGTCTAGTGAAGGCATTGATGGTGCCGCCACTGGAATTTCTTTGTCAACGGGTGGCGGGGAAGCGGGGCTGTCGAGTACATCGCTAAAGCTAGCGATGCTTTCCTCGATCGGGGAAGAGTTTTGCTGCAGAGCAGCAAACTTTTTGCCATACTTGGCAATGAATTCGGGGTCCTTGAAGAGGACCTCCTTGACGAACGCAACGATAATTGCGTCCGACATCATCGAAGAGGGAGGGGAATCGCGGGAGAAATTTCGCGGGGGAACCTAACTGTATCCTAACTGCCTAGCTCCCCGGGTGGACAGGCTCGGGGATGTGTGACCCTCCCTGCCGGGTGTAGGCAGGGAGGTGAGTACCTACTGGTGTGCCCTAAGCTTGTAAACCCGTCGCCAGTCTTATTGTGCGAACGGGGCCCTGACCAGTCTAGTGTGAAGGGTGTAGACACGCCCAACCGACACTAGGTGTGTAGCTGTGAACGAAACCAGAGACTAGGCACGACTAGGAGACCCCCCAAGGCCGTGACACTAGCTCCCGACTCCAATTGACTGCCTCACCCTGAAGGGGGTCGGCGGGTATGATTGGGGCAACACCCCCTCGGCTTCGTTGGCACCGTAAGGTATCCACCGAGGACCACGAAACTGTGGATTTAAGCCCTGAAGGGGCCAAGTGAAGCTAACACAACAACACGCGGGTTAAAGAAATAATTAATCGTCCGCTGCCTTGAAAAAGGCGGCTTCCGATCGAATAGGTTGTAGTCTGCTGACTACAGGAGTCGTCGCGGCGGGCGCAACGAAAAGCGGCGGGCGCAACGAAAAGTGGCGGGAAGTCGAGAGCGGGCGCGGAGCGAAGCGCAGCACGTCCGTTCGCGGCGAGCGTCGAGCGAGTGGTGTGTGTCTGATAGAGCCGAACCCTTTCCCATTTTTATTTAAATTTGCCTTTTACAAAGTTGTTAAATTTTATACCTTTTAAGATAGGGGATAACATTGCCTTTCTCTTAAAATTAATTATATTACAATAAAACGTAATTACAAAAAAATCCCAGAACTAAGACTTGTAAAAAGCGTCCTTTCAATAATTTTACTATTTGCAAGTGCTATAATAACTTTTACAAATCTTACTCGATTTTTACAATTCTTGTTGGATTCTTATTTTTTAATCAGTTTTAACAATGTAGTGACCTACCTTTATTTATTTATAATTAGTATAAGTATTGTTTGCAATGTGTAAAATCAAACCATCTAGTTAAATTATTAAATCTAATTAGAATCAAAATTATGTACAATATTTACAACTTAAACCTAATTCTATAATTATATAAAAGACAAAATCAACATACAAACACATTTGCATTGTTAGTAGTTAATTGCTTATCAGCTGGCCGACGCAGCTATGACGCGTCGATTGTTCTAGCGGCCGACGGCCGACCGGTTTGGCCGCTACGTCACGCGGACGAAGCGCGCGAGCGGGACAGCGCTATAGTCGCGACGCGCCCGCGCACACAGTACGTCAGCGTGACTCGCCAGTATGCTACTCGCATCTAAAGCCGCTGTTGCGATTTAAAATCATAGCTTCACCGCGCGTTATTTAGCTGAGCTTTAAACTAGCTTAATCTAGCTTTTTGTAATATCTGTTCTCGCCTATCTTTATTTCTACCACTCCTTCTTCTATGTGGAACTCTTGTGTGTGTGAACTGTAATCTGTGTCTGTGCAATAAACTTTCTTTCTTCTTCTTGTGTACTCGGACTTTCTCTTCCTTACTCCACACACATCATCACATCATCTCTCACACTCCTACAACAATTTTAAATTTAAATATTCAACATTCCTTGTTAAACAAAATTATTCATTTTTAAGTTATGTAATTATCCATGTAAAAAATCCTTACAAACTTTTCTTTTATGAAACCTTTCTGAATAGTGTTATTATGACTAATTCTAGTTGGAATCGTATTGGAAAATGTACACATAATCAATCATATTTCGCACAAATCTACACAGACATTCCTTCTTATTGGAAATAAATTGCACAAATCTTACTTCCTAATATCCTTACTATAATCTTATTAGAAAAGACTAAAGTTTCCTTACACTATTACTGCAATATTATAACATTCTAAGTTAAAAAAACAATTAAAATATTAAACGCTAAGACTTACAAATTATCACAATTATCACTGTACAAATCTTACCCCCGCCACTACTTGCGCTATAGAGCACGCATGGGGTCTTCGTCGCCAACATGCAATAATGATGTATAATGAATACGCAAATTGTCTTTCAACTACCCACTTATTACGAGCTAGGCGAAAATATTACCAATTAAGAAATTTTATATTTGAAGAATGTGTCAATCTACTATCTTTTTACTACTATCTATTTTTTTACAATAATGCAAGGAATACTTATTCAATAAATTCTAAATTGAAGCAAAACAATATCCTCGAGGCAGGATTTGAACTAGCGCGGGCTTGCGGACGGCGGGTAATGGGTAGCTTGCGTCCAATCAAGGACCAAGCCCGGGTCGACGGCGCGTTCTGTTCGCGCGCGTTCTGTTCGCGCGCGTCTCAAACAGTTGTCAGGGGTTGCGGGAGGTCTTAACAGGATACCGTGGCCCCGGAATATAAAGAGCAACAGAAGGAACAGGGTGGTTTTTTAGTCAGTAAAAGTCTGCCAGTCCCTTCCGCCCCACCCAGGGTGGAAGGAGTCATTTGATGATTTTTACCACCTAAAAAAAAAAACAAAAAACCCATATCCTTACTAACATTTGAATACCAGTTTTATAATGAATACGCAAATTGTCTTTCTACTTATTACGAGCTAGGCGAAAATATTTCCAATTAAGAAAGGAGACTGAAACGGTTACATACAATCTTGGGCCCTCATTGTAAAAAGTTGAACTTGTTGTTAATTAATAGACTCATATTTAATAGTCCCTCACTGAAAATTCTGTAACTTTTGACAATCAGAGCTGAGATAATAGTGGTTTAGTAAAAGTAAGGTTATGTTACAATTTTTAACTAACGCGTGATTCCTGAAGTGCAAAAGATATTCTTTAAACAGTAATGATAAACTAAAAATGCGTATGTGAAACAACAGTCTCCAATGAAAATTGAAACTTATCACTTGTGGAATAAGGACACGAGTCGCACTTTAAGCTTTTTGTAATAAGGTGATCACGTCTGCCTTAGACTAATGCACGGACGAGATTGCTAAAATACTGTTTTTAGTCTTCTGCATTTTTATTCTACAAAACTACTAAATAAATAACAAATATATAAACTAAGAAAACAAAAAAAAATCAACATGAGCAATGATACATGTTGCGGCTGGAGAAAAAATGTTTTCACTTGATGTGAGTTAGATTCACTTTGATTGGGTTGCAATAGACGAGAAGTTACTAACACATACATTGTTATGGGACATCTCTAAATATTTATACTAGGTATCTTTTTAAATTGCAGCATACATCATTGTAAATTAAATTAACTTACAGTTCCAGGTATAATCTACTCGTGTCAAACATTATTAATTCTTGATTTACGGGTTAGGTTGGAATGAAGTCGTTGATGGACTCGTGATGCAAGAGAGAGTTAACAGCAGATGCAAACATAGTAAGCAAAGTAGCAAGTAGTGTTCTTTGGCCGTCAACATGTGGGCGTTGAGCCGTGCCAGCACTCTTGTCAAACATAGCCTACTGGTTACCTAAAAATGGAACATTTTAATTTTCAGCCACATCAACACTATCTAATTAATTATAGTGTTTTAGAGTATTCTATAATCCTAACTAATATTATAAATGCGAAAGTAAGTTTGTTTGTTTGTTTGTTACCATTTTATGCCTAAGCCACTGAACCGATCATCCTGAAATTGTGCATATACGTTGCCAGGTGTACAGGAACGAACATAGGGTACCTTTAATCCCGAAAAAACGTACTGTTTCCGAGGGAAATCACTATAACGTTCTTATGATCATAGATGGCGCCACGTGTAGTTTCGAATCATGATTTTATGACATGGGTAATTTTTTTCGCGACTTCGTGTGTGTCCACGATAACCGAAATTTACGCGGACGAAGTCGCGGGCAAAAGCTAGTTGTTTGATAAACAAATATTAATTTCCTTAAATGTAAACAATCTCCATAATTATGCTTTCTAATTACCTATATGTACTTTAAAACTGCCAGAATGGTAGCTGGTTAGATGAGGTTTTTTATGTACTTTAAACCTGCCAGAATGGTAGCTGGTTAGATGAGGTTTTCATTATTTACTTACAGAGTGAGGTGAACCAGCTACCAGTCTAATTAACCCATACAAATTGAATATTTCTTAACCCTTTCGCGAGCAATACTATTTACACCTCCAATTTTGGTTTTATTTATCCTAAACATTGTGAAATAACATTTGTAAAACAATATTTATAGATTCCCTCCCCCTTGCTTACACCCCCACCCCTTTTTTGAGCTACGGCAATATCTTTGCCAAGCTCATTTGTGATTTTTTATTTGACAAAGTGCCAATGACCAGTTAGAATTAGTATTTTTTTTGTTGCCAATGCCTTGTTTTCATATAAATACCTAAGTATATTATTTATTTTCATTATTATATAAATAAATATGCTCTTTTTAGCTTAAAATTGTTTAATTTTAAATGGTTATGAACAACATCAATCACATTGGTATTATCATGGACTCAAAATCTTTGAGATCACAAAAGGCAAAATATATCTTATGTAACTAACATAATTGTTGTTATTACAACCTGCGAGCATAAACTAAACCTAAAAGGAAAAACTAACCTTATAAAAAAAGCTTTTTTACAAAAAAAGACCACCGCCTTCAAAAGGCGGTTGTCTTTTTTATTTTGCAAAAAACTTTTTATTTTTCACTTTTTAGTGCTTGTGTGTTAATGTTTGGAATCCTTACAAAAAGCCCTTTCAAACAATACCTCACACGATATATTTAACTTTTATACCACTTTCCAAAATTAAATACCCCCACTTCCGCTTCCACTTCAGTCAGTCATCGACTACACGAATAAACAAAGCAATTTTTCTTGTTACGACGGTTCTGCTGTGATCCTATAAGGAGTTCCGTTCCATATCACTGAAGTTCATCATCAGATCATGACAATATTTCTATGGGATCTGTACTCTTTCAAACAAAAAAGAATCATCCAAATCGATTTATAATTGGCGGCGTAATTGTAGAACATTTATATACAAAAAAGCTTTTTTACAAAAAAAGGTCACCGCCTTCAAAAACCACAAAATAAAAAATAACTTTAGCTTGGAAGTCGGCGGCTTTGGTTTTGTTTCTTGTTATGTAGGTATTGCCACCGACTTCCAAGCTAAAGTTATTTTTTATTTTGTGGTTTTTGAAGGCGGTGATCTTTTTTTGTAAAAAAGCTTTTTATTTTTCACTTTTTAGTGCTTGTGTGTTAATGTTTGAAATCCTTACATAAAGCCCTTTCAAACAATACCTCACACGATATATTTAATTTTGGAAAGTGGTAGGAGGGGGGTTGACGTACCCCCTCCCCACTTCCTTTAGTCAGTCATCGACTACACGTATAAACAAAGCAATTTTTCTTGTTACGGCGGTTCTGCTGTAATTTTATAAGGAGTTCCGTTCCATATCTCCAAAGTTCATCATCAGATCATGACAATATTTCTATGGGACCTATTCGGGACTATACTCTTTCAAACAAAAAAAGAATCATCCAAATCGATTCATAATTGGCGGAGTAATCGCTGAACAAATATACAAAAAAAAAAAAAAAAAAAACATACGCGTCGAATTGAGAACCTCCTCCTTTTTGAAGTCGGTTGAAAAAAAAACATACGCGTCGAATTGAGAACCTTCTCCTTTTTGGAGTCGGTCGAAAAGTATATGACTTAGGTCCGTACTCGTACAGTGTCAATGTAATTGAACTCTGGAATGTTATCATAGTTCAAAAAAATGAAATAAAATCCTAACTAATATTATAAATGCGAAAGTAAGTATGTTTGTTTGTTTGTTACCACTTTACGCCTAAGCCACTGAACCGATCATCCTAAAATTTTGCATATACATTGCCAGGTGTATAGGAACGAACATAGGGTACCTTTAATCCCGAAAAAAAGTACTGTTTTCGAAGGAAATCACAAAAACGTTCTTATGATCATAGATGGCGCCACGTGCCGTTTCCAATTGAAATGACAGGACATGGGTAATTTTTTCCGCGACTTCGTCTGTGTCCGCGATAACCGAAATTTACGCGGACGAAGTCGCGGGCAAAAGCTAGTATACTATAAAAGAAAAATTGCACACAATTTCAAACTTAGTTTACTCTTACAAACTATTTTTGAAAAGTCTAACCAAACTATATACAACGTGGCGCTACCATGGTGACATTAATTTAACACACGTATAGGGCTAGTGTCCATAAATCATATTCATTAAGACAGGTTAAAGAAATACGTAACTTGAAAAAAAAAAAAAAACGAACAAACTAAATAATAAAAAAGTAACCAAAATTGGGATCACTCTGTACAAAAATTCATTCATGAAATTAGAATACTATCACCTAGTTGAATTACGTTTACTCGAAGCGGCAACATCTCGCTTTGCGCGCTGGCAACCACGCTTGCGCCTGGTACTTGAGATCGGTCCGATTGGAATTTGACGACATAATAATAACAAAGAAACCGAGCGTAGTCAATCACATATCACCTTATTACTGTTAGTTATTATCACCATCATCACTAATCAAACTTTTATTTAATAGTCTTTAAGTGTTTTAAATTTTCAATCAGACCACCTTGTTGGCGGATACCTACAAAGGGCTAAACAGCGCTTCATGTTCTCCCGCACTTTTTAAAATAAATTGTCTCTTACAGCCGTTTCTCTCATTCTGACGAAGGCTAGTTTGAGGCTGATTTTGAAAATAATGTAGCACATTTTCATTTTATTGAATTGGGTCTTGACGTGTAGGCGGTTGATATGGGCGTTGAGACCTAGGATCCACTAGCTGGTTTTCGCGGATACGCTAAAGAGCTTCTACAATAGTAAGTGGAGTTGCCGTGTAGTTAGGATGAGTATTTGCCATCACGATCACAGGTTTACACAAGCACTAATAACACAAATAAAAACGTCCTTATTGCCAAAGATATTGCCTATCGTAATAAGAAAGAAAACTAACGAAAACAAAGCAAAGCGTCTTTATCGCAGTACCATGATCTAACAATTATCCTAATTACACAAAAATAAAAAATAAAATAAGCAAGCGTCTTTTGCGGAAACATTCACAAAAATAAATACGACGTTTATGCGCACGAGTATTCACATCAATAAGTGTGGCAAGGGCATAGGTCCGGCGAGCACTACAAAATTAAAAGGATCCGCGGGTTGCGGGGGGAAGGGACGACGACACCCGACGCCTGCGTCGCCTACGATACTCGCCGACAAAGGGATCTCTCTTTCCTTCAATTAACCTACTCTTTGCATTTGTTTCATCTTTTTAGTATTGCTTATTCGTTTTAATTTCATTGATACGATGCTAGTATCTGTGACCCCGGCAAATGACCGCTGGGCTAGAGTTCTTTAAATAAAGGTTGCTCCAAGATGCTATTTTCTAAAATTTGAAATAACTCAATAATTAACAACGTTTTATGGTTTTTACTTTTTATATAAAACAAAAATGCGTAATCCTATACGTGTGTTAAATTAATGTCACCATTGTAGCGCCACGTTGTAGAACTTCTAAAATCAGTCTCAAAGTAATTGAATATTTTAGTAAAATCAAAATTAAAAAATGCCAAAAAAACTCTTTTTGTTTTCATCGATGGTGAAACTTATAAAAACATGGAGTAACATATAATGTTACTAAGTACTTCGAGCACCTGAAACGAGATCTTTTGTTTTTTGTGCTTGTGCTACACAAATTTTTTTTTTTTTTTTAGGTGGTAAAAATCATCAAATGACTCATCAAAAGTCTGACAGTCCCTTCCGCCCCACCCAGGGCGGAAGGGACTGTCAGACTTTTACTGACTAAAAAACCAACCTGTTTCTTTCTGTTGCACTTTACGTTCCGGGGCCACGGTATCCTGTTAAGACGTCCCGCAACCCCGAGTGCTACACACATGACATCTCTTATATGAGCGTAGTTAAGCAAAATTGCGACCAACCCCGATTTTTGCGAAAATACGTTAGAATGCCCATGACATAAGATTTCCTTTCCTTCATATATTCCACAGACACGATTTTTTCAAATTACATCTGTACTCAAGATATTAAATTGTCAAATGAGACCATGTACCATTTTCACCCATTTTTTGTGTTAAAAAGGACTATTTTTGGTTTTGATCAAGCAAAATATCGAGAAACGCATGATTATTATTAAGCAGAATCCAGCTATCGAAGTTGGCTTGCTTCTGCAAATTTCGTTTATAATATGTATATCAGTTTGATTTTTATATTTGCAGAAGCTGACCATCGCAATGGTCTAGTTCTGCAAAATAATTTTTCGTGATTAACGATATTTTTTCACGATACGACTATAAGCCACTCATAATGGTCTACTTTTGTCATATAAAATGACATATCTATCTGTAATTTCTTATTTGCGGAAAGAGATCATCACATTATAAAGTTGTTAGTTACTGTTGCGGAGTTGTAAAGTAAACAGTGTAATGTAAACCTAAAGTAGATAACTACCGGCCCATATCCAAGTTAAGTATTTTATCGAAAGTTCTTGAGCGATTAGTTCACGCGGAAATTTATTCAGCTATGCAATGCCACTTTGACGATGAGCAACACGATTTCCTCAGAAAACGGTCCACTGCCTCCAACCTGATACTATCCAATGAATTTATAAGCACTGGGATGGAGGAACGATGCCAGGTCGATGCGATTTTTACAGACTACAGTAAATGTTTTGACCGCATAGATCATAAAATACTTCTTCAGAAGCTACTGTCTGCAGGTATTCACGGCGACCTATTCCGGTGGTTTTCGTCTTATATAGATAATCGGACGCAGGCTGTAGTCTTACGTGGATATATATCGGGATGGAAGTCTGTCCCATCAGGAGTGCCTCAGGGCTCAATTTTAGGACCTCTATTATTGACAATATTTATCATGGACATAAAAAAATGCTTTATAAATTCACGTATCTTACTGTTTGCTGATGACACGAAGGTCCTAAAATTCATACGCACACTTTCTGACACTGAGCTACTACAGTCAGACCTTGACAGATTCGTACAATATTACAAAACCAACAAATTACAACTAAATGTTACTAAATGTTTCCATGTAACATTCACTCGCCAGAAATCTGTCATTGGTTTACACACAAACTACCGTGCAGTAAACATCTTAGTAATTGTGCTCCTCAATCTTTAATCGTTATTAGTATTTTAAAACAGTGTTGGGCAAAGTTTTCTTAAGAAAACATTATTTCACAGTTCTTAGTACTGAAGTGATCAGTGATTAAGCAGTTTCAGAGTGTAAATCTGCTATTAATTTGCAATATTAATCAAAACTCATTAACTTAAAATAAAACAGATACCGTCAGTGAGTGATATCGTGAGAATTTGCCCGAAACGCGTAAGCGCCGCATTATACGCATCACTTACGACGTTCTTCTCGCGAGCTTGTTAGTGCGACACAGCGACGGAGCTTTGTTTTCGTTATACTGTGAACTGTACGTAACTTAACCAGCTGCCAATGTCGTCTAAAAACGACGGTACTCCGGAGCGTAATGTCTCAGCTTCAAGAGGAAACAAGAGGCCTGCCTTAAATTCTCCTCCAGAGCCAGCTCCTGCGGTTACAAGTGAAGAGGTGCGCTCAATCGTGCAGGAAGTTATAAAAACGGAATTTGCTACTATGCTCAAGCAAATAAATACAACGATCATAAACACGGTTAATAGCGAGTTGGCCCCGATTCGTGCGGACTTGGAAGAACTTAGAATGTCTTTGAATTTCCACACGACTCAATTTGATGAGTTTAGGTCAGAACATGCCGAGTTTAAGAGTACTACCAAAGACCTTAAAGATGACAATATTAAACTGCATACCACCGTGGCGGATCTTTGTCAGCGTCTTAATTATTTGGAGCAGCAGACACGGGCCAACAACCTGGAGTTGCAGTGTTTACCAGAAAATAAACAGGAAAATCTGTATTCAATCGTCAAGCAGCTGGGCTCAGTGGTCGGTTGTAAGGTTCAAGATAGTGATATTTCACACTGCACAAGAATAGCGAAACTTAACACGAGTAATATTCGCCCTCGTTCTATTGTGATGCAGCTTGCTTCTCCGAGAATCCGCGATCAGCTGTTGGCCTCTGTAATTAATTATAATAAAGATAAAAGCCACGAAAAACTCAATTCCTCAGATTTTGGTATAGCTGGAAATAGAACTCCTGTGTTTGTCGCCGAGCATTTATGCCCTGCATACAAGGCTCTCCACGCTGCGACCAGACTTAAGGCGAAGGAGAAGGGGTATAAGTATGTGTGGGTGAGGAACGGCAGAATATTTGTCAGAAAGACGGACGGCGACCAGCATGTATTTATTAGAAGCTTGGACATTTTAAATAAGTTAGAATAACGTTAAGTACAAATTAGATTAAAAAAAAAAAAAAAAAAAAAAATGTGTTAACTTTTGTTCCGTGCACTTATAATTTTTATCATTTAAGTTCAATAATTTACAAATATATTATCAGAACTGTCGAGGGTTAAGAACTAAGACACATACTGTATCTCGCAATATTGCCTGTAATAATTATGACATAATCATTCTGTCTGAGTCTTGGTTGAATAACTCTGTGCAAAGCAGGGAGCTGTTCGACGATAGGTATTTAGTATATAGAAGAGATAGAGAAACTTCAAATTTTCAAAGTGGCAAAGAGGGAGGAGGTGTTTTAATAGCTGTTGCTAAACAAATCAAGTCTAAACGCGTAGAAAATTGGGAGAGTGGCTGTGAAGACGTGTGGGTAAGTATTGACTTGCCAGTATCATGTACTATCCGCCGAATGATTCTCTGCGCAGTATACCTGCCTCCTCCTATTCGCCGTTCTTCTCTGGAGCACTATTTGGATCAATGTAATGCTGTTTTTGAACAATGTTCAGATTCAAGTGTTTTTATTGTGGGTGACTTCAATTTGAGCAACATTGATTGGACTTTAGTAGATAAATCGGCTAGTAAACTTGGCTTGCCTAGTACCAGTGAAATATTAATTGATTTTACTCATGTCAACAGACTTACTCAATTTAATTTAGTAGAAAATGACTCTGGTCGTATTTTGGACCTAGTTTTGTCAACACATTCCTTGTGTAGCGTAAGCAAAAGTATGAGTCCAATAAGCAATATCGATAAACAGCATCCACCTCTTGACATTGTTGTTTCCTTGAGTAGGGACGCCAATTTACTATACAACAGTGACAGGATTAAACTTAATTTTCGTACCGCGAATTACGATTCAATTCGTACTTTTTTAAAACAAATAGACTGGGTTAAATTATTTGACAGTAGCGACAGTGTGAATGAGATGTTGGATGTTTTTTACGAGAGGCTTAACGACGCTATACATCAGCTTATTCCCTCACGGATAGCAAAGAAACGTAAATATCCTCAGTGGTTTAACCATAAACTTATTAAAATGTTAAATTTAAAAAATAATATTAGAAAGAGATACAATAAATATAAAAATCCAATGGATTTGATTGAGTTAAAACTAATTAGTAAGCGTTGTGATAGGTTGGCCACTTGTTGCTACAAGGCTTATATTGATGGTCTTGAAAATGAATTAAAAAACAACCCTAAGCTATTTTGGACGCATGTAAAAAATAAACGAGGAGGGTCTAGTACCTACCCTTTAACCATGAAAAATGGATCAATGTCCTCATCTGATGGTACAATCATATGTGAGATGTTTGCTACCAACTTCTTGTCTGTTTATAGCCCCGAACATGAATTGAGCAAGGAGTTTGATAATAAAATATTATTAAAGCTTATCGAAAATAGTAGTTTATGTTTAGCAAGTCCAACAATCAACAGTGAGACATTACTTAAAAAAATTAAAAGTTTAGATATTAACAAAGGAGCTGGCCCTGATGGCATACCACCAATATTTATTACGTCCTGTGCGAAGGAGTTAGTATGCCCTCTTATTCTTATATACAGCAAATCCTTATCTTCTGGTGTATTCCCTCGTAAATGGAAAATGGCTAAGGTGGTACCTATACATAAGTCAGACAACAACGATGACATAACTAACTATAGGCCTATTTCAATCCTTTCCACATTTGCTAAAGTATTTGAGTCACTGCTATGCCCGTATTTCCAAAACCATCTAAAATTATTTATTAGCGATCATCAGCATGGTTTTGTTGAATCACGATCCACAAGTTCTAATCTAGTCTCTTTCACAGAACTTCTAATTGAAGCTGTTGACTCTGGTCACCAAGCCGACGTCATCTATACCGACTTCAGCAAGGCTTTTGATAAAGTTTCTCACAAAATCCTATCATATAAATTGCGTGCTTATGGTATCACTGGTGGCTTGCTTGAATGGGTGATTTCATACTTGACAGGTAGATCTTTTTTTGTAGTGGTAAACGGTTATCAATCTAGCATATACAGGGTGTTTGGCGCATGGACCGACAAAAATTTTTGGGGGTTTGGTGTGGCCATGTACTAGTTTTCACCCTTAGACCCAATGTCCTATATGTCACTGTATTCGAGAAACGATTTTTTTTGGTTTTTTTTTAAATTACCAGAACTATCACCTTTAAAACGTTATAACTTTATAGTCTGTAGTTGTATTTACACCAAATCACTTTTATTGCGTTCTCTGGTGTATTATTATTCTAAATAAAACATAAATTCATAGCACTACATGTAAAAAAATACTTGTCAAGCTTCCAAACTCTTAAAAATGAAATAATGTATGAAAAATTACAAATTCAAAATTAATTATAAAAAAAAGTCAAAGCTTTTTTGAACTTCACTAGTACATGGCCTCACCAAACCCCCAAAAATTTTTGTCGGTCCATGCGCCAAACACCCTGTATAATATATCATCCGGAGTCCCGCAAGGCTCTCATTTAGGGCCAGTATTATTTAACTATTTTATTAATGATATTCCCGATTGTCTGCGGCACTCTAAAATTTTCATGTACGCTGATGATTTAAAAATTCTAAGAATTGTTGAATCTAACATAGACTCGTCACTTTTACAGACGGACCTTAATAGTCTTATTCAATGGTGTAAAAATAATGCAATGTTTTTGAACTCGAATAAATGTTACCACGTAAAATATTCACGAAAGAATAATCCATTAAAGACTGAGTATTATATTAACGAGGACAAAGTTAGTGAAGTGGACACTATACGTGATCTTGGCGTTCTATTTGATCAAAAACTTACCTTTGCACCACATCTAGATCACATTTCTAAAAAGGCGTCCAGGATGTTGGGTTTTGTCATTCGACAATGTAAAGTTTTTCGGCAAATTAAAACCAAAATCTTACTATATCACAGTTTAGTGCGTAGCATTCTAGAGTATTGCAGTGTGGTGTGGCGGCCACACTACGCCACAAGTAGTCTGCGTCTTGAACGCGTTCAAAAGCGCTTCGTTTGGCATCTGGCTTTTTCTGCGGGAATAACTAAAACAGTTCGTTCTTACAAAGAAAGGTTGTTATTCTTTAAAATGCACACCTTGGAGGAGCGAAGGTGTTTGAACGACGCAATGTTTGCTAGTAAAATCTTGAAGGGAAATATCGACTCACCGCCGCTACTGGCACTCATTAAATTTCGTGCTCCAGCGAGGATTCCGCGCAATCCTATCACTCCACTTTGTCCTCCAATGAGAAGAACGGTGCTGGGATCCAACTCTCCATGTGCTAGGTTTTGTAAGGTTTTGAATAGTTGCAGTGATGGGGTTGATTTCCACTTTGATTCTCTCAAAATTCAAAAATGTAAATTTCTGAAGTGTTTTCCAGATTTACTGTAATTCTTATTCTTAGGACTGTGTTAATGTAACATGTTTTGTATTAAAATTATGTTTACTCGTACCTAATATTTAGTTTAGAATAGTGATTTATTATTGTTGTTTCCTTTTTGTTCATGTGGTGTTTACCTATAAGTAATTGTTGCACTATGTTAAGTTTAAAAGCACGTTTTATTATTGTTTATATGAGTGTAAACAATTGTTGGTAAACCTAATAAATAAAATAAAATAAATAAAAATAAAAATTGGTTCAAAGTATAGACTAGACGGTACTTACATACGCAAATAAACCAGTGTCAGAGATCTTGGTGTAGTACATGATAGCAAGCTACTTTTTGTTATCAAAAAGTAGCTTCTATGTGTTTATACACATAGAGACGGTCGTCAACAAGGCGTTCAAAACTTTGGGTTTCATCACTAGAGCTTGCTCTGGCTTTCGTTCCTTAAAACCACTCAAAGTCCTTTACTGTTTCCTTGTGCGTAGTCACCTGCAGTATGCTTCCCAGATATGGAATCCTCAATATGAGATTTACAAATCTCGTATTGAGTCTGTCCAGAGAAATTTTTTGCGGTACTTGGACTTCAAGGCTAGGCAGTTCTTAGTTGACTATGAACACCGCTGCAAGCGATACCATTTCTTTGAATTAAGACGCAACGTCAATGACATCTGTTTCTTAGCAAATATCGCAAACGGCTCGGTGGATTGTCCCGAACTACTAGGCAAGATACTTCTTCGCACAAACCTAAACCTAAGAAAACGGCCACTACTCCATATGCCATACACATCGACAAATTACAGGCGTAACGCCTTCTGTATACGTAGTGCTATAGCCTTTAATAGTTTACTACCACACTTGGAAATTGACTTATTCTGCTCCAGCGCACATAAAATTAGAAAAATTTTGAGCAATGAATATTTTGATAGTCGCAAATAGCTTTTCAATTCTATTTTTGATGTTGCACGACTTGATATAGAAAGTAGTTAATTTTTGTAACCATTTAATTAATTAGAGTCACCAACGACCAACGCAAATGGCTTGTTACTAAATGGCCATTTATATGTGGAAGCTTGTCATTAGCAATTGTCCTTATTTATAAAAGATATTTATAATTGTTATTAGTCTGTAAGCTTTCCTTAAAAATAAATAAAGATATTATAAACAAATAAAGTTTTTTATTAAGATTTATTTATCGCTATGGATAAACGTGATTTTAGTTAACATGATTATTGGAAAACAAAATAATGTATTGTTAATAGAAACTATAAAGTCGCTTTACCGGAAACGACAGTGAGTCAAAAGATGAATTTAGTGAGTGAACCGATGGATTTAGTGAGGGAACAGGTGGATTCAGTGAGGCGACAGATGGATCCAGTGAGGGAATAGGTGGATACAGTTAGGGAACAGATGGATTCAGTAAGGGAACAGGTGGATTCTATGAGGGAACAGATGGATTCAGTGAGTACACCATGTCCATGTCCAGAAATTAAGGGTAGTGACCCTCACATCATGGCTCAGTTGCTTAGCGATTTAGAAGAAGATGAACATTCTAGCTTGGATACAGTAGGTATAACTCAAGAACCACTACACCCAACTCACAATAACGTAACTGAAGCAGACTGGAGCTTACCGAATTCAGTTTTATGTAATTACGTGGATCAGGCGATAGAAAATGTACCATGTCGTATTTCTTCGCTTTCGCCATCGGTGATAAATGATAACATGCAACCTGTACCAAATTCTATTAGTTCAAATGGTGATTATCTACTCCTTGTGGGTTCGGTACATAGCAATTATTCTGCTATTGAAAGTGAAAAAGATTTTAATCCAGCGTCTGATAAGGATCCAAACTATGATCCAATGAATGATAGCAAATCTTCAGACTCGTCCGAAGTTGCGAACCTACCATAACCTACCCATACAAGCAATATAAAAATCGTTAAAAGTGCACGTTTCTGGACTTTGACCTCATTACCGAGACAAAGAAATCAACGTGATTACCAAGATCACGACCCATTTGCATGACCACTTGTCTATTGTTGGCTTATTTCAATATAAAGCTTAAAGCGCCCGTGGCGTAGCGGCACAGTTTAGTACCTATAGAAAACTACCAGTATTTTATCTTCATAGAAACGGTCGGAACGCGAGTCATACCTTCGCGTGTCGAGCTCGGTTCACACTCGGTAACTCGGTACACAAACAGTCTCGACTGCGCCGTAGTGACGAGCGGATGGTGTAATGTAAAAAGAAACTCAAGAAGATTAATGAAATTAAAATACTATAGGCGAACAGTCCTAACGCGCACAAAACTGTAGGTACTGAATTTAAGGTTACGGCCCAGACAAAATACTGGTAATTTATTTACCGTGGTAGCGGTGTGGTGCCCCTAAATGAAACTTGGGTCTCCTGATCTGAGTTCAAATTTCATTGAAGCAAGATTACTTTTTTTGTGTTTTTGGCTGTTTGTAATTTTATTTTTGAGATTTCACCTGTTTTTCTTTTTATTCTTTTATAACTTATTGCCAATGTTAATAGCTGGTTTTGTCAAAATGCAAAGAAGGACCCAAACCAACTTTAACCCATGGGCAATCACTTTCTGAACCAGACTTAACGTCAGCAAGAAATGAAAAAACAGAAACTCAATATCGAACGAATTCAACGTTACTGTACGGAGCAAACGCATTCGTTTGGATGACTCTCCCATAAATGACCCAGATCCTAGACCCGACCCAGAACTCAGTGCCTTCAAAACTGAGCTATTAGAAATGCTGTCAAAATGGAAAACCGAGCAAAAACAGCTTGTCACTGAAGAGTCATTAAAGAATATTGTTAAACAGGAATTGGAAACAGCTATAAAAAGTTCAATTAAGGAGCTGGTGGCGGATCAGTTTTCCAGCATTAATAAGCGTTTGAAAGGCTTTCATAACACAATCCAGTTTTTTAACCAGAAGTTCGAGGAATTTAAGAATCGACTAGAAGGAAAGGATTCCACCATTTCAAATCTGCAAGTCGACAATGAGCGCTTGAATCGAGTGTCAACGAGCCAACAGGATGACTGGGTGTTATTTGACGAAATTTACGACAAATACACTAATTCATTTATCTACAACCATCGCAAGTCCTTTAAAAAATGACGCAGATATACTGCAAATCACTCGAATTGCGAAGTTGAACAAGGACAATGATCGGCCTCGTTCTGTCATCGCAAAATTGCAGTCTCCTAGACAGCGTGTCATCATCTTGGCAGCTGTTAAAAACTATAACAAAAAGCATCGTGAGGATAAACTGAGTTCCCATCACTTGGGTATCGCCGGCGATCGAGCTCCCGTATTCGTGACCGAACATCTGAGCCCAGCCAATAAACAGCTTCTTGCAGCAACGAGAAAATAAGCCGAAGAAACTTCATATAAATTTGTCTGGATCCGCAACGGTAGAATCTTTGTTCGAATTTCGGACGTTAATCATGACTCTATTTATATTCGTAGATAGGTACATTGAAAAGAATGAAAAACGAGTAAATCTATCCTTTGCAATACGGTTATAAGAATGCATAATAGCAGAACTATCTCAATTTTTGTCTAGCCAGGCGGAAAAAAATAGCTCTTACAACAAAGTTTTTTGCATGCGCTGCCTTAACAGTTGTATATAATTGAAAATAATGTATGGCACCCTGGTCCGCCTATAATAGTTCTACAAAAAAGTCCGCGACACCATATTTCTATCTTTTATATTTTAGCAGATATAGTAGCTTTAATGTGTTAAAAAAAGTATTTTTCGACATACTTACTTTTGGACGATTTTTTAAACAACAGAATATTAAACCTTATCGAAAAAATATTATTATCATCACAAGAACATCATAGAGATACGATTTTGCCCAAAATAGTATGTCAATTGGTTAAATAGTTTCGAAGATAATATAAAATTACTAAATCGCAAAATGCGCCGTCCATTCACGAACCACATTATAACATGCTTTGTACGGACGTTTTATCTATTTACCCATGGTACTTCTGTTTTTGGAATATCGGACAGTTTCAGCGATTGTTTATCATGCCTAAAAGAAAATAACAACTTTCCCGTCACACATCCCAGAGCAGCTCGAGTACGCCGTACGGAAGAGTCTGCTCTTGAAAAGCTCTGAGCGCTCGCAGAAGATCGCTAGCCAGAGCACGAGAACATCACAGGCCCGTGCTCGGGAGTCTAGCGCTGAACGTGCGCAGTGTCTCAGTGATTTAAGGCAGCATGTATCTGCAACATGGGAAAGGAAGTCTAGCGCTGAGCGCTCGCAGAGGATCGCTAGCCAGAGCGCGAGAACATCGCAGGCCCGTGCTCGGGAATCTAGCGCTGAACGTGCGCAGCGTCTTTAGGCAGGAAATAAATCATAGCACTTAGTACTAACCGAACCACACTCATAATTGAATAGTTTATTTGAGAAACCCCATAAGTCAACAGACCCTAACTTTACAGGAAACGAAAAAAACCTGTATGTGAAAAAAAAATATATGGAAGTAGATGTATTTTGTATTTAGTTTAAATGGTTGAAGTGATATCTATATAAATTGATGCTTTTTTCTTTAAATTTTGTCCATATCATGTAATAAATAGCGCCGGAATGTCGTTGACTTAAGAGCTTTCTCCAATAAACAAAGTGAAACACGTTTTATAGGTTTAAATATCATGAAATTTTAATCAGATAACATTATAAAGCAATAATTATCTTCTGAATAATTGAATTATTAATTGCTTAGGCCAAAGTCTCATCTGTATCGCGATCTGTGACCGGCCATGCGTATATTTTTTCGTAAAAGTCCTGTACTTCGTTATCTTGAGGCAAGTAACTTTTAAGTTTATTTAAATCTTCCATTTTCTTTTTGTTAATTGGTATTTGACCCTCTGGATACGCTTTGGTGGTTGGCAAAACAAGTCTCTCTTTATTTGCATTCCTAAGATTAAAAGAATGTTCAATCAGACCATCAATAAAGTCCCTTACGACCACTACTCCATCTCTTTTGTGAAAATAGCGAAAGTAGCAATATTGGCTGATCTTGAATGATACTTTCTGTTCTTTGGGTATGTGTCTACCAGCTGATTCAACCGCGAGCATATTCTTTTTGTAAAATTTTGGCCACCACTTTTTGTAGTCTATTATATCATAGGACGAAGGCAATGAGACCAAGAAAATGTTTTTCGCCGTTGAACTTAGAATCAATGCTGCAACTTCCTTCACCGTGTAGATCCAATCAGTTCGTCTTATTTTTCTTTTCAAGACGGCGAAGTCTCGATCGCAAGGTAAAAACGAGTAACCTCGAATCGGAAAATACTGCTCGATGGTCTTAAACATTCCGAGCGACACCAACGCCGATAAAGCTCTTACGATCGTGTGGTTTTTATTTTGTCCACCACAGCCATCAGTAAACACATGCAAGTGCTCAACATCACCCATATTTTCTTTCAAATATTGATGAAGAAATGTGCTTACTTCGTTAGGCCCTTTACCTCCAACTCCTTCGTGATACACTATGAAGTGGGCACTGTTATCTTTTAGGTTGTGAATGCAGCAAACACTTACAGTAAGTTGCCTTAGGTTAAAGGTTTCTTGCACTGGTATAAAGGGAAGGCTAATATTTTGCATGTAATCTATGCAAATAGCTCCATTCTTTCCGGATTCATTTTGTACTAGCTCCGTAACAGATTCAATTTTTTTATAAAATTTGTTTGCACGTCGTAAATGTACCATTTTTTCTGCCACTGCCACACGTTTAGCAGAGTCATTTAAAAAATTACTTTTTATTTTCACTTCCAACTCTTCACAAGTACAGCAGGTATCTACTTGGGGTCGCCCAAAACGAAGCGAAAATTGTTCCTTAAATTTTTTTATGTAAAAGGAATATTTTACATCTAAATATGGATGTTTCTCTCGAAACATTGAGTGCATAATTTTAAAATTAAGTCTAGCATCCAAATAATGGCACTCTTGACTAGCGTAATGTGATATCTTTTAGGGAAATGACTCAATATGTTGCTTCACAGCTTGTATTAGGGCTCCGTCTTTCGCGTTCCCGGGTGTATTCAGTCCTCGTTTATCAATAGGTGCCTTTCCTTGAGACATTAGGGAGCACAATCGTCATATACGGTCGTTGGTAATGCCGTGAATATTAGCAAATGCTAATTTGCAAACTTGATATTTACCAGAACATGTCGATATATTATACTCGTAACTTGAACCACGTGACGGCCTTGTAGTATCCGACACAGGCCTTCGTGGTCATCTCTGTTTTATTTTAACAACTGAAATTTGGCCCTGTAGGTAACCATCTTGTTCGTTTTTTGTGTTAAATTTATTAACTGATTAAACTGATAAATTTATTAAAAATTAATAACCGTTCTTCTTCACTGATTTTATCGTAACACTTTCTTTTGCAACTGAAACAAACGTAGAAAATCTTGTACCTAATGAAATCAGAATTAATATTCGCTAATATGTATAAACTGAACCTTACCGGCAATCTTCTTTGGGTGTTAAAGGGTTAACAATCCGCCCCTTCGAGTTTGTGCTTTTACTCGAGCATGTTTTATTATTTCCGATTTATAGGCAGATTTATTGATAACGCCTCTTTTTCTCTTCTTCGTACTGTCACAGTAACTGCTTGAATCACTACTATCGGCCATTCTTACACTTTTTTAATTTTAACAAAATCAAAAACTACAAGAAGCCGTTACAAATATACCTAATTTAAACAAAACAACGAGTGACACACAGACTATACACCGTGAAATGTAAACCGTTGCAAAGCTGCATCGAAATGACTTTGTTTTGGTAGTACAATCGATTAGTAAATATCTTTACTATGAAAATATAAAAATGGCAGATTCACAATTGTGAAAAACGAAACTCGAAAATGAACGCAATCAAATAGTAGTACCTAGTCAAACGCAGCGGCCGAGACCCGAGCGGCTGACGGCGCGGGCGCCAGAACACTGGGTCGTTAACCCTTGCGCTTATCAACAGCTGATTTTCTAATCTTTAGTTAATTTAATGTAACACAACACCCAAACAGTTATTCCAATTCTCCCTTCATACTTTTACAGGCTTAAGACTGTCAAAAATACTTTTTATTACCTACAACTTTACTTACCTACTGAACACGAAAACAAAAAAACAAGTTAAACAAAGACAATAAAGTAAGTATTTTAGTCGTATTTAAAAAGTTGGAATCAACTTATTTACAATGATTTTAATCACCTAACCTATTTCTGAATTTTCACTATTAACAAAGTACTTACCTACACTTCGCGGTATCGAAGCAAGTGTTCGAAGTGTAAGCCACTACATTCCACACACAAACGAGCACTTTTAAATAAAATCTTTTAGTTTTAATAATGGGTCTCACTCAAAATTAGAAAAATCGTAATTTCAATCCATTTTTCACTTATTTAACCTACAAGTACAACGTCCGCAAGACAACTGAGCGTCGAGTGCGCGACACTGCGCGGCACGGCGCGGCATTTTTTGATCTGTGGCGGCGAATGAAGAGAGTGTAAGCTACGCGCTCTAGTTTATACCGTATCACAAGGCACGAGAGCTTATTTTTCTCTGAACATTTATGATTTATTGCTTTTTACTTTGTCGGTAGCGCATGAGTTTTGAATGATACCTACGTTAGGACGTAGGTATCATTTCGTTGGCTACGTTGCGTTTGTGTGCGTGACAGTGTAACTATTGTTACTCACGCTTTCGAGTTTATGAATATTTTTTTTAATATTTTAAAATATTTTTATTTTTTAAGTTTAACTCTACGTTCCATTAGTACTACTGAGGGCGAATCGTTCTGCCGCGTTTTTGCAACGGTTTACATTTCAGGCTGTATAAAGATTGACTGACAGTGACAATTGACGACAGTTGATTCGGTGTTGCCACTCATTTGTTTGAGAAACACCATTAGTCACTGACTTAAGGGGTTACTCAAATAAACCAAATATTCAGCATGTTATAATTTCCATACTAATGCATTGACTTGTGGGATTTCTCTCTGTAATGTGTATTTACTGCCAAAGAATGCATATTACAAAAAAAGTAATTTTGCCTGCCTCGTTGGTCTAGTGGTCGCAAACGCGACTGCTGTCCATGAGGTCTTGGGTTCGATTCCCAGGTCGGGCAAAGTGTTATTGGGTTTTTCCATCAGGAATTTCTCAGTAGCAGCCTCGGAGTCTGGATTTGTGCCCGGTTGATGGCAATAGGCTCGCCCCCTATTACATGGGACTAAAAACATAACTGGCGAAATGTGGGTGTACTAATGGGTACACCTCTGCCTAACCCTTCGGGGATAACAGGCGTGATGTTATGTATGTATGTATGTAATTTTGCCAAAAAAGCTGACTTATGGGGTTTCTCAAATAATCGATTCAATTTCATCACAAGTTAAAATGGTTACCGCCCAACGAAGTGGGCAAGGGTCAGCTAGTGTACAATATTTTGGTACTTTTTTATTTTTATTTTTTTAAATCTCTAATTTTGCTGTCTTACTCTCGTACAAATAGCTTGCATCTACCATGTTATCTCTTCACCACCTTTGGTTGACTGATAGAGAATGCCTAAGGCATTAAGTCCGCCTTTGTACTTACATTTGTTGCATAAAGTTTAAATAAATAAATATATTATCAAAATGTGAGGGGTACGAGAACTAAAATAAATTGTGTACACATATTGGTAAATAACTACGACCTAATTGCTTTCACGGACACATGGTTAAATTCAAGTATATCTAGTAGCGAAATTATTGGTAACAGGTATATCACCTATCGTAGAGATCGACTCTGCACTTCTAAAAAGGATGGAGGCGGAGTGTTGCTTTTTTTTTAGGGACAAGCCCGCCACACTGTACCCGCAACTTCTGAAAGCCAGAATGAACAGTGGAGGCCACCAGAAAAGCGCCGAGGCAATGAAGCTCGACGAGTCCCAGAGAAACAGTTAACTGTCTTGGGTCCCGCAACGAAATTAACCAGAAAAGAATAGCGGAGGAGTAAGAAAAAATATAATTTCCACTTCCCTCCAAACAAGCAGGAGACAGAACAGAACTAGGTCAATAAGCACAAAGTGTGTGCAATGTGTACCTATACGCTGGGTTGGAGGAAGATTGGTTCAGTAAAACTCTTGATCACTATTATTGAAGAACTATTTATTTTTCTTTGATCTGTTCATTATTTACAATTTGCGTTGTTCTGTCGATCTGTTACTAAGCCGACCCCGTTTGGTTTTTTAAAAAAAACTATGTTTCTACTGGAACCACTTTAATTCACCACAAACACAAAATCACGGATACACAAATTCTTGGGTACTTATAATTTTGACAATGTCCCTCTCAATTGCTCCTTTAATTTGGGCAACTAGGTTACGCGGCAGCGTTCAGAATCTAACTAACTAATTTATCCATATTATTTCTGTGCATTGAGTAAATATGCAACATAGCACTTTAGTAATGGGAAAGTACACTAACAATAAGTAAAAGCTGACTTAGGCTCTATTGCCTTGTAATAAGGGTTATAACAGCTCCCCCTTTTAAACGAAGCTTTATCTCATCAAGATGAAGCGAAGTAAGATGAATGGAAGATTAGCTATTAAGAGAGACACTTTACAACTTCTTAAATATAACGTTAAAAATAAAGATTACATAATTCTGAATGAAAATTGACAACATAGTGTACAAATAGTTTTACGTTTAAAAGTTTAGATTTCTATTTGACATATATTTGACTTTATTATTCTTACTAGTGGATTTATAATTTGGGTACTGAATAGGCAAAGATTGAACTGACTTATGGTCGTCTTCGGAAGCTGAAGATACTTCCGCCATCTCAATACTATTTGAAACCTTGGACTTGCGTTTGGTATTTTGATTATAACATTGATTGAATATTTGCACGCAGCATCCAGCATTAGAATCATTTTTGTTCTTAAAGTACCTATATAATTTATAAGCTAAGTATAAAAATAAACACACAATTAGTATATAAGTAAAAGTAGAATAGTAAGGGCCATATTTAATAAAATGAGATTCCTTTTCTAGATTATTTAGTTCTTGCTCTAAACTATTCAATTGATGAGTTGCATATTTGAGAGAATCTAAGTTAATTTTACTCAAAGAGATTGGCGACAAATGAGGTAAACTCATATTAAATATGTCCATGAATGAATGGTTAAAGGAACTGGAAAATCTAACCTTTTGCTTACTTGACTACTATGCTTAGTTAATTCTAAATATAGATTTAAGGGACTTATAACACTAGGATGTAGTACATTAACCTTAGAAAATAAAATAGAATTAAGTGTAGTATCTAGTAAATTAGTTATAGCAAGTAAAAAGCCTTCGATTATATTGAGAAGGTTATTTAATTTTGAAGTATACAGTAATAGGTTATCGGTCTTTGTAATTTGGGAAAGTATTTCGTCCATCTGATTAATTTGGGCGTTTAATTTTATCTCGTTTTGATTAAGTTTGTATATGGTAGTGTTAAAATTAATTATAGTAGACTTGACAATGTGAATGTTATCTCTCATTAAATGAAAGATTTCTGTTTCACTCTTTTTGCATGATTCAATTGCAGCATCATATTTTCGGGCATCATCTGCGTCTAATGTGCCGAAAAAAAACTTTAAAATTTCACCTCCGAATTCTAAAGATCGTTTGACCTTATTTGTTAATTGGTTGGAGATGATATGAGATAAGGATTGCAATTTGATAGAGCTAGACTGGATTAAAACTTCGATAGGGCTAGACATGTCTTTGCATGTACCTAACTCTTGTGGTTGGATCTTGTTGCACAAGTTTAGGGTATCTTGTAACAATGATTCAATTTTATTAAGATAAGGTTCTAAAGAAACTAAATCTACGTGGGTGATCACTTTCCAATGATCAGTATAAAAATTAATATTAGTAATAGGTTCAAAATAAATCCCGGGGCTATGGTAGATTGGGATGATGTTTGATTCGGTGCGGCCGAGGCATAAAGTGCCATGGCAGCATATTATTCTGAAAAGAAATATAGTACATAAGTTAAGAAGTAGAAGGCTTAATTTCGTTGGTATGATATTTAATAGCCTTGCGACCTACTTGTAAGGTTACATTATGTTTGTTATGAACTTTGATAATTTTATAAAGGCCTTTCCATATAGGCGATAAGGCTTTACGAAGCCTATGATGTTGTTTGAGATAAACCAAATCTCCTACCTTGTAAGTAACGTCACGGGAGTTTGCGTCATAGTATTGTTTTGATCTTTCCTTACTGTTTAGTATGTTTTGAATGGCTTTCTCGCGACTAAAGCGCATTCTATATTGTAAAGCTCGAATATATTCGTTGTATGTATTACCAGAGCTTTCATATAACGAATTTGGAATGGATGGTTTATAACCATATAATAACTCGTGAGGAGTAAAGTTAGTAGTACTATGAGGTGTAGTATTATAAGCTAGAATCGCGGTGAATAGGTAACAATGCCAGTCGTTCTGGTTTTCATTGACAAAAGATTTTAGATATTCTTTTAAAGTAGCATGTGAGCGTTCAAGAGCTCCATTAGTTTGTGGATGATACGGAGTAGTGAAAAGGGCCTTGACCTTTAGTATTTCGGTCAATTGTTTAAATAATTCGGATGTAAAACATGTACCTAAATCTGTGAGAATGGTTTTAGGAAAACCGAAAAGAGACATAAAATGAACAAGGTTTCTGGCTATTTCTTCACTGGTAGCCGTAACCATTGGGTAAGCGCTAGTAAATTTAGTTAAGTCATCTTGTAAAGTTAAGATGAATCTAAAGTTTTAAAAGCCTGCATCGGGTAAGGGACCTACGACGTCAAGGGCCAATCTTTCAAATGGCCTGGTAGACGTGGAAGTTATCTCCATCGGAGCTTTATTCGATTTTCTTAAAGGCTTACTAATTTGGCAAAGTTTGCATTTTTTAACGAATTGTTCGATGTCCGACCGCATGCCTTTCCAATAATAGGCAGCTTTAATTCGGGAGTACATTCGTTGTGTCCCTGGGTGACCAGCTATGACTGAGTCATGGTTTTCTTTTAAGATTTTAGGGACTTCTACAGGAGTAGGATAGATTAATTGATTTTTATATATGTGAACTTTTATATTGGTATCGTGGAAAATATAGGAAATCATGTTATAGATTTTAGAATACTTAAGCTTTGATAATGGGTCTGTGAAATCTGGTAATGCAAGGTTAGTAATATTTTGGCAATTAATTAGTAAATTTCTAAGCTTAATTAGTAAGTCATAAACATCTCTATAATTAGTTTCTTCATAATGATGAACTTTTGTAAATAGAAAATAGTAGGTTTTATTTTTGTCATTAATACATTGTATAGTAAGTGACTCGCGTTCGGAATTTAGTAAGTCAGCAGAATTATCGAGCTGCGATAATATTTCTTCGCAATGAGGCATAGAGTAGTCGAAGTCTAAAGAGACTGGACAAGCGATTGTATTTAACTTAGATAAGTGTAGTCCTTGACTACATTCTTCGATGATAGTATTCGGGACTGGTAGTTGATTTGTAAATTGAGCCTTGAAATACTGTTCATAAGAGAAATTATTTAAATTATTTACGTCAATAGCATTGATAGGACAACGGGATAGCGCATCGGCGTTAGAATTGAGACGACCTTGTTTATAAACGATTTCATAATCGTATTCCTCGAGTTTGAGGCGCCAGCGAATGAGTCTGCTTCCCGGATCCTTTACATTAAATAGCCACACGAGGGGCCTGTGGTCTGTTATTATTTTAAATCTATTACCATATAAATATGGTCTGAAAGTTTTAACGGCGAATATAATAGCTAATAGCTCTTTCTCCGTAGTTGAGTAATTACCTTCAGGCTTATTTAGAGTGCGCGACGCGTAAGCGATCGGCTTATCTTTGCCGACGGGACCCTGAGACAGTATTGCGCCAACGGCATAGTTACTTGCATCAGTGGTAACATTGAAAGGTTGTGAGAAGTCAGGGTACTGTAGAAGAGGGGCAGTGATTAACTTTTCTTTTAGGATGTCGAATGCATGTTGTTGTTCCGTGTCCCAGTGGAACACAGCATCCTTTTTTAATAGAGACGTAAGTGGTTTAGTTAACTTAGAAAAATTTTCAATAAATCGGCGATAATAGCCTATTGGGCCTAGAAACGACTTAATATTTTTAGGATTTTTAGGAACTGGAAATTGCGATACAGCGCTGACCTTTTCAGGATTCGGAGATACACCTTTATCGGTGATAATATGGCCTAAGTAAGTTACTTCATGCCTTAGGAACTCACACTTGTCTGGCTGAAGTTTTAAATTATAACACATAACATCATACATCACGCCTGTAATCCCCAAAGGGTTAGGCAGAGCTATACCCATTAGTACACCCACATTTCGCCAGTTATGTTTTTAGTCCCATGTAATAGGGGGCGAGCCTATTGCCATCAACCGGGCACAAATCCAGACTCCGAGGTTGCTACTGAGAAATTCCTGATGGAAAAACCCAATAACACTTTGCCCGACCTGGGAATTGAACCCAAGACCTCATGCACAGCAGTCGCGCTTGCGACCACTAGACTAACGAGGCAGTCAACTGGTTTTAAATTATATTCACGAAATTTGTTGTTTGTTATTTGTTATTTGTTGTGAAATACTAGTTGTAATTTTTGTATATGATCTTGTAAATTTTGACTATAAACAATGCAATCATCAAGATATATATAGCAGTGAAGGCCTTGTAAGCCTGATAATACAGTGTTCATAAGGCGCTGAAACGTGGCAGGGGCGTTTTTCAGCCCGAAAGGCATTCGGGTAAATTCGTAGTGACCCGACATGTCTGAATTTGTGCTAACTGCTGCCGTACATTGTTTAAAATACGGTTAAACCCATAAAGTAGTTTCAGAGATATCGGACAAAAACCTGCGAAATGATGTCTCTTCCAAACGAATAAAGATATAAAAATCTTTCTAAGAGACAAATGTCACTGGTTTATCAACGATTTTTTTTTGGGGTATGAAAACTGAAAACATCTTTCAGTCTTACAATAAAACAGATATTTGTAATTAAGCTTAGCATTTCTTCCCAGTTTAGTAATTAAATACTGCATAATAATAGGGCTAACCCTACTCTAACGGTATTATAACGTAGTAATTGCTTTAGAATTGTACTACTAAAAATTTTATTTAAAGTTATCAAAAAATACGTCATTACAATACGGCTAAGCTGCATAACTATGATATAATCAAGTAATGACTGTAAAATTAAGGTTTAGCCCCTTGGTTTATAAACAAGTTAAGGCACTTAGTGATCATTATAATCAAGTAATTGTGTAATTAATATATTAAGCGGCGTCAAGTTAAACGGTATTGCTTACTTAAAACAAGGCTACTCATACTTCGCTCGCGGTTAGCCGTTTTATAGATAAGCAATGACTTACAATTATTCGAGAAAAAAAAAGAAAACAAGCAAGCAAATTAAACAAATTATTTATTAATCATTTATTTCAAACAATTTTAAATGGTTATCAATAACATAAATAATTATTTTTGACATTTGGGCTTAGTAATATTCATAATTAAATCACAATATTATCTTAATATCAAAACATTCTCTAACTTAAAACCCTGGAGTGAAAAGTGTCTTAAGATAATAAAAAAATATAACCATCTATCTCACTAGCTGCAGTTGTCATAAAACAACCTGCTATAACAATTTTCTTCAGTCTTAAGACTATTATATAGCTTTCTAAATTTTACAATATAATCAGTCTTTAACTAAAAAATTATCACAATCATGTAATCAACTGAGTCCTCTATATAGAATTAAATCTAATAGGGGTCCCTATTAGGTTTAATATGTAATATAATTAATAATTAGTAATAAATATATAATTATTAATAATAAAGACTAAATAATTTAATATATAATATAATTATTTAGTCTTATGGCACTAAGTAATATATACATTTAAGTAGTTATATTAAAATAAAAAAAGAATTGTAGGTACTTGGGTATTTAAAATGGCTTTCTTAGGTTTAGGTAGTCCTCCTTGAATTTTTGGTCGTTTCTGTGTTATTGTTTGTAGGCAATCCATTCCAAAATACCATTTTATGTTTTGGAATGATAGGCGACAATTTAGTTATTAAGTTAGATTTACGTTCCTCATCAATGCCTTTCGGCTGTGTCCGGAAGCTTATGTTGGTACGTGGATTTCTTAAGTACTTGTCATTTAAAAATTTAAAACTTGAGTATTCATCACTAAAATCATTTTTATACAACATGTCATAACTTGACCTCTTAAACGAGACTTGTGTTATATTTTTCAGATAGACTCTAGGGCATGCTTGCTGAATTCGCCGCTCAGAGACATTATTGGGTAAATTGAGAAATTCATTTGCTTGTAGCGCTTTGACAGTTACTCTGCCATTGTTTGCAGAGGCTACAGCTTCCTCAAAATCTGAAAAGTCATATATTTTACCCTTCTTTTTCATTGCAAGTTCCACTTGATGGTGGAACTGGTCGCAGCTCATGAAGGTGTGGCCGGGTTCGAAGTAGTGTAAAGTTATTGTTTCTGTACTTATAACGTCACTGTTTACTAGGTCGACTAACATGGAATAAAACAGCCAATTCTTGTTCTGTGATGTACAATTATCTAACCAGATATTAACATTCTGAACGTCTCGATGACGAAGGAAAAAACTGTAGTACGCGCTCATAATATCCTCTTGTTTTCTACCGGCTATTCCGTCGTGCCAAATTGCAGCAAGAGGTTTCGATTCCTTTGATATTTTTCCAACCGGTGCAAAGGATTGGTTAAAGAGCGTCAAACGGGGACAAAATATAACCGCTTTGAACATCTCCATTCTAGGCAGCATGATAACTTTTTCTAGATCGCCGCTGAAATAAATACTATTTTCGTTTTGCTTTATAGCTTTGTGAGCATCATAAAGGGCTCTAGCTTTTTTGTATCGATCATGATGCTTAGCCCAAGCCAAGCAAGTGTCACAATCAGGAAAACATTGCTTACGAACATCATGGCTTGTTTCTTTAGTGTGATGTTTGTATGATTCGCACTGTTCGCACTCCTCATTCCCGAGCCGAGTGAAAGATATATTCATTGATTTTAAGTGAGATCGATATAAGTCATAACTGAGTTTTGACTCGGGATTTTTTGAACAAAAGTCTTTATACATAAAATTTATATTAATGTCATTGGGCAAATAACGCCGATTTGGTGCGTGCTCTCTACGGTAATGAGGAGCGCTGGGATTGAATGATTCAACATGTTGGTTGAGTAAATCACGATTAAACGCCGGTTTCTTGGTATGTTTACCACGTTTATCTGTATCTTTTTCAGTATCGAGACAGGTGGTAAGTATAAGATCATTGTTTCTATTGAAACCTAAAGTTGTTAAAAAAAAAATTTTACATACTTGTCTTACGGTTCCGTCATTTTTCTGTAGCGTAAAAGTTCTTTTGGGGTTCCTTTTAGGGTCAGATGTGTACTTACGCTTGGGAATGGCTACAATATAGTTTGACCTTATAAACATTCTCATTTCCCCGCGTTGCAGACTCCAATATGTTTTATTTATATTCTCACGTTCAGATTCATCAAATACAGAACTACATTTTTTTATACATTTCTCGTCACATCCAGGTTTTACAGTATATTTCAAAAGTTTTTGTTTTTTTCTTTGGATTTCTCGCTGTTTCACACTGCTATTGTACTTTTTTCGTTTCCGCGCTGTTACTTTATTATTCTATATCCTCGTCGTCAACGCAATAATGCGTAAGAATAGGAAAGAAGGTAAAAAGCAAAAAAGCGCGCGAAAGCCCATGTCCGATAGGTATTCGTTTCAAACATACCGCCCCAACGCGCTGCACCTACTCATCGTTGACCCTGACTCGAGATGCGTGTGATTTCATAGCGGCTTCAGAACGATAAGAAAAAGGATTATTTCGTTCCAATCAAATATTTATAAGCTAAAGGTTATATACCTGTCACCTACCACTACGTAATTGAATGAATGTAATACTTATTTTAAGAAAATATTATAAATATCGATTATCTACATACTAATTACATAGGTTATTAAATTCACTGATGCATCTATTCTATTTAGTGAAATTATAAAAACCTTACCTTGAGTACGTATGACGCGACATGGTAAAACATTTATGGCGCGCCGCCGCTCCGCTCCACACACACACGAGCGCTCCCCGTCGTCGCTGGTAGCGAAATGGCCGAGGAAACCGGGAACGCGGGGGACCGCGGTTCAAAAATGTTTCTGGGTTTAACTAGATTTTAATCTAGCATATCTGTATAGTCGTATTTTAGTAAAGAATTTTACACTTTAATCCATCGATAAACTTTATTGAAAAAAGGCTAAATGCCTATAACTATAATGTAATGTATTATTCTATAGTAACTTTATTATAACATAGTTTTTGTTCTCAGACACACCTGTAAGTACTTGATTATAACACGGTTATGGTCGTATAGCTTAATTTAAGTGCAGCATTGTGTGATAACTGTATTATAATAAATTAATATCGCTTGGAACGATCCGTGATAATAACGTTACCATCCTTTTGCCGTGTTATAACATAAATTTGAGGAATAGCTGTTAAATAATAAAGTAAACTGTAAAAAATATGTTACTTAACGGTTCACACCCGCTCTATATCTCGGAAAGTAAAAGTCGTACAGTAATGGGACCCAGCACAAAAGATAGAGAATTTTTCAAAACGTAATGTGTGATTCAAAACTAAAAAATGGCAGTTTGAGGCTTAACCGTGTTTTAAGTAACGTACGGCAGACTGTGAAACCTGCTTTAGGTGCGTCCTTGGGACTAGTTCGCGAAAGTTTTTCGTGAAAGTTAAAGAGTTATAGATTCGTGAAAGTTAAGGGCTCACCTTCGATATGAAAAATATCTGTATAGTGGGAGCAACATTCTAAAAGGGATTTTTTCTCTTCATCATTTAGATGAGAGCAACTGATAAGATTTAGTACTTTATTTACGCGGTCAGTTTTAGAACAAGAAGTAGCATTAATATTATAAGAATTAACAATTGAGCAATCAAGTTCACGCATTGAGCAATCAACGTCGCCGTTACATAATAGTCTTTTATTTCAATGTCACACTCTGTAGTGTTTAAAATAGTCACGTTTGTTTTTCCATTCGGTTTAATTGAGACAATGCAATTAGCGACATAAACGCCTTCACTTAAGATGTGATCTAGTATGAGAGCTTCATTGCTTTGATAAAGATTAGAAGAGTAATTTGATACAGTGCACTCGATAACTACTTCTGATCGAGCCGGAATATTGTATGAAGGCTGAGTATAAATAATAGGAATGGAGTGATTTAATATGGAAATTGATTTTGAAGAATAATCGATGTTTGTTTTAAAATAACTGCAAAAATCACTACCAATTATTCCATCATAATTAACAAGACTGATGTCATCTTTAGTGACATGAAATTTGTACTTATGTACATTATTCGATAAGTTGAACTCCATTTGGAAGGTTCCTAGAGTTTCAACTGGAGTTTCTGAACTGTTAATGCCCTTTAATTTGACAGTTTCAGTAGATAAACTTGGAGTTTTTTGTAAACAGGACTCTTTAACGATACTAATGGTTGATCCTGTGTCTATAAGGAAACATAACTTTTCGGGAGCGTGATTAGTATGTAGATAAATATGAGGTAAAGCTACCTTTTTAGAGTAGTCATTAATTTCGTATATAGGTTTAGAATTAGTATAAGATGTTTGTAATTTTTCTGTAGATAATTGACATTTTGTTTTATCATTAGGCGTAGTAGAACTCAGTTTGATTGACTGAGATGGATATTTAGGATTCATCTCTTTAAGATGAGATGTAAGTTTAGTAGAACTCATCTCCTTTGGATGAGATGCGAATTTAGTAGAACTCATCTCTTTAGGATGAGATGCAAATTTAGTAGAACTCATCTCTTTAGGATGAGATGCGAATTTAGTAGAACTCATCTCTTTAGGATGAGATGCAAATTTAGTAGAACTCATCTCTTTAGGATGAGATGCAAATTTAGTAGAACTCATCTCTTTAGGATGAGATGCAAATTTAGTAGAACTCATCTCTTTAGGATGAGATGCAAATTTAGTAGAACTCATCTCTTTAGGATGAGATGCAAATTTAGTAGAACTCATCTCTTTAGGATGAGATGCAAATTTAGTAAAATTAGTATAAGAATTAGCATAGGTTGTGTAATTTAGAACTTTGTTCGATTTTGGCCGACACGAAACCAAAATCTCGCTTAGTTTAAATTGTCGTCATTAATTTTAGCCGTATTTTCACACGCGTGTATAGATGCGTCATTAGAGTTAGTGGGTGCCGAGTTACGGTCACGTTGTGCAGTGTCAGCGGCTTGCCGTTGCTTCATATTATATTGAAGTTTGCGACACTCTTTGATCACGTGTCCAACATTTTTACAATAATTGCAAGTTTTAGGATTATCTTCGAGATTAGTAAAATTAGGAGACGGTGAATTCTTGTAAATTTTAAGATCTTTACCATGCCGGTTTTTATTCTTAAAACATTCTGATGAATTATGTCCCGATTTGTTGCAAATAGAACAAAGTTTAGAAGATTTTAGATTAGATCTGGATAGGTTGTATAATTTTTCTTCGTCAATAGCATACTGTATAGCTTCATTGAGATTAGAGGGGTTTTTACAACGGACAATAGTCGATATGGAAGGGTTTAACCCTAACATAAAGGTGTTTAGGGCAAGGTCCTCCATGGCTGCTATTCTACCAGGCAGTTCCTTGTCATTTTTGCAACTGTAATGTATATCCGACTGTATACGAGTTAATATTGACTCCACCCTTAAGGAATAAATAGTGACATCTTCATTAGATAATTGTTTACAGTGTTGCAGGTCTGATAATAAATGTGTAGCGTGCTTTTTCTCCCCGAAAGTAGCCTTTAGGAAGGTCTTTAGGTCCGACCATAATGAAAATGACTTAAGGCTGCATGCGACCTGTGCTTTACCTTCTAGCTGTGAAATGACAAATTTACATAGCACAGTTTGTTGGTCCAGAGAAGCCAAGGACATGGCATTCTCACAATTAGTAAGAAATGCAGGGAGGGTTTCCCTGTCGCCATTATAAGGCTTTATAAATTTGGTTAAAAAAGATAGAGTAATTTTGTCGGACATTTCCTTTGATTTAAGTAACTCCTGTTTGATAGACATAAAAGATCATGAAGTGTTGGACAAAATTAAGTTTAACAGTTAAGTAATAATGTTTGAACAATAAGGAATAGCTAGCTAACCAAAACAATTAAAATCAGTGAAGATAGGAAAGCAGCGTAATGTTAAAATATTTAAAATATAGTATACCAAATACAGAGACACGAATTCAGAGACACTTTAAATTGGAAATATTTTAGACACAAGAAACACTCACAGTAACACGATAATTCTTGACACCTGCATTATCGGGTTCGCGGTGGGAACTCGGAGTCCGGAGTCACGTTGCGCTGTGACGTATCGGAGTTGAACTTTCACACGGTTGGTTGACTGCGGAATTTCTTGAGTTTGAAGGTTGGTGAGTTAGACCTGAAGCTGATGTTGATGTTGATGCCGTCTGGAGCGGACTCACACTGTACAGTGGAGGCTGGCTGTCGTCCAAGTGTCGATGTGGCTGGAGCGGGCTCAAGCTGCAGAGCTGAGGCTAACCGTCGTCCAATTACTGATGTGGCTGGAGCGGGCTCAAGCCGAAGGGCTGAGGCTGACCGTCGTCCAAGTAGTGACGCAGGCTTGACCTTGGGTCAAGTCTCACTGTCGGTCAATTGACGGGGGGCCGTAGGTTCGGGATACCAGTATCTGTTTGACTCAACGTCGTAAGATTTCGTCTCTGGTATCCCACTTCTGACACCATTTTGTTACTAAGCCGACCCCGTTTGGTTTTTTAAAAAAAACTATGTTTCTACTGGAACCACTTTAATTCACCACAAACACAAAATCACGGATACACAAATTCTTGGGTACTTATAATTTTGACAATGTCCCTCTCAATTGCTCCTTTAATTTGGGCAACTAGGTTACGCGGCAGCGTTCAGAATCTAACTAACTAATTTATCCATATTATTTCTGTGCATTGAGTAAATATGCAACATAGCACTTTAGTAATGGGAAAGTACACTAACAATAAGTAAAAGCTGACTTAGGCTCTATTGCCTTGTAATAAGGGTTATAACAGATCGATCTTGACTGTTATATAATTATATATATAATTCTTTTATTTTTTAAGTTTAACTCTACGTTCCATTAGTACTACTAAGGGCGAATCGTTCTGCCGCGTTTTTGCAACGGTTTACATTCTTCTTCTTATCGTGTGGGTAGTAAGGCCTTACGACCCTACACACCCTAGTGTCAGAGTTTCTAAACCGCCTCAAGGGCCTCTGACATGGTTTGAGTGGAACAGTAGTCCAGGTTTCCTCACGATGTTTTCCTTCACCGATGCCAATGATGTCCAAGATAAACTTTAGAAAGTACATATGAATTGTAAAATTCACATCGGTACTTGCCCGGATTTGAACCCACAACCTCATGCATGAGGGGCGGGCGCCTTAACCACTGGGTCATCACGACACACACACACGGTTTACATTTCAGGGTGTATATTGACAAGGTACCGTCATGATGTTAATTTTTTTAAACAATCCCCTTAGAGATTCGCGTCTGCCAAGATTATAGATGGCTCTGACAGCCCTCTTTTGCAGGATAAAGATAGAATTTATATCAGCAGCCCGACCCCAAAGCAACATACCGTAAGACATGATGCTATGAAAATAACTAAAATAGACTAGTCTCGCAGTATCCACGTTTGTTAATTGTCGAATTTTTCTGACAGCATAAGCGGCTGAACTTAGCCGCCCTGCCAGAGATGTTAAGTGGGGACCCCACTGCATCTTTAAATCGAGCGTAATCCCTAGGAAAACTCTCTTCTCGACAAATTCTAACATGTCCTTATTCAATATAACGCTACATTTACTACTTCTAACATTGGGTAAAGCGAATCTTATGCATTTAGTTTTTTTCTCATTTAACACTAAATTATTAACAGTAAACCAATTGTGAACCTTAAGCATGGCGTTATTTACGTCGTCAAGGTGCTGTGCTTGTCTATTTACTCGAAAAATGAGTGAAGTATCAAACAACAGTAAACAATACTCCCCGTTTAAATCCGCAGGTTGACATCAGCTGTTCGAAATAGGTTACCGGTAACGGTGGATAACCAAACACTGAGTTTTACTTTGTATTTTACGGGAAAAACAATAATCCCGGTTTATTATGCACTTATATTTGTTATAGATATAAAATTACACCTTAATTATACATAAATATTAATTAAAACTAATTATAAAATACGGATTAGAAATTTGACATGTCACTCGGGCAGTGTTACCATTTTTTAAAATACGGCACAGGCGTAGGTCATGATGGGACGAATGCACGCCGTAAAGATGCGCAATTTGCACTTGAGTGACAATTTGCTGTGTGCATTCAGCATGGGGTGAAGCCTACCGAGAGCAAAAGCGGCGCGCGAACGCACCGCCTTAATGTGCTCTCCGAAAGTGAGGTGGTGGTCGAGGATCACACCAAGGTATTTGGCTCGCTTTTCCCAAGGGATCGGCTTGCCGTACATGGTGATGGGACTAGGGGGGGTGAGGGGTGAGCGCGGTTTGGAGAAGAGGACCGCTTGGCTCTTGTCAGGGTTGACCTCGATTCTCCATTTCCGGAACCAAGCGCCTAGGGCGTTTGCGGCGATTTGGAGAGTGCGAGCGATGGAGGCTGGGCTGCGACCGGTGTAATAAATGGCCGTATCGTCAACGAATAGGGCCAGATGGGCCTTGCTATTCTTTGGGATGTCAATGGTGAACAGCGTAAATAGAAGCGGGGATAGGACGGAGCCTTGAGGGACTCTGGCGCGTATGGGGTGGGGGGAGGAGAGCGCACCTTCAATGCGGTAGCGAAAGGTACGATTTGACAGAAAATCTCGTATGATGAGTACGAGGCGGTCAGGCACTCCGATCTGGTAGAGCTTGTATATTAAGCCATTGTGCCAGACTTTATCGAATGCTTTCGCTATGTCGAAGAAGAGAGCGCCCGTCAGAGAGCCACGTTGATAGCCAACGCTTATGTGCTCGACGATGCGGTGGACTTGTTGGACGCAACAATGGTGGGAACGAAACCCGAATTGTTCGTCCGGGATGAGGCTCTTTGCTTCGAGATAATCTTTGAGACGCTTATAAATAAGCCTCTCGTAGATTTTGCCGAGAACGTTGAGCAGACTGATGGGACGATAACTCGAAGGCTCTGACTTAGGTTTGCCGGGTTTGGGGATGCCAATGACGGTGGCTTCTTTCCACGTCCCGGGGAAGATGTTGTTGCTCATGGCGCCATTGAAGATGGCAGTCATAGGCATTATGAGAGGGGCGGGGAGGAGTTTGAATACCCTGTTCGTGATTCCGTCAGACCCAGGGGCTTTCCGGGGTCTGAGGTTTTTGATGATGTCCTGCACCTCGTCGGGGGTGACGGGGGGCAGTGGGTCGTCGGGGTCTTCGATAGGTGGAAGGGAAGCTCTACGTTCGACTTCGGCTTCGACCTTGGAGAGGTGAGCTTTGTCTACAGGTTGAGAGCTGGGGGTACATTGGGCCTCAAGACTGTCGGCTAGACATTCGGCCTTTACGTCGTTGTCGAAAGCGACGCTTTTGTCGGGGCGAGTGAGAGGAGGCATGGCGGCCTCTCTGGTGGAGCGTAATCTCCTCTGTAGCTCCCAGAAGGCTTGGTGGGTGGGCTCCAGTTCGCTAAGCGTCTTGTCCCAGCTAGCGTTACGCCACTCATCTATGCGATTCTTTACAGCACGCTGTAGAGATCGCATGTGAGCTTTGTTCGCATCGCAGGGGAAAGTGCTATACGCACGGATGGCCGCGTTCTTCTCGGTTATCAGAGCACGTACATCGTCCGGTAGTTTCCAGCGGTGATCGTTCACCACCGGAACCTCCCTTGAACAATCGTTCAGGACGGATTGTACGTGTTCCGTGAAGGAGTTGATCGCGCCCGTCATGTCAGCGACTGAAACAATGTGGTCGGGGATAGCGTCCAGGTGAGGCGACGTGACGGATTGTCGGAGTTCAAATGGCGCTATACTTATACTAAATGGTGTGGTGCAATCCACCAATCAAATCGTCTTATTTACATACAGGCTCCGATAGGATCGTACAGGTTTCGACCTGTCGGGAATTCGGGTTTGCGCTCAACTCCCTGTAGGTTCCGATAGGTTCGTACAGGTTTCGACCTGTCGGGAGCAGTGCGCGTTCGCGATCAATCAAGCAATATTATAACAGGTTCTTACGTGTACTACTTATACATACTTATAGCTACATTATAGACTAACACTTATTCACTAATTTTCAAAATACGGGCGGTCGTCCTGCACACAAAAGGATGATTGCAACTGGGAGAAGTCCAGATTGCCAAGCACCACGGATTGCAATTATTATTAAATTCACTGCCTCGTTGGTCTAGTGGTCGCAAGCGCGACTGCTGTGCATGAAGTCTTGGGTTCGATTCCCAGGTCGGGCAAAGTGTTATTGGGTTTTTCTATCAGGAATTTCTCAGTAGCCGCCTCGGACTCTGGATTTGGCGTTTGAGTTCTGGCGAACAGAACGCGCCGTCGACCCGGGCTTGGTCCTTGATCGGACGGCGAGCTACCCATTACTCGCCGTCCGCAAGCCCGCGCCTACGGTGGCCGGATGTCGCCTCGCGACGTCCGACGCCTTGGGCGTCTTCCGCGGCGGCTGGGGCGTGTGGTGGATCTCTCCCTCACGCGGCCCGCCTCCTCCTTCGCTAGCATTACTGCTTCGCAGAAGGAGGTGACTGCATCCCATTCCCTCTCGCCCCGGAGCATGGCCTGAATCAGGTCCGGACGCGAGAGGCTGTCGCCGCCTATCGCCTCCGTGAGGACACGGCGGTGCTCTGCCCAAGCGGGGCAGTCCTGCACCGTATGCTCCACCGTGTCCTCCGGGCGATCCATACAGTGGTGATACCCGGGCGTTTCCTCCCGCCCTATCCGACACAGGAACCTCCCGAAACAACCGTGTCCGGTGAGGACCTGCGTCAGGCGGTAGGTGAGGACGCCGTAGCGCCTCTCCAGCCACTCCTCAAAGAGGGGTGGCCGCTTACCGCCGCGATTGCGGTGTGCCTGAACTTGGGTTGCGATAGTCGCATCTCCCATTCCGCCATCCCAGACGTCAGCCTGCCGTTTAAATAATCTAGAGATCTTAGCACGGTCACGTTGTGTTAGAAAGTTTGCGTCCATGTTCTCTCTCGCGTGGAATAGTACATTGCAGCACGTCGCTGCACCTCGAGATCGATTGGAAGTACACCTACAAGTACTGGTAGGGCTTCAGTACTAACGGTCCTATACGCTTTACATAAAAATATTAAAGCTAACCGTTGACTTTTAAGCAATTTATGACGTACCGCCTGGTGGCCCTTTCGGCCCAAACAGGTGCACCGTAGCACATACAACCTAGGTAAGTAGCCCCATAAATAGTTTTTAGAGTTGAGAAAGATAGGCCCCAGGTAGCTTTAGAAATTCTCGTTAGGGCATAAATTTTTTTTTTGGCTTTTCTCCTACTGTTCTAATGTGTTTAATAAATGAAATGTTCTTTTCTAAGAGATAGCACACGGATTGATTTCGTTTTACGGAAACGTTATTAAATTTAATACTAGGCCATGATTTAAGATTCCCTGCCTGGAGTGTTGCTTGCTTTTTCAAAAGATATTAAATCAACAAGAATGCAGACCTGGGAGACTAGTTCTGAAGACTTGTGGATAATAGTAGAAATTTAATCCAAAAACACTATAAGAAGAATTGCTATCTGTATAGTATACCTTCCGCCTCCTGTCAAGACGGAAAATCTAGCCTCATTTTTGGACAGTGCAAATGATACAATTGCTAAGGTAGATGATGTCATTATTCTTGGTGATTTTAATTTGGGTTTCATGAATTGGACTAGAGTGAATGAAGGTTTCCAACACACACTTCCTGAGAACTTCAGCAATCCTTTGGATTATTCACTAACCGACTATACTTCTTTAAATAATCTTTTCCAGTACAACTATATAACAAATATTGGCAATCATATATTAGATTTGGTAATAAGTAACTTGAAAAGCATTATGGTTACCGTTCCTCTTGACCAACTAAGCAAGCGCGACCCTCTTCACCCTTGCTTACTTATGATGCAGTCCCCGAGACACTGAAAACCAACTATAAACTAGGTTATAACTTCTTTAAAGCTGATTATACTAAAATTATTCCTAAACTGAAAGAAGTAGACTGGATTAGCATGTTTTCTGAATGCGATGACGTGAATAAAATGGTCTCCCAGTTCTACAATCTTTTACTAAATATTATTGATGCGTCTGTACCGAAATATAATCGTCGAAAGCTTGGTTTTCATTTAGGTTAATCAAATTGCTTCACCAGAAGGAAAAGATAAGGCAGATGTCTCAAATATCAAAACCCTAGCGACCTTTTAGACTTTAGAGTTATTGCGGGGTCAATGTCATAAGCTTATAAGATCATGTCTTCATTCATATAAACAAAAAATTGAATCCGACATAATTGAAAACCCGAAGACTTTCTGGAGTTCTATAAAGTACAAATGTAAGGAACAGTCAAAGTTTCCATCCAATATGGGATTGGATGGAACAGTTGTGGAAACCGGACCAGAAATATCCAACTCGTTTGCCCAGTAGTTCTCCTCAATCTATATCTCTAACCCCGTAGGCACAGCTGAGCGATCATCTACCGTACAAAAAGCATTAAGCAAAATACAGTGCACAGAAAGAGAAGTTCTTATGAAGCTCAAGAAGTTGGACTCCTCGAAAGGTCCAGGTCCTGATTGCATCCCTCCCATTTTTATAAAACGATGTTGCAATGCACTGGCATTTCCTTTATGTATCTTCAACCACTCACTGGCTGAAGGCGTTTTTCCTGGGGTATGGAAACAGGCAAAAATCGTTCCTATCTTTAAAAAATGTGATCCTGCAGACCTAAAGAACTATCGGCCAATTTCAATACTGTCTACTGTTTTCCTAAAATATTTGAATCGCTTATTTGTCCATAATCACACATCACTTCGACTCGAACAATTTACCTTGCCAACATGGTTTCAAAGCAGGTCGGTCAGTGGAAAGCAATCTGATTCAGTTTGTATCCGACGTATCTGAATCTCTGGACAAAAAACTGGAGGTAGATGCAGTGTACACAGACTTCAGCAGTGCCTTTGATAAAGTGAGTCACTCACTGCTACTGTCAAAACTAGCTGCCAATGGCGTTCACGGATCACTTCTGAGGTGGTTTACATCTTACCTGCAACAACGGTCACAGATTGTTGTTTTGAATGGTTACACATCACAACCATATGTTTCTATCTCGGGAGTACCACAAGGATCCCATCTAGTACCAATTTTTTTCTCGCTGTTCATTAATGATATAGCGCATCAAATAAAAAATTGCAAGTTCTTAATGTAACACAGTAAAGTCACCGAACGACTCGTTCGCGATTCAAAGTGACTTAGATCGAATACAAGATTGGTGCAATGAAAATGGCATAGCTCTAAACGTCAAAAAGTTTTTTCGGTGTGCGGAGTATGCGGACGTGTGTTTAAAACTTACTTAATAAAATATCACTAAAATATTAATATTTAATCTAAAGCTGTACTAAATTAACTTCTGTGGTACAAATAAAGTGTATTTAAAAAAAACTACATAAATCACACAAAAAGTTTACCTGCAGTCGAGAAAGATAAGAAACCATAACCGGTTCTGTGAGCTAGGTAGTATAAATTTACTGCGAACTCCAACAAAAACACAAATGTTTGGCGGGAGTATAAGTGGTCCACATCCACCTAATTTGTCCAATTTTGAAGATGATGAAGGTCAAGTAAACAAAGACCCAAGAAAGAGAAGACCACATACTCTAGAATATGATTTCAAAAGAGATTTAGCCAAATTTCGTAGCGCAATAATGGGCTGTATCAAGGAAGCAATGAACGAACAAACTGTAAATATAACTCAGATGCGGAACGAAATTAGGCAAGACATTCAAGCTCTCAAATTAACAGCTGATAACCTAACAGAGGAATACAATAAACTGCATAAATCCGTGGAAACTATTACAACCGAACATAAAATAACTCAGAATAAAATTATAGCAATCAAGGATGAGCTAGATCAACTTAAAAGTGAAAACCGAAAACCCGAACTAAATCCTAGTGCACAGCACGAACTTTTTGTTAAAATGCAAGGTAGACTTCAAAGAGGCAAGAACATAATATTAGTGGGTCTGAATGAGCAAGATGTCCTCGATCTCTCCACAGGCAACAACTGCGAATCTGAAGAAATTCACAAGATTCTAACTCAAGCCTATCAAGATTGCCCTAAGCCCTTAATATTTATAAGACTGGGCAAATATAATGCAGATAAACCCCGCCCAATAAAAATTGTATTTGATTCTCCTGATATACCAAAACATTTACTGAAGAATCGCTCCAAGCTGCCTAAAACTATAAAAAGATATTTAGATCAACACCAGCTCAAAGAACTTATATTATGCAAAATCTCCAAACTGAACTCAAAGAGCGTAAGCATAACGGGGAAACAAATCGAATAATTAACCCTGGAGTGGTCGCGTGGACTACATATGTAATCCACCTATACAAAATCGAAAATTTCCAACAATCGATTTGCGTTAACTTGTGGCGGCTCCAGGTACTTTCAAATGAATGATTGAGCGTCGCACTCATTGCAGCGCAAGCGTAGGACTCGCGCGGTTGTGTCACAGGAGCTCAGTAAAGTGCGTGGACTACAATTGTAATCCGCGCGACCAATTACTTAAGTATTTTTTTTACATTGAATTATTATGTTTTCGTTTATTTTACATAAATAATACTTTATTTTGTTTTGTTTTGTAAGATTATTGTAATATGATGTTTGTTTTTAGAATAAAAATGGACAATGCACGTGATGCACTAATTGAGTCGCGGCTGGCTGAAGTTGAAGTCAAAGTCAAAGTCAAAGTCAAAACATTTATTTCAATTAGACCATTTACAGGCACTTTTGAATTGTCAAAGAGTCGGTCAGTTAGTCCGAAAGTTGAAGCTAGTTGCTCGTTCCAAAACGGAGGTAGGCCTCTATGGAGAAGAACGAGCAAGAAACTCCACGGCACTCTTTTAAATTAGGTTATTACAAAATCTTGGTTACATTATTCTTGTCGATTCTATATGTGATCACAATGAAGATGAATATAAAATAGTAGTAAAAAAAATATAAAGAAATTAAAGCAATAGCAGTTAAGAGATGACCAATCCCAACTGACAGCACTCGTTCACGAGCATGACGCATGGATCAGCACCACCTAGCTCAACCATTATGGAGGGAGCCAAATGATCCAACACACGCGCCACCATCAGCGAGACATTTGAGTGAGCATGACAAGCTCTCAACTGCCATGCTTATTAAGTCAAAACACATCGTAACTTAATAAATAAAAAATGCTCCATGGTACTCACATTTACAAAATTGAAATAAATGATATTAAATTATACAATACTAACACTTTCAGTGTACTTATTCGTTGGATGACTGTGATATGTAAAAATAAAATAAAAAGTAATCGTACTGATAACAGTAAAAGTTATTCAGGTCGACATAAAAAAAAAAGGGTAAGAAACATCATTCTCTTAAAAAACAATCCTATTTAGTGAGCCCGAGTGGCTGTGGAGCAGGACTAGCATTTAGCCAAGCATTTTTGTCCGTGATATAATCATCTAACTTATAATATGCTTGATTACATAGTGTGCGTTTTATGCATGTCTTAAATTTTCTCTCATTTAGTTGGAGAATATCGACTGGTATTTTATTATAGCATTTTACACAGTACCCCATAAAAGAAGTGCTTACTTTCGACAATCTGAAACTTGGTTGATCTAATTTGTTCCTATTTCTAGTATTAAAATCATATCTATCACTAATTTTCTTAAAAAGATGAAGATTTTTTCGAACATGCATAATGTTTTCATATACATATATATTGACAAGGTACCGTCATGATGTTAATTTTTTTAAACAATTCTCTTAGAGACTCGCGTCTGCCAAGATTATAAATGGCTCTGACAGCCCTCTTTTGCAGAACAAAGATAGAATTTATATCTGCAGCTCGTCCCCAAAGCAAAATACCGTAAGACATGATGCTATGAAAATAACTAAAATAAACTAGTCTCGCGGTATCCACGTCTGTTAATTGTCTAATTTTTCTGACAGCGTAAGCGGCTGAACTTAACCGCCCTGCAAGAGATGTTAAGTGGGGACTCCACTGCAGCTTTGAATCGAGCGTAATCCCTAGAAAAACTGTCTTCTCAACGAATTCTAGCATGTCCTTGTTCAATATAACGTTACATTTACTCCCTCTAACATTAGGTAAAGCGAATCTTATACATTTCGTTTTTTTCTCATTTAACACTAAATTATTAACAGTAAACCAATTGTGAACCTTAAGCATTGCGTCATTTACGTCGTCAAGGTGCTGTGCTTGTCTATTTACTCTAAAAATGAGTGAAGTATCATCAGCAAATAACACCATTTGTGGTTGGTTTTCTAGTAAATGAGGTAAATCGTTTATATATACTAAAAAGAGGAACGGACCCAATATTGAACCCTGCGGAACGCCCATCTTTACTTTTAAGCTTGATGAATTTACACCGTTTATTTGAACTTGCTGTAGTCTATCATTCAAATACGATTTTACTAAGTTAAGTGCTAGATCACCGAGACCGTAATGCTCAAGCTTTAGGAGCAGTGTTTCGTGATTCACGCAATCGAACGCTTTAGAGAGGTCGCAGAAAATGCCAACAGCATCCTGTGAGTCCTCCCATGCATTAAAGATGTGCTTAATTAAAGTAACACCGGCGTCAGTAGTACAACGTCCTCTGGTGAAACCATATTGTTGATCGTGTAGGATGTTGTTACAGTTAAAATGATTGAGCATTTGATTGAGCATCACTTTTTCAAACACCTTGCTGAAAACCGGCAAAACCGAAACAGGTCTGTAATTATTGGTGTCCTTGCTATCTCCGGATTTGAAGAGCGGTATAACTTTGCTGTACTTCATTAAATCCGGGAATATCCCTTGGTCTACGCACAGATTAAATATTAAAGCTAAATAGGGTGCTATTGTCTCAATAATAGATTTACAGACATTAGTAGACATGCCCCACAGATCTTCGGTAGCCTTGATCTTAAGCTGTTTAAAAGCCTTTAAAACGACCACAGGGTTAATGTGTTTAAATTTAAATTCATTAGGACAGGCTGTAACATTCACTCTTAGTAAGTCAATAGCAAGTGAGGGTGAGGAATCTAAGATTTCAGTAGTTTTAATTGGAATACTAGTAAAGAATTCTGCAAATTCCTGAGCAACATCGATATTACTGCTTATGACACCTTGGGCAGTCTCAAGAGTGTAATCAGTATTATGTCTTTTGTTCCTATTTGTTTCGTTATTGATGATTTTCCAAACTGTTTTTATTTTATTTTCTGCCGATTTAACTTTGTTGCTAATGCACAAGGATTTAGCTGCTTTACACGCATTTTTAAAAATTTTTGAATAGGTTGCAACATGCTTATTAAAAGTTTCAGTATTTATGTAAGGCTTAAGGCCATACAGCTCAAAAAGTCTATCCCTGCTTTTCCTAATACCTTTAGTCGCCCAGTCGCTAAAGAAAAACTTAGGGCAAATAGTTTTGGATTTTTTCTTAAAAATATTATTAAACTCTGTATGCACTACTGAACAGAATTCTTCATACAAAATATTACCATTATTCATATTAAAACCCTGGACACATAATTTACTAATTAAAATGTTATTAAATTTATTTAAATTACCAGATGTTATTGGTCTCGATTGTATCTGCACTTTTTGTAATGGTGTGTTGCACTCGAAAGTGACGGTTAGTCCGCTGTGATCCGAAGGAAGATAATTTACTATGCCTTTATCTAAGTAGTCGCAGCAACAAAAAACATTATCAATACATGTAGCAGTAGTCGACGTTATTCGTGTAGGTTCAAGAAACACATTTGACAGATTAAATGATTTAAAGAGACTAATAAATCTACTGCTATTTGAGTTATTTTCTAAAATATTAATATTAAAATCACCACAAATTATTACTGATTTATTACCAGTTGCAAGTTTAGTCAAAACATCTTCCATTATAGTCTCAAATATAGAATAATTCTGATAATTTGGGGGTCTGTAAACGCACACTATAACATGCTTATCTAGCTCAACACTGGACAATTCAATAATATGCTCTATTGATAAGTCAACTATGTCTTTACGGGGCTTACATTTTACATTATTTTTAATTAAGATTAGTGAACCAAAGCATGGATTTCCGGTTAAAACAACTGCCCACACTATAGTTCTCAAAGTTAATTAACATTTCATAATCTTTTAACCAATGTTCAGTTAAACAAATAATGTCGAACATTGTTTTTTCTAAAAAAAGTTCAATTTCTAATTGTTTGGAAGAAAAACCTTGAATATTCTGATGAAACAATTTTAAGGAATGATGCTTAACCCCCTTTTTACAATTTAATAATTGATTGCTAGAAGATACCTTGTTGTTGATAAGTTTAACTAAATTATTACTGGTACCTTCTGTTGTCTTACTTGCTAGTTTAAATTATTATTTGTGTTTACCACCTTTACATTAGTAATATTACTAAATAATGAGGTGCTCCTTGATGATGACTTCGACATACTAATTATGTCTGAGTTAATATTAAAAGCTAATAGCCAAGCTATCTGACGTCTAAAACTAATGGGCAGATACGCTGTATCCCTAGTCGATCTTAATTTTTCAACAAAACTGTTGGTGTCAAAAAATAGAAGCTTGTCACTATAGTGACTAACTAGAAAATTAAGATGATTATTTAGTTTATATATATAATTATTTTTCCTTTTTGAGAGGTTCTCAAAGTAAGGAAAAGCACACAGTATTATTTTGTGACAATTAATTTTCAAAATTTCAGTAACCTTGTCAGTTATATCTTCTGTTGTAACATTCATGCTATTTCCCACTAATATAGTAATAATTGATTTTGGATCATGTTTCTTTCTTATTACTGTAGACATTATTTCATTGTAGGAAGTACCAGGCATACAATAATTTAGAGAAGAATGTCTCAGGTTGTTATTTAGTAACTTTCCTAGCCCTCTCCCTAAACTATCTGAGAACATGATGGGACAGTTACAAACTTCATTACATGGGATGGAACTGCTTACTTTCTGCAAAACAATAGATGTACTATGTATAGTATCTGGTGTAATTTTTTCATTGGGGAGGTACTCCATGACACTTTCAGACTGTGACAGGTCTTCAGTTACCTCAGGCTGGTCAGCCAGAAGATGAGATTCTGTCTGCAAGGTACAGTGAATGGAGCTGAGAGGCAGCGGGTCCACTCTGTCTGTATTCAAGTTACACATATCCACTAATTCATTTGTGGCAAGGATATGTTCTTTTATTTGTTTTTGAGATGTCTCATATTTTATTGAAAGAGAGTGTAGCGACATTTCAAGCATCTCAATTTGAGATTGTAATTGTTGAGTGTCTACCTCATAAATGTTTATACTATCTTCTAATTTGATTTGGAAATTATTAAGTTTTTTAATTAGAAAAACACGTTCTTTCCTTAATTTAATATTGTCGGAAAAGTGTTTTCGTTGTTTTCTAAATTTATTGCATTTTTTAATAATTTTATTAACCTTTGCATATTTTTTTATCTTGTTATGACTCACTGTGTAGTTACTATTATTATATTTAACTAATAAATCTTCAGTGAGGTCTATTGTTATTAGGGAATTTGGATTGCAATTACTATTAATCAATTCATTGTATAAATGATCAGTTTCCTTAGCCTGAGAACATTCTTTTTCTTTCTGCAACCTGGTAATTCGCACATTCGCATGAATCAATTCCTCTTCTAAGTCCCTAACCTTACACAAAGCCTCCTCATACAAATCACACAGTTGTTGAAGCCGTTGGTGACTACCCGCAGTTTGTCCCGTTCATCGACAACATCTAGGAATTGTTGATGAAGGTCCACTAGCTCCCGCTTCAGGCTTGTATTTTTAGCAATTATGGACTTTACTTCTTCTTCACTTTCGTCCCTCTCTTGTAGTAGTTGTTGGCATTGGGTGTTAGTAGCCTTAAGTTCTTCGAGGGCCGTTCTCAATTTCACTTCCATAACCTGAGCAGTAGCCTTACGGGTCATCACAGACATGGTTCCAGGGATAGTGACTGGAATGAGAATTGAAGAAACGGTGAGAACAAGGTAAATAGACAAAAGTAGGGAAAGAGTGTTAACTTAAAGGGAAAATGAGAAAGTAAGTGTTTCTTTAGGAAAAATGAGTGCTAAATGAGGAAGGTTGCCGATTTGAAGTCGATTTGTGTGTTTATTTCAATGTAAAATTGCAGTAACTCTAATTGACTTGATTTTACTTTTTCCTTTGTGGGTAGGTTGTAGTATCAATACTAAGATAAATAATTTAAGTATTACATCAATGCAATACAAATAAGGGAAAATTCACTTTAATATGGTTATGACGTTGTCCTAAAACAAATAATGCTATTTAAATAGACCGCACTAAGTTTCGTACTCTGTATGAAAACAAAGTGATGATGACTCAGTGCAGTACTAAATCTATCAAAATAAATTATGCAGGGACTCAATGAGAGCGTGTTACAAAGTATGAATAACAGTTGTGTGCTAATTTAAGGCTACTATGAAATAAAAGTAAACAATACTCCCCGTTCAAATCCGCAAGTTGACATCAGCTGATCGAAATAGGTTACCGGTAACGGTGGATAACCAAACACTGATTTTTACTATGTTTATACACAGGAAAACAATAATCCCGATTTTTTATGCAGTTATATTACTTATAGATATAAAATAACACCTTAATTTTACTTAAATATTAATTAAAACTAATTTTAAAATACGGATCAAAATTTTTACATGTCACTTGGGCAGTGTTGCCAGAAAAAACGTTGACGACAGTTGATGTCGGAAATGATGTTTATGAAGCTGAATCAAGCTCTGACGAAGAAGTTGATAATTTAGAAGAAGAATCGGAATCCGAGCAAGAGCAAGACATACCAGGTGAGGGATCTGACGAAAGTTCTGAAGAAGATAATCCACCTCAGCAACGCCGCCGACGCACTGACTTTTACAAAGGAGTAGATGATACATTATGGTCGAAAACAATACCCCTAAACAGAGGTAGAATACGAAGCCATAACATAGTGTTTATACCCCCAGGGCCGAAAGGAACAGCTCGTCAAAAAACAACCCTAGAAGACTGCATGTCACTGTTTTTTGATGATCATATCATCCACCTCATTACCAAATATACTAATAAGAAAATTGATTATATCAAGAAGAAATATAGAAGAGAACGAGATGCTACACAGACCAATGACACTGAAATTAGAGGTTATATAGGAATATTACTAATGGCTGGAGTAGTTGGAAAAAGGAAAAGTACTGCTATTATATTTGAACATGTAAAACACACAGGGATTGACGCCATATATTTGACAATGTCGGAACAAAGGTTTAAATTTATAACAAGGGTATTACGCTTTGATGATATTGAAGACCGCCAAGACCGTGCCAGAATTGATAAGCTAGCCCCGGTAAGAGAGACTTTTGAATTGTTCCTTGCAAATTTTCAAAATTATTTTATTCCTAGTGCCGAAATGACTTTGGATGAACAGCTGGTAGCTTTTCGAGGCCGCTGTCCTTTCAGGCAATATATTCCAAATAAACCAGCAAAATACGGGGTGAAAATTTTTACGCTAGTTGATGTCCACTATCCTTACACATATAATTTAGAAATATATGCTGGCCAACAACCAGATGGTCCTTTTCGCCTGAGCAATGAAAGACATGACATTGTTATGAGAATGGCACAGCCTGTCCTTGGCAAAAATATGAATATCACCATGGATAATTGGTTTTCTTCACTTCGAACTGCAAAACAACTTTTCGAAAACGGTACAACTATGGTCGGGACGGTACGGAAAGATAAACGAGAAGTCCCTCGGGAATTTCGTGTCGCAAGGGGAAATGCACTATATTCTTCCAAATTTGGGTTTCACCCACCATGTACACTGCTGTCTTATGTGGCAAAACCCAATAAAGTTGTTATTTTGATTTCGACGATGCACAACGATGCTATAATTGATGAAGACTCTGGAGATAGACGAAAGCCAGAAGTTATAACTTACTACAATAGGACTAAGAATGGAGTCGACCTGGTGGATAAAATGTGTTCCATGTATGATTCAGCGAGAAACTCAAGAAGATGGCCTTTTACATTTTTCTTCCGCTTGCTGAATTTGAGTGCACTCAATGCATTGTGCATTTACACAGCAAACAGAAATTATGAACATGTCAGCCGACGTGAGTCCCTAATTGACTTGTCTCTGGCATGGATGAAACCACTGGCGCAGAAGAGACTTGAAAAAAAAACGTTGCCAAGAACTCTCACAATCAAAATAAAAGATTTTCTTGGTATTACGTATGCAGAAACTCAACCCACTACCTCGGAAGGAACATCGAGCAATGTTGTGCGCCGTTGCCATGACTGTGGAAGAGCGCGCAATAAAAGCACTAAAAAGATGTGCACCAAGTGCAGTAAGTTTGTATGTGGGGATCATTTGAAGATTATGTGTCTGTCCTGTGCAGAAAATAACATTTAGATATAAGTTTTTACTATTTTTATAAATTGTGATCTCAATAAGAACAATCCATGTGATTTTTGTGCCATGTTAGAGAAGATTTTTTGATATTGTTGATTATTTGTAACACAGAGGTTGTGATAATTATATTTAATAAAGAAAACTGTACTGATTATACATACATAAACTCACGCCTTTTTCCCATGGGGGTAGGCAGAAATAGAACGCCACCTGCTACGATCCTTACATACTCCTTTCGCCTCATCTACGTTCATACATCTCGTCATACAAGCACGCCGGTTACGAGTACTCCGCACCTGACCTTTCTGAAGGACCTCACTAATAAGGTCAGTGTAGGTCTTCCTAGGGCGACCCCTCCCGGCGTTGCCACTCACCTCTGCCATATAAATACCTTTTGTCAATCGTCTTTCACTCATCCTCTCAACATGACCGAACCATCTAAGCATACCCTTTTCTATCTTTGTCACTACATCTTCTTTTAATCCGCAACGGTCCCGTATAACCTCATTCCTCACTCTATCGTTCAATGTTACACCACACATACTCCGCAAGGAACGCATTTCCACAGCATTAATCCTACTCTCATGCCTCGTTTGCCATACCCAACATTCACTTCCATACATAAGCGTAGGCACCAGCACACCGTTGTGAACAGCCATTCGAGCCTTTTTTGACATGGACTGGTTGGTCACAACCGCATGTATAGCACCATTCACTTTATTTCCCGCAGTTACTCTCCTTTCCACATCAGCATCAATCTTTCCATCTCTAGTAAACATACTACCCAAGTATACAAACTCATTCATTTGCTCCACACTCTTATCATTTATTTTCACATCACACGCCGATACATCCTCTTCTCTTTCAAAAACCATCACTTTCGTCTTATTCACATTTATATTCATTCCTTTCCTCTTAAACGCATCATTCATTACCGTTACCATGTCTTGCAACTGATCTGCCGACGATGCAAGAAGAACTTGATCATCTGCGTATAACAGGCATTTGACAGGTAACTCATCCATCCTTAATCCACACTCACTCTCTCTCAAATCCGCCAAACAACTATCCATGTATAGGTTGAACAGCCAAGGAGACGCTACACAGCCCTGTCTTACACCTCTTGAGATACAAAACCAGTCAGTGTATGCCCCATTTATCCTAACACAAGCACTGGAACTTTTGTATAAAGATTTCAGTGCTCGTATCAAGCGTCCGTCCACACCATACATGGATAGAGTCGACCATAATTCTTCCCTCCACACATTGTCATAGGCCTTCTCCAAGTCTGACTCGACTGAGTCTGTACTGATTATATTTTCATTTAATTAATAAATAGTTTATAAACAAATCTTTTATTTTTTCAATTTGTATATGGATTACGTATGTAGTCCACGCGACCACTCATGAAACTTTTAGAGGCGCGACTACTGCAGGGTTAAATAGATCCCACTATAACCAAAACTAACAATTCAAAGAACTAACCGGGGCGAACACCAGTTATTCCTATAATGTTAGCCCAGGAAATATTACATATCAAAGAATTCACAAGTATAAAGATTTGCCCTCAAAGTCATCATTCCTCAAAACCTTCTATGCCAATGTAGAAGAAGTATCTGCACTCCAGACTTGAAGAACTACAGTGCATTCTAAAAGCAATTCCGTCTACAGTTCATATTATAATTCTAACAGAGACTTGGATAACATCAGAACAAGATGCAAAATTATACGATCTACCTAATTACAAACATATTTTCAATTATACAGGGTTACTGGTAACTCGACGTATTCCTGGCAGGACGTCATAGTAGGGCTAAAATGCAACAAATTAATCCACCAAATGTTCTACCGAAGTTCAGTAGTTTTTGAGTTAGTTAGATTTTTAGTTTTTTTATGAAAAATCCCAGATTAAATCATTTGGAGCCAATTTAAAAATGATTTACGGCGCGACTGTACTGAAATTTAAGTTAATATCATAGTTGATGCCGTAGCAGATCTTTGTTAATAATTAAAAGTACAAAAATGCCAAAAACTTTGGCAAATATCACTAAAGAACATAACATAACATAACATCACGCCTGTAATCCCCGGAGGGTTAGGCAGAGATGTACCCATTAGTACACCCACATTTCGCCAGTTATGTTTTTTTTTAGTCCCATGTAATAGGGGGCGAGCCTATTGCCATCAACCGGGCACAAATCCAGACTCCGAGGCTGCTACTGAGAAATTCCTGATGGAAAAACCCACTAACACTTTGCCCGACCTGGGAATCGAACCCAAGACCTCATGCACAGCAGTCGCGCTTGCGACCACTAGACCAACGAGACAGTCACTAAAGAAACATTTATTTTTTTGTGATTTTTGCTATTACTTCACACAAAATGTTACTACGCCTGATGTACAAATTACTAAGAAAATATCCTTGTCTTATCAGCTACCCAAAACGGTATGATTGTCAATACTTTTGCATGTGTGACAGGGAAGGGAAGAGTTTTATGAGGAGCAGATAAAATTGCGAGACGATCAACCTGCGCTTGAACTCCAAACACTCGGCAAGCTTTGTGATTGGTCACTATTGTTCTCTCGGCATGACACGGGGTGCAACTTTACAAAATCTGGTCGTCAGTGTCAGTTAGTTTCAACTCTACGTCGCGCAAGCTCGTGTTTTGTTATCTGGCTATTTCCTTAACTGATGCAGCGTATCTTGCTTTTGTGCTGTGCTGTGCCTTCATAAGTGCTGACTATGGCTGCATATTCTAACCCTGAATACGCTGACATAATGTACTGTTACAGACTTAGTGACGGTAACGCTGCTAAGGCGCGGAGAGAATATCAACATCGCTTTCCCAACCGCCGACTCCCACACGTTAGTGTTTTTGGATCGACTTATCGGCGACTATCTGAAACTGGCAGCGTCCAAAGAAGTAGGCAAATTTACACTGGTCGTTCTCGGAGATACACGGCTGAGGACGAAGAGCTGATTCTTCAACGTTTTATTGACGACCCCAACATATCGACAAACACCGTAGCGCGTGAGCTTGGTATGTCACAGTGGAAAGTCTGATCTGTAGTTCACTTGTCAGGCCGACATCCATACCACTATCAACCTGTCCAGTCATAAGAAAAGGGAGATCCGCCAAGACGGCTTGAATTTTGTCGTTTTATGCTAAGTGCCGACGCCGAAAGCGAAAACTTTTTAAAAAACATTCTGTGGACCGATGAGTCATGTTTTGACCGTGATGGTATCACAAATTACCACAACTTACATTACTGGGCACCAAGGGCAGAAGCAAATCCTAAGAAACTTAAACCAACCGCATCCCAGCGTAGGTTCTCGCTTAATGTTTGGATGGGTATTATCGACGACAAATTAATTGGCCCACATTTTTTACCCCGAACACTAAATGGGGAACTTTATGAAGATTTCCTAAGAAATCATTTAACACCGCTGCTCACGGATGTACCGGAAGACAGAAGAGCAAACATGATTTATCAACATGACGGATGTCCAGCCCGCTTTCGAATCACAATTGGACAATTGCTGGATGAAACCTATCCAAACCGATGGATAGGGCGCGGTGGGCCGATTCCGTGGCCTGCACGTAGCCCTGATCTTACGCCACTAGACTTTTACGTCTGGGGTCATATGAAAGACCTAGTTTATGTGACTCCAGTAAATTCAATTGAAGAACTAAGAGAGAGAATAACAGATGCAGCGGACCAGATGAGGGCAACAATCACATCAAGAATCACAAAAACTGAAGTGAGGAAGCGAATAAGAACATGTATTAGAAACCGAGGGCAGCACATTGAACAAGACGTGTGAAAGTGTAATTAAAGTTTTTAAACTTATATTGATTAAAAATAATGCTAATATTCACGAAATTGTTTTATTGATTTTCCGAATAATCAAATTTTTGTGACACGCGCATAATGTAGTCCTTAACTTTGTATTAACTTTCATATCTTTTTGAATAGCTGATAAGACACGGATATTTTTCTAGTAATTTGAACATCAGGCGTAGTAAATTTTGTTTTCACTAGACAACATTTTGTATGAAGTAATAGCAAAAATCACAAAAAAAAAAATGTTTCTTTACTGATATTTGCCAAAGTTTTTGGCATTTTTGAACTTTTAATTATTAACAAAGATCTGCTAAGGCATCAACTATGATATTAACTTGAATTTCAGTACAGTCGCGCCGTAAATCATTTTTAAATTGGCTCCAAATGATTTAATCTGGAATTTTTCATAAAAAAAAAACTAAAAATCTAACTAACTCAAAAACTACTGAACTTCGGTATAACATTTGGTGGCTTAATTTGTTGCATTTTTGCCCTACTATGACGTCCTGCAAGGAATACGTCGAGTTACCAGTAACCCTGTAGACATGATAGTAAGGGAGGGGGCGTAAATATCTACATTTATGAAGGCATTCCCTTTGAAATAACAGAGGACACCTACAAAGGTAGCAATGCATGCAACATATGCAACCTATGGATATATCTTCCTAAATATGCGTTGCATATTGGAGGTATCTACAAACCAGGGCATTCGAACATTAAAAAGTTCCTCGAAATATATACCTTGCAACTGGAAGCTAGAAAGAGATCGATCGTGTTTGGTGATTTTAACCTAGACCTGCTAAATCCAACGTGTATCACTCAATATGTTATACATCATTGTGAAGCTATTGAAAGGACCTAACTAGTGATATCAAGATAACAAGCATTTTATATTTAAAGCATTATGAATGCTGTTTTTTAAAATGCTTGTCTTATACATGATTGTTAGTAATAATCACATTTTTTTCGACTTTTTGTTAGTACTTTTTACCAGTACTTTTTACTACCAGGAATGCAGAAATTAACTGGAACTAGATCCTTAAGGGACTCACTAGCTAATATTACTTAGCTCGATTATGGTTAAAATACAGGTTTTGAAATTGAATTATTTGTTGTTTTAAAAAGTACCAGGGTGACAGAAATAAATAATAATAATAAATAAATAATAAATATCTTGGGACAACTCACACACGGCTATCTGATCCCAAGCTAAGCAGAGCTTGTGTTATAGTAACCAGACAACTGATATACATACTTATATAATTTATAAATACATACATATTATAGATAAATCACACCCAGACACAGAACTAACAATCATGCTCATCACACAAAGTTTGTCCTGGGTGGGAATCGAACCCACGACCTCCGGCTCAGCAGTCAGGGCCACTAACCACTAGACCAACAGGCCCGTCAAATGAACAGAAGGTAGGCCCCTAAACGATCTCAATAGAAAGGAAAACAAACATATTAATTCACATACACAAACAGCCAGACCCGAAACAACTACTTATCTGTAGATCAGTATTTGACGTATTTGTAAAAATTTCAAATACGTATCTTTTTTGTTTGTTGACCGTACCTTTAAAGTACTTGTAATTTGAGACGAAGCACCACTTCAATAGTCATTTGGGACGAACTAAGATTTTTTTGGAATGTGGGACAAAACTTTGGGACGAACGAAGAATAAATCAAATGAAAACGTAAATTACCAAATTTTAAAATATTAAATAACTCGTTAATGTCGATGGGTACACCTCTGCTTAACCCTTCGGGGATTACAGGCGTGATGTTATAATATGTAACTCGTTAATTCTATAAATAAATGTCTTCTTATATTTATTGGAATTGAAACTGGATCGGATGTACATGTAATGTCGATTCCAATCTCATTCTCGATTTTGTTCAAGAGTAAGCCCACTGGTCCGCCTATAATAGTTCTACAAAAAGTCCGCGACACCATATTTCAATCTTTTATATTTTAGAAGATATAGTAGCTTTTATGTGTTAAAAAAGTATTTTTCGACGTACTTACTTTTGGACGATTTTTTAAACAACAAAATATTAAACCTTATCGAAAAAAATATTATCATCACAAAAACATCATAGAGATACGATTTGCCCAAAACAGTATGTCAATGGGTTAAATCGTTTCGAAGATAATATAAAATTACTATATCGCAAAATGCCGCCGTCCATTCACGAACCACATACTCGTAAGAACATGCTTTGTACGGACGTTTTATCCATTTACCCATATTTCTGTTTTTTGGGATATCGGACAGTTTCAGCGATTGTTTATCATGCCTAAAAGGAAATCACAACTTTCCCGTCAGACATCCCAGAGCAGCTCGAGTACGCCGTACGGAAGAGTCTGCTCTTGAAAATCATCAGCGCCTCTCAAGAAATAGAGAAAATATTTCGCAAGCACGCGCTAGGGAATCTAGCTCCTAGCGTTCACAGCGGCTTGCTAACCAAAGCTGGAGAACATCGCAGGCCCGTGCTCGGGAATCTAGCGCTGAACGTGCGCAGCGTCTCAGTGATTTAAGGCAGCATGTCTCTGCAACAAGGGATAGGGAGTCTAGCGCTGAGCGCTCGCGGAGGCTCGCAAGCCAGAGCGCGAGAACATCGCAGGCCCGTGCTCGGGAATCTAGCGCTGAACGTGCGCAGCGTCTTTAGGCAGGAAATAAATCATAGCACTCAGTACTAACCGAACCACTCTCATAATTTCATCACAAGAAAATGGTTACCGCCCAACGAAGTGGGCACGGGTCAGCTAGTAATATTATAAAGAGGTAAAAGAATCATGACCATCAATGGTACTGGTTTTTCTCATGCATCAAGATAAAAATTATATTACAATTATTTTCTTTATTTTTGAAGTCATTCTGCAATTAGAATGCCAATTTTGTATAGGGGTTTATTTTGTAAACTTAATAAGTTATGTAATTGATTTGACAAAATGAATAACCTACTGCCGGCCATTCTTACGTTAAAGTGTTGCCATAATCAAAATAAGTAAATATATTGACAACTCTAATCGATTTTTTTTGTATTCGATTACAAATTAATATAACTGTAAAGTCATTGGAAAGGTAAATCGCGGGGTTTTTATAAATAATAAAGCGAGATGATACTACTGTGGTGTGAAATAATTAGTATTTCACACACACAGTAGTCGTATTATTTGCTTTCAAAACTTTTTAAAGCAATTTCACTTTGTTGGCTAACAATATGTACTTACATATGAATGATTGTATAGTTTTTTTTTTAATTATCTTGCTTCGGTTTGATATAAATCGAACCTTTTTAATAAATTAATGATTATAGAACTAAATCAGTCATTTGAAATAATTATGTGTCGAGTGTATTTATTCGAGTAATTGATTTTCATTTAAAATCTCAAGTGGCAACATTGGTGTTGGTGTCTCAAATTGAATTGTCATTGTCAAAAAGTCCAATGTCAATTGCGCGTAGTGCATGCTAAGTTTGTTCATTGCCGGGCACGCCGCAATCGCGGCGGTAAGACCCCTCTTTGAGGAGTGGCTGGAGAGGCGCTACGGCGTCCTCACCTACCGCCTGACGCAGGTCCTCACCGGACACGGTAGTTTCGGGAGGTTCCTGTGTCGGATAGGGCGGGAGGAAACGCCCGGGTGTCACCACTGTGTGGATCGCCCGGAGGACACGGTGGAGCATACGGTGCAGGACTGCCCCGCTTGGGCAGACCACCGCCGTGTCCTCACGGAGGCGATAGGCGGCGGCGACCTCTCGCGTCCGGACCTGGTTCAGGCCATGCTCCGGGGCGAGAGGGAATGGGATGCAGTCACCTCCTTCTGCGAAGCAGTAATGCTAGCGAAGGAGGAGGCGGGCCGCGTGAGGGAGAGAACCACCTCACGCCCCAGCCGCCGCGGGAGACGCCCAGGGCGTCGGACGTCGCGAGGCGACATCCGGCCACCGTAGGCGCGGGCTTGCGGACGGCGAGTAATGGGTAGCTCGCCGTCCGATCAAGGACCAAGCCCGGGTCGACGGCGCGTTCTGTTCGCGCGCGCCTCAAGGAGCTGTCAGCACAGGGACGGGGCCCCCAACGGGGCCAACGCCTGCCGGGGTTGCGGGACGTCTTAACAGGATACCGTGGCCCCGGAACGTAAAGGGCAACAGAAGGAACAGGGTGGTTTTTTAGTCAGTAAAAGTCTGACAGTCCCTTCCGCCCCACCCAGGGCGGAAGGAGTCATTTGATGATTTTTACCACCTCAAAAAAAAAAAAAAAAAAAAAAAAAAGTTTGTTCATTGCGATTTCAATATTACAGTTTTTTTTTTTGTGTTGATCGAGTCCTACTCTCCACAGTAAATGTGATATTCATTGTAACTATTTGTTTATTTCTTGTTTTCAATCACTATCGCTAACTTTAATGTGAAATTGTGAATCTTACGCCAGGACGTTTTTACGCCAGGAAGTTTTCACTTTGTTTGAAGTTTGTGTGTGATTCGTATTTTGTTGTACTGTACTGTACTACTTAGCGACTGCTGAAAATGTCGACCACTTCGCGTGAGGTACCGACAACAAGAACAATCGACCGGCGAAACCGGTATATCAACTGTTTTTTTGCAATCCTAAGAAAGCAACGCAGGTATTCTTTGGAACAAGCTACTACTCAGATGATCAATGTGTTACAGTCATGGATAACTCCTTCTCAGGTAAGCACATTCTATTGACATTTTCATACCTATCAGTCTATTTCTTGATTTCTCAGACAGTTTAAACCTACCCAGTCATTCTCTCGTTTTTATATTTTAATTTTTGCTTTTTATAAATCACATATTAAAAACTATAGACAAATGATAGCATAAAATCAATGTCACAATGCTGAAGTTGGAAGCACTCCGTGCTGTAAGCACAAAATATAATTATGTTGTGCGGCCGATTCAGTTGGGCTTGAAGTTGGTGATTGTGACATTCCTTTGCTCATTCTATTATACTATATTCTAATGACCTTTTTTATTACCTATATTTCATTTCAAATATTTTTTTTGATTGCAGCTGTCTCCAGGAAGTATAATTTGTTCCGAGTATTTTGGACTGCTTCAAAATAGAGCAAACACAATGAGCGAAGGAAGTGCTATGCCTTTGCCTGCTCTTGGACATAGAAGAATCTGCTTTCCTTGTGGAAATTCTATTTTACGAGCACCAAGAACATACCCTGTGCGACATGATCGACAAGAAAGAAACATTTTAATGAGACTGGTTCCACAGCACTTGGTAAATATTTATTAGTATCTTATTGAGAATATGGAGTGTCTAATACAGAATCTGTCTACTTGGGCTAACAGAAAAAATATTTAAGCACCTTATTTTTTTAGGTATCCAGAATGGAACGTGTATGTGCTGCATGTTGGAGATCAGCTACGAGAGAAGTACAGAGGAAACAGCAGCATGATTCAAATCGTCCTACTGTAGCACATGCTGTGTCAATATACTACCCCAGGAGGGTACCACTACCACCAGTAGTGGAGAATCCCTCACCGAGCCCAGCTCGGTCTGCCCCGCGTATTCTGGAGGGGGCAACTTGTGCCCTAGACCAGGCTCCAGCTTGGACCTGTCCGGCTTAGTGGAGGCCATACCCACTGTTAACTTCGAGGTAGTTAACACAAACAAAACCTCAAACTGGACCGTAGTCGCTCACAAGCGCCCTTGCAAAAGGGAATCCGCTGCGGAACCCACTTCGGGGCCGAAAGGCAAACCGGAACGCAGTCGCCTTAACCGGCGCGCGAGAAGGGAAGCTCTCCGGCCCTGTTCCAGCACGACAGGCACCGCAGCAGCGGAAACGCAGCGCGAGCCCGAGCCGTCCACCTCTACGGAGAAGGACGCGACGAAGGCACTGTCGGTAAAACCTATACCACCACCGCCACCTCCTCCTAAACCCAACCGGCCAAGGCAGAGACGGAAGCCGCGGGGAAATCGTGGTCAGCGGACTGCTGCGGAGGTTCCCACTCCTCCTGAAAAGGAGCAGCCTGGCACTGGGATTGGCCCGAAAGGGCGCGCTTCTTCGAAGCGCTCTCGTATGAACGAGACCCAGTCTCCCAGGGGGGATACCAAACGCGCGAAAACTGACGCGAAGCCAAAGCGGGCGGTGAGCTACGCAGACGCGACCCTGTCGCATCTGAAAGTAGCGGTCATCACCGTCCCGCCGAGGGACCTAACATTGGCGCAGGCAGAGCAGCTGCGGGAGACTATCGACGATAGTATCCTGAAGGCTGTGCTGTCTCCACCCTCTCCAGGTGCGCAAGCTCCATCTTTCCGCGGACGTCCTTTCCTTTTGGATGGTGTCCTTGCGATGTGGTGTGAGAACGCGTACGCAGTTGGCTGGTTGGAGAGGGCGGTCAAAACCATGCCATCACCAATCCCAGACACCACCCTGGCTGTTGTAAAACAGTCAAAGCTAAAAAAGAGGATCAAGGCAGGGCTCCTCATACACACCCGGATCACCGAAGCCGCCACGCTGCAGAGAGTCCTGTGTGCCCAGAACCCGCGGTACAAGGTGGACTCTTGGCAGTCCTACGACATGTCGGTGAACGACAAACCACAGGAACCCGGTTGCAGTGAGAAGGTGGTTCACCTACTCCTGGGGATCCCTGAGGACCAAAAGCAGACCATACTGGACCGCGACCGCCGGGTAGCCCATATGTCTGGAAGCGGATACATCCGCTTCTTCACATCTGAGGAACCGACGGCAGCCGACCAACCATGTGTGGCGCACGGCACAGCAGCCTCCATCCCACAGCAGTCCAGCCCAGCTACTGGACTGGGTCTGTGTGCAAAGGAGGCGAGCATGCCGGCAAAGATTGAGGGAGTTACCAGCGACGAAGATGACGTCCTGCGTAGCCCGTAACTCCCACAACATTAGCGTCATACAAACAAACCTCCAGCACAAACAAATAGTGGCGGCCACTCTACGCAGAGTGCTGGAGGTAGACACCAAGACGGTCGCCCTGATCCAAGAACCCTGGATCAGAAACAACAGAATTTGCGGTCTGAATAACATCGGCGGTAAGTTACTTTTAAACACTACCGTTGATAAACCAAGGACATGTATCTTCATGCCAAATACCATCTCAACCACCACGCTTAACCAATTCTGTTCTAGAGACCTCACTGCAGTGAAAATCCTCACGGAAAATAAAACTACCCTAGTTCTAGCCTCAGTGTACATGCCGAGTGAAGGTGAAGTTCCTCCCAAAGAACTAGCCGACCTGGTGCAACACTGCGAGACACTAAACTGGGAACTGATCATCTCCGCAGACTGCAATGCGCATCACCCGCTGTGGGGAAGTAAGGACACAAGCAAAAGGGGTGAGTTACTTACCGAATATCTATTTCAAACAAACCTGAACATCATAAACAGAGGCACGGAACCGACCTTTGTAAGCTCCAGGTATCAAACTATAATTAACATCACTTTGGCAGCCCACGCGGCGGCCAACCTCATAGAGGGATGGCATGTATCAAACGAGCCATCTTTTGCCGATCACCGTCGCGTGTGCTTCCAAATTCATTATAAGTCAACAGACCCTGTTCCATATCGTAATCCCCGTAAAACAGATATTACAAGGTACAAAAACTATTTGACCTCAACCTAATGGGGTCACTCAAGAAGGAAGACGGCACTTACACAGTCTCAGACGAAGAAACCAGTGCAGTACTACTGGAAACCTTCCCTGGGTGTCGGGTAACGCCAGACCAGCGATGGCATGACGAGTACTACACCACACCAACAATCCAAGAATGGGAAACTGCCGAAAAGATAGTAACTGCGGAAAGGATCAAATGGGCCCTAAAAAGCTTCAATCCGTTCAAATCCCCAGGACTGGATGGAATATTTCCAGCACTACTACAATGGCACTCTCACCAAATAATCAAATTTTTACTACCAATCTACAGGGCCTGCTTAGCGTTTAAATACGTACCCAAAGCATGGAGGGAAGCGAAAGTAATATTTCTACCAAAACCAGGTAAAGATGATTACACCCACGCCAAATCCTTCAGGCCCATAAGTCTAACGTCCTTCCTTCTGAAAACGTTGGAAAGACTTGTAGATAGACATCTCAGGGATGGAGCTTTATAGGATAACCCGCTACACCCTCAACAGCATGCCTACAGAAAGGGCAGATCAACAGAGTCGGCTTTACACGCGGTAGTGTATAAAATAGAGTCGGCCATCTCAAATAAAATATCAACACTTGCGGCCTTCATAGACATAGAAGGAGCTTTTGACAAAACTATGCACAACAGCATCAACCACGCTCTTAAAAAATTCAGAGTGGAACCAGTGGTGAGAAACTGGATCACTGAACTAATAAGTAAAAGGGCGGTCCAGATAGAGGTGAACACTACCACAAGAGCGGAGGTAGTCAGAGGATGCCCACAAGGGGGAGTCCTATCACCTCTATTATGGAACATAGTAGCAGACAGCCTCTTAAAACGGCTAAATGAAAGAGGATACACTACTATTGGTTACACAGATGACCTAACAATTCTGATAAACGGGAATGCAGAAAATGTGTTATGCAAAGTAATGCGTTCTGCCCTTCAGATTGTAGAAGAATGGTGTGACGAACAACAGCTGTCAGTAAACCCGAAAAAGACAGAACTCATCCTTTTCACCAACAAAAGGAAGTTACCAGAACTACAGTTACCAAAATTATTCAACACCAAACTCTCCCTATCGACGCAAGTAAAGTATCTGGGTGTCATACTTGACAGTAAGTTGAACTGGGCGAGTCATATCGACGCAAAAACAAAGAGGGCCTGTATAGCTTTTGGTCAGTGCAGAAGACTTGTTGGTAAAAAATGGGGTCTTAACCCAAAGATCACTCTTTGGCTGTACACATCAGTTATCAGACCCTCTCTGACCTACGGATCAGTTGTGTGGTGGCCCAGAACACAACTGACCACAGTAAAAACAAAACTCCAAAGTCTGCAACGCTTAGCGAGCGTAGCAGCCATCGGATGTATGAAAACCACTCCATCAGCCGCCTTAGAGTACCTCCTAAACTTGAGACTTCTAGATCTTATCATACAGGAAGAGGCTAAGATAGCCGCCTTAAGATTAAGGTCGCACGGACTGTGGAAATTAAACGCAGACACAACACACTCCAAAGTTCTGCAAGGGGTTCTAAAGGAAATACCACTCCTTGAGGCACCCATGGACAGAACTTCATGTCACCACATCTTTGATCGAAGATATGATATCCAACTTAAGGCGGAAGCCGAAGACTACTCTGGCATCAATGAAGTTCGGATATACACAGACGGGTTCAAAACCAATTATGGTACTGGAGCTGGCGTCTTCTCAAACGACCTAAACATCAAAATGTCAACAACTTTAGGTAAACTTAACACGATCTTCCAAGCAGAATGCATTGGCATCACCAGAGCGGCTCAAGCAGTTGCAGCCAGAGACGTCAGAGATCTCAACATTAAAATTATCTCAGACAGTGCATCGGTGCTTCAAGCGCTACAAAACAACACTATAAACTCTGCCCTCGTTTTGGAATGTCATAATACACTCCAACACATTGCGAACACAAACAAGGTAACCCTGCAATGGATAAAAGGGCACAGTAACTCACTGGGTAACGATGCAGCCGATGAATTGGCTAAAAGAGGTATGAAGACAACAGTATACGGCCCGGAACCGCTGCTTCCCATACCTCAAGCCCAAATAAAATCATGGCTACGTAAGAAAACCGAGGAAACACACCATACGGAATGGAGAAACAGTGTAACCTGCAGGCAAACAAAGAATGCAGTTCCGGAAGCATCAAAAAGACTTGCCCGCAGCCTTATTAGATTGAAACGGGACGAAATTCGGAAGATCATAGGCATCATAACCGGCCACTGTCCCCTAAACAAACACCTATTCACCATAGGTGTGACAGACAGCCCTGTGTGCAGAGGATGCATGGAGGCGGAAGAAACACCACAGCACGTGCTCTTGGAGTGCAGAAGCGTGGCAGATCAACGGGCACGGACTCTCCAATCGCCGGTATCGCTCCTCGAAGCCTGCAACAGTCTGAAAAGACTGCTGGCATTCTGGGAGGATCTGGGATGGTTGGAGTAACTCCTACAGGATATCCTTTTCATACGTACAATGGCCCAATAAAGAGGCTAAGTGCGGAAACAGCCCAGCTAACCTAACCTAACCTAACCTATGCTGTGTCAAGTGATGATTTCAATATTCCTGAGCCACCTCCTCTTCCATCTTCAAGACCAGTAGCAGTTCAATTAGCGGCACCAAAAATCACATCATCTTTATATAGACGTGCTGCAAACACATCTGGCCACTGCATATTCGTTAATTGTTTTGAAAATGAACGTCTACTTGTACCATGTGCTATAAAAGATTTATAATTGTATCATTATAAATTCTATGTACCATCTGGTGCACGTGTTTGTCGTCACCACTTGGATCACGGTTCTTGGAATGAATTAACCTCCCAATTGAGGGATTTTACTGGTAGTCAATTTGATAATATTATGACTATGATGCAGCGAGCAGCTAATAACAGATTTGATTTTTCAAATATTAGGATGATGCCTCCATATTTATGTCATTATTGGCTTGGATTCAATGCTGACCAGTTTTATGATTTACTTAACAGTATCCCAAATCTAGCAGAACAGGTACCAAATGCTTCTATAGCCTTGTGCATATATTTAGTTAAGCTAAGAACTGGTGACAGTAATGAAAGGTTGGCTACTCTTTTTAATAAACCTCGAACCACTTTAGAACGGTGGATGTCAAAAGCAAGAAATTGTTTAATGAGTGATTTTGTCCCCTTGCACTTAGGATTTAATCATCTTACTGTACAAGATGTTGCTTCTCGAAATAAGATTATTCCAGAAGGACTGTTTAGTAATCCTGATTTGCCTCCAGATGTTAAACCTGCAATAGTTATATGTGATGCTACCTATGTTTTTGTGCAAAGTAGTTCAAATTATTTGTTTCAGAAACAAACCTACAGTTTACAAAAACTAGACAACCTAGTTAAACCATTTTTGATTGTGTGTTGCGATGGCCACATTGTGGAATGTCTTGGTCCATACAAAGTCACTCTTAATGATGCTACAATCACAAGTTTAAACTTAAATAATGAGGGATCTTGTATAAGATCATTTTTTAGAAGAGATGATATTTTTCTTCTTGATAGAGGATTTCGAGATGTTATAAATGAACTCCAAGAACGCGGTTTTGTCACCCACATGCCAGAGTCTCTCCTCGAAAATGAACACCAATTAACAACCCAGCAGGCAAATCGGTTTTGTCTAGTAACCATGTGTCGCTGGGTTGTAGAAATAGTCAATGGTAGGATAAAAAGAGACTATTCCATCATGTATTCAATAATAGAGCTGCTATGCACCTCAATGATGATTTTAGGATTTGTTGTGCCTTATTAAATAAGTTTCATGTTGCCATAGATGACCCACCGGAGGCTTTGGAATATCTTACAATAGCTAAAAGTAGACTTTTTCTAGTAAACCATCTGGCAACATATGTAGAGCAAGAAAATGTTAACAGAAGGAGAGCTAGCTTCCAAACAATTGATGGCAATCATCCTCATTTGGATAGATTCCCACGACTCACAATTACTGACCTTAAGCGGTTTGCTCTAGGTACATATCAATTAAAACAGGCCAGATCTTACTTCGGGGAACATGTTCGTCAGTCTAGAATATATTCAGTGGAAGTGAATACTGAAATTGATGAGAATATTCCTCTGATTTTAGGCCTAAATAATTATTTGTTAAGAGGTAGGATTAAATCCAGGCATGTGAACAGTCGTACATATTACACATATTTATTAATAAGCAGAGACGATGTTGTAGCAAATACATTACAAGCCATAGTAGGTTATTGTTGCAACTGCCTTGTTGGTAAGCGAACTGTTGGCTGCTGTGCTCACATAATGACAGTGGTGTGGTTTTTGAGTTGGGCTCGATACAATGATATCACTGCTCCAGCATCTTATTTAGATGATTTTTTTAATGAAAATGATGAATGAAGTCATTCGCTGTTCCTATATGTATAGGTACCTAACTACTTGCTGTAAGGGTTAGATATACTATGATTGATTATATACCTACCTACATGTTTAAAGTGCTACCAGTGCCACTGGATCAAATTAAAGATCTCTTTGAATTCTATTGTTTTTTTTTTACAGCTCTCCTTTTTTTGTATTTGTAACTGTTTTAACAGGAAATATAAAGGCAAGGTACTGATTTATTTAAGTCTCTATGCCATCAGATACGCTAATTAATCTGCTCTCCAAACTACGACCTATAAACTTACCTCTGTATCACGACCGATATTTCTATTTTGAGGTTAAGTTACGTTTTCTAAAAAAACTTGGAAATGCGGGTTTTGATTCCAAAATGGCAATTGTAGATGGTTATTTGGTTAATTTATAAACCATCTAAAACAACTTTGGAATTGACGCAAGTCTGTACCGTGGTCTATATTGTCGTGATCATTCTCCTTTGTTTGTAAGTTTGTAAGTTAGTTTGTAGGGGGTAATCTCCGGAAGTAATGAACCGATTTGAAAAATTGTTTCACTGGTAGAAAGCTACATTATTCGTGAGTGCTATAGGCTATAAATTATAAAGATATCATGCATAATAGCCGAACTATCTCAATTTTTGTCTAGCCAGGCGGAAAAAAATAGCTCTTACAACGTTTTTTGCATGCGCTGCCTTGTATACAACATGTAACAAAAACCCTGTTGTTCCTTCTACCTACGTTTTAAGGATCGGTATACATACGTAATAAAGCAAGTCATTTATCAAAAACTGTTAAAAAAAAATAATTTAAAAAAATATTTATTTATTATTTTTTGTAATGATAAACTGGTTTCTTATCTCTGCAATTCTGTATGAATGAAGCGATGACGCGAAACCAGAAAAAGATAGAACGATTCCGCCGAATCCCGCCACTTTCTTTGATCGGTGCCGCTGCGCCTTTGCACCGCCGCCGCTTATCTGCCTATTTTTCTACACAAGTTCGTGACCTTGGGGCCAACCACCACCTCTTAGAACAATATTATTTTAATCTTACTTTGCCTTCAGCACTGTTTGATTTTCAACGCTTGGCTCAGCGCCGAGAGTTGAAAATGCAACAACAGAAATCACAAAGTAATATTTAAATAATAATGTTATAAGAGATGGCGGTAGGCGTCCTTATCAGCTGTTGTTTATCACTTTAACGACGTAATTTTACGCACAATTTTATTGATAATTATTGAAACTACATTTAACACTTCACTACATCCAAAAAAACAAAGTTGTCGCGTCTTTCACATTATTTTAATTTATTATGATGTCTACTTGACGGCCCCGGAGTTGCTGTTCGATGTGACCACCTTGTACCTCTACTCATTTGTTGCAACAACTAATGATATCTTACGTACGCTTCGCAGTACGGAGGTGTCGGCCATAAGGTGGTCAAATGCTACTACTATGCGTGAAGTGAACGCATTTCGACCTCCGTATCGCACGTTTTTTTTGAACACCTTTAGCTTGACAGTGCCCCAGAGGAAATAATCTAAAGGGGTCAAATCCAGCTGATCTTGCGGGCCAATTAACGGGTCCACCGCGACCAATCCATCTCTTTCTCCAGAATGTAAATAGCTTCTTTCAGGGCGGAAGAAGTGTGACGGCGCGCCGTCTTGTTGGAATCACATACGACGCACGATATGGAGGCGATAATTCGTCAAGTTCATCACTCAGTCACTTTTCCCAAGACACATCAACATACAATATTTTACGTTAGAATAAGACATAGTCAACAGGTCAACGTTTACGTAAAAAAAAACACAAGTCACTCACTACGTAGGTAGGTCAACAATAACATCCGTTCGGAAGTAAGCTGCGCGGGAGACTAAGGAAGTGATTCGCAGGGCAGCGGGTGGCGGGGCGGCGGGGCGGCGGGGTAGGTAGGCACGTGGCACCGAGCCTCGTGCGGCGCGGTGGCGCTAGTTTTGGCGGCATCTTTTGTTGTCGCATCAAAAAAAGCCGCCGAACTTGTAGTTATTTATCGAAATAAAGATGTAGGTAGTTACTTGTAAGATCAGATACTCTAAACATTTTTTTGAATGTGTCGTTTTTAGTTGTTAATTGATTTTCACCTCTCGACTAGCCAATGTTGTTCTTTATTAAATTATAATTTCGTAAATGTTGTGCTTGTAGGTAATAGTATACGTCCCTAAAAGGAACAACAGGGTTTTTGTTACATGTTGTATAATTGAAAACAATGTATGGCAACCTGGTCCGCCTTTAATATAATTTAATATCTTTTATATTTTAGCAGATATAGTAGCTTTAATGTGTTAAGAAAAGTATTTTTCGACGTACTTACTTTTGGACGATTTTTCTAACATCAAAATATTAAACCTTATCGAAAAAAATATTATTATCATCACAAGAACACCATAGAGATACGATTTGCCCAAAACAGTATGTCAATGGGTTAAATCGTTTCGAAGATACTTAATATAAAATTACTAAATCGCAAAATGACGCCGTCCATTCACGAACCACATTAGAACATGCTTTGTACGGACGTTTTATCCATTTACCCATATTTCTGTTTTTTGGGATATTGGACAGTTTCAGCGATTGTTTATCATGCCTAAAAGGAAATCACAACTTTCCCGTCAGACATCCCAGAGCAGCTCGAGTACGCCGTACGGAAGTGTCTGCTCTTGAAAATCATCAGCGCCTCTCGAGGAATAGAGAAAATATTTCGCAAGCACGCGCTGGGGAATCTATCTCCGAGCGTTCACAGCGGCTTGCTAATCAAAGCTGGAGAACATCGCAGGCCCGTGCTCGGGAATCTAGCGCTGAACGTGCGCAGCGTCTCAGTGATTTAACCTTTTAACCGCCCGACTTCAAAACAGTTGGCGTGCCCTCAGCGCCCGGCACAGTGAATCGAAAATCAAATACCTACAAAAAAGAGGGATGTGCAATATTTAACTTTGCGATGTCGATATTTCGTTTTAATAACGAAACTTGTAGGAGCGTGGTTAACTAACAACTACATCTCACCAAGCTTAGTTTGCATCTCGCGTCATTTACGTCACACTGACGCTTAGGTACGGGTTGCAAAAAAGGATTCGCTATGACTTTAAAAAAGTAAACAAATGTTTGTTAGATTTTACTTTGCATTTTCTTGTTTTTAACATTATATTATACGTAGGTACACGGGTACACGCCGCATTCCAGCGAGGGGTAAACTTAGCTTGGTGGAGATATACCTACCTACCTACTTGAATACTACTTACATTACGAAATTATTCAGCATTTTTCGCAAGCCAGTAAAACAAAGTGTTTAAAAATATTAACGATTTATTAATTACTACTTAGGCTACTCATAACCAGTAACAGTATAACAAGAAATATTTTGATTTATGTTTATTTTTGTATCGGTAAATCTTGGCATATGCCCCGTCCCTCATGTCGGATTTTGTCGTCATGGGCGTTGCACATCAATACAATTTTCTAAAAATAATGTTAGTATTTCATCTAACTTTGGACATTATTTTTAGGACTTCTAATTAAGAGACTAAAGTGTATTAAACTGTAAATGATTACTTAGTTAACTATATTAACATATTTTTGATAGAATTCAGCGTAATTAAATAAAAAAGCTGATTAAACGAGCAGTGATATTTTGGTCGTAAAAATCCGACTCTGGCGAAATGGGCTCGAAAATTTTTGTCGGATTAATCCGACGTAGGCGGTTAAAAGGTTAAGGCAGCATGTCTCTGCAACAAGGGATAGGGAGTCTAGGGCTGAGCGCTCGCGGAGGCTCGCAAGCCAGAGCGCGAGAACATCGCAGGCCCGTGCTCGGGAATCTAGCGCTGAAAGTGCGCAGCGTCTTTAGGCAGGAAATAAATCATAGCACTCAGTACTAACCGAACCACACTCATCATTTCATCACAAGAAAATGGTTACCGCCCAACGAAGTGGGCACGGGTCAGCTAGTAATATATATACCTATACACCTAAATTTCTATGAACTCTGTATATTGGTAAATTCCTACGAAAATCAGTACTGCAGTTTTTGAGACGCGGTGCGGCGGGCCTGTTTTATTATAATTATGTAAGGATAAGAAGTTTATCCGCTTGAAAATTCTATTTTTACAGAGCATTTTATACTGGAGAATTGTAAACAGATATTGACTAATAAAATCCACATTTTTAGTTTATATTAACTCGATAAAAAACTTTAGATTTTTTTTATTCGCACGCTTTCATTAGTTTCATCTGTAACTAACTCTATTATAAAATATTGGAAATCCTACCTCTATGGGTAGTAAAGTGCTTATTTAGTTTTTTAAAATTATTGTTTATTTTAGGTAGTTATTAAATATTTTCATCTCATGTATAGTAGGTAAGAGATTTTTGCTTTAAAGTTACTCTTAGTGTGAAATATGCACTGGTTGCTTGTGAATTTTTTATAATTCACTTAGGATTTGCCTATTTTTTCAGAAAAAAAAACAACAATTTAAATTATAAATTATTTTATTTTTATGAATCTTTTCAAGATTGTCCAAAAAACATCATAGATATATAAGGTGTAGAAAAATTACCTGCAAGAAAATTAAGTACTTGTTTAGAATTATAAATAAAAAAGAATTGCGAAAAAAAGATTTCAAAATAACAACCCGTTTCAAAGTTAAGCAATATTTTCACTTCGCACAAAATTAAAATTATTGAATATGCGCACTGTACACCGCACGCGCGCCAGCGACGGCGGCCTAGGCCTCCGCGACCGGCCGCCGCGCGCGCCGCTCTGCACGCGTGGGTCGTTCACCCCTGCAGTACGACACGCGACGGCGCAAATTTGAAACAGCTGATTCTAATTTTCCCATCACATTTCTCAGACTTTGGACTGGCAAATCATCGAACTACTAAATGACTGTTTAAATTAAGTTACGAGGAGCTCGATAAGTTGGTATGTTTAAAAAATTTGAATCAACCTATTTACAATAATTTAGAAACTACTTACAAGAAGTCTTAATTTAAATCTTATTTACAAAAGGTGCTGGAAATGTTCGCCGTTTTGTCTAATGCACAAGTTAGCACGACGCATAACGTTTCCTTGCACTTCGATTAATGTGTCTCTGTCACTTTTAATTGAGTCAAATGCACTAATAATACGGGTTTTTAATTCGTCCACGTTTCGAATGTTGTTGCCACTATGCCACTAATAACCGCTGGTAGATTCCTAGGATTGTTTGGACAGCAGGCAGTCGTCGTTGCTCACCAAACAGTTCACGGTAACAGTTACGAGCCGCAGCTAAACTTTCACCAGTCGTAATGTAACACACTATCATATCCAAGTACTCTCGATTGGAATACATAAAAGGCATTATTGAAGTATTCGCGAACAGTTGGCGTATTGGTATTTTTTGCCGTAATAAATCAGGGAAATACACCCTAGTCGCACGACGGATATCGGACGACTGAACGGGGCGCGAAGGGCATAAAGCGGGCTGTGGGAGGGAATACTGCCCTGATAACAAAGAATGCAGTAATCGACATTTTTGAGATTTTCACTTTTTTCTAGAAATGGCATCCCAAGAGGTTCATGTACATGAAAAAAATATGTTTTCATAAAAAAATTCACTCGAAGTAAGTTTTTTATGTAATGATTTTTGCCGTACTTGCATAAAAACTGCTTTAATGATAAGAAAAAACGCAGTATTAAACACGACCTAAGAAAAAATGCAGTACTTGCAAGAATACCCTAAAACAGAATGCAGTAATATCCACTACTGTATTATTTTGTTTTAAATTCAGTAGAGAAATTGCTAAATTAAAACGCAGTACTCCACATTACTGCATTTAAAGCAAGCCTTTGGGCTTGCGAAGTCGTAGCAGTGCGATCCATTGCCGCGTTTTGTCTTAGTAAATCAGTTCGGCGACGTCATTCGGTGGAGTACTCAATTGGAGGAGTTTACTCAATACTTTATTTGCAATCCACGATGTAAAAACTTAGGTCGTAGCTAAGAGACTAAAGAAACCTTAACCTGAAAATGCACCTATATAAGTCCTTGAGAACATACTTAAGTACACTTTAACTTAGTTCCGAGCGTATAATAATGGCAATAATTACTAAAAAATAATGCAGTAATCGACTTGTGCTAAGACATAATGCAGTAATACGCGCAAGTGCTGCATTTAGTTTTAGTATCCGTTGACTCGGAAACGACTTGATACTAAACCGAAACGCAGTAATACGTATTATAATTGCATTTATTAGTAAATTAAATAAAGGAAAATTATCTTGTAAAAGCATGATTTTTTTCCGAATTTTTAGATATATATTATGACCAAATAAATACGAACATCTTGCTCAGATGATATGAAATATGTTTTTTGCGTTTATCTCGTAACCGCCATTTTGCGATTACTGCATTCTTAGTTATGACGGCAGAATAGTAGCGGGCGGCGGGGGTACGACGCTCGCGCGCGGTATTGGAGCGAGCCGCTAGCGCAGCCCTGCGTACAGTGCACAAAAAATATGATACTAAATTGTTTTATTAATGTGAAAATATAGAAAGTGCTCAAAAAAAAATTTTTTTTTTTTGTAATTTGTTTGTTTCTCGATGTCGAGTATGTGGACGAAGTTCTTGCAGTTAATTTTTTTACACATTATATAATACATTATACCTTTTCCTGTAACGTATAACAATAAAATCAATTTAAAAGTGACGAAGTGAACGGGCCTGACATGGACGTCTGTCAAAACTATAAAGTTTGTGGTGTTGTAAAAAAATCATTTCATTTAATATTTATAATTTTTTGATATTATAGTCTAGTATGGTCCTTAAACTATTGAGTAAAATAAAAAAAGCATGCCAGTAGCAACATTGACAAAAACCATTTTTAATCAGCAGTTGTTCTACGATTTTCCATAGTGCATCGGTACGCCTAATAACCCCAATTCAATAGGAATAGTAGAACGTTTCCATTCGACTATCATTGAAATATATCGTTTAGCAAAATACGATCGAAAATGCACCGATGCAGCCTCCGTTATGACCTACTCAATAATGGCTTATAATGATACCATACATACAACGACAGGTTTGACACCATTCGAAGTTGTTTTCGGTCATACTGATTCAAATTCTATATTAAATGCAAATTTCGAGAAAATCTATACACAACAATTACTAAAAGATCATGCCAAGCGTACTAAACGTCTCTATAGTTATATATCAGATCACATGACATAAACAAAGCAAAAGGTTAGAAATAGTAAGGGCGGTGAGATAAGTAAAAAGTTTGAAATAGGCGACGTAATCTATGCAAAGGAGGTTAACACCAGATTAAGTAAAGACAAGCCACGCTATAGGAAAGCAACTGTCAGCGGTGATGTAGAACATAATATAATCCCTGTGAAAATTGGAACCAGAAACACAAAAGTACCAATTAAAAATATTAAACGTCCTCCGCAGGTGGTGCCTCACACTACTGGCGGTAGTGCAAATAACATGGGCCCTTCAACTTCAGAAGGTTGAGAAAAACCCTGGTATCCTTCCTGTGAAACAAGGACAGGCGTTTAAACAAGTAGATAAGTGGTTAATTATAAAACTCTTAAATTTAGATAGTTGAGGTAATGATCTAGAATTAAGTTTAATCAAATATAATGAATTCAGTAAATTAGTAGATGTTAATAAACCTTACAGTCATGAGTTTTTAGGCATTCGTACTCAAACGGATTATTTAAAGGATAGGACTATTGAAAAATTTCAGCAACTAGCACCAACTAAAAGATTTAAACGAGGTCTAATTGATCCACTTGGGTCTATGATTAAAATTGTTACAGGTAATTTAGATCATAGTGACGCAATCCGATCTGATTCACTTATTTCTCAGTTAAAAAGCAATCAAATAATAATAGACAGGAAAATAACTTTGGTCTCCAAAATGATAAGTGGTTTTGTTAACAGTACAGAAACCTTACACAACAATACATTAATTTTAGATGAACGTTTAAAAAGGATTGAGAGATTGGTAAAAAATATAATTACGAAAGAAGAAAATTCTATTTACTCTACTTATATTTTAGGATTGTTTAATATGTTTTTAAGTAATTTTAGAACAATTAATATGATTTTAAGTGAGATCGAAACGGCTTTAGCATTTATTAAGGTGTCTCTACTGCATCGAGCGATTGTTAATTCTACCGAATTATTGCACATGTTGCAATCTATAGCCAAGACAGAAAATTTATTGTATGCTGTAAATGAAAATAATTTAGTTAAATTTGAAGATTGTTTTACTGTTAAAGCTTTTATTAAACAAAACCAGATTACGTTCATAATAGAGATTCCACTAATTGAAAACGATACTTACAGTTATTTTAACTTTACTCTTTACCTATGTTTAACACAGATTTAAATAAAACTGTAATAGTAGTTCCTAAATATCCCTACCTTTTGGTGAAAGACTCAGATACAGTAGGCGCTCGATAATCCGGCGCTCGCCAATCCGGCACGCTCAGTAGTCCGGCATTTTGGGACTCAGGTAGCCCGCTCTATAATCCGGCATTTTACACAGCTGAACGCCGGACTACTGAGCGGGTTCGAGTAATTTCTCTCGCTCGGCAGTCCGGGCCTAACCTTAATAGTGTAACCACGTGTTTGTTTTGCTTTTTCTTGTTTTGCAGCGTCGCTTTGACAAAATGGCGGACAAAAAACGTAAACACGAAACATTAAGTTTAATTACAAAGATGGAAAATTTGCGAAAGTTAGATAGTGGTGAAAATCAGATGAAGTTGGCTGGTGAATATGGTGTAGGCCGTGCAACAATTTACGATATAAAAAAGCATCGTGAGAAGATCGAAAACTTCGCCAACACTGCTGACGCCGGGACGAGTTCGCGAAAACTATGAAGGTTGGAGAGTATCCTCTTCTGGAGGACGCGTTGTATACATGGTTTCTTCAAGAACAAGCCCGTAATACGCCTCTTACTGGAGATATTATTCGTCAAAAAGCTTTAACTTTTTATGAAAAAATATACATATAAGAACTTTAAAGCTAGTGATGGATGGTTCCAGAATTTCAAATCCAGATATGGAATACGTTTGTTGACTGTAACCGGCGAAAAGTTATCTAGTGACACATCAGCCGTCGCTCCATTTGTTGAGAAGTTTAAGAAAAAAGTTGACGACCTTAGTTTAACATCGGATCAAATTTATAACGCTGACGAAAGCGGCCTGTATTGGAGAGTTTTACCTAACAAAACTTATGTTTACAGAAAGGAGTCAAAAGCTCTAGGCAGGAAAGTGTCAAAAGACAGGGTCACTATTATGCCCTGTGCAAATGCTAGTGGCACTCATAAGCTTAAGCTGCTGTTTATAGGAAAAGCGAGGAATCCTATAGCATTCAAAAATGTTAATCTTCCACTTGTGTATAAAAATCAAAACAAGGCATGGGTAACTAAAGAATTATTCATTGATTGGTTTCTCAATGATTTTGTGCCTGAGGTACGGAAATTTTTGAAAAGCAAGAATCTTCCGCCTAAAGCTGTTCTATTGTTGGATAATGCACCTGCCGCTGGACCAAATGATGAGTTATCATCTAGGGATGGTAAGATTCAAACACTTTTTATGCCACATATTTGCACACCATTACTTCAACCTATGGACCCGAATGTAATTCAGATGATAAAATGTAACTACAAGAAGAAACTCTTGTTGAATGCAGTTATCCGGGATGATGATGTCACTAAAACACTGAAGGACATGAACCTTAAAGATGCGTTCTTTAACGTAACTGAAGCGTGGAACATGGTACCTCAAAAAGCGATTCAATCGTCGTGGAAAAAAATATGGCCTTCACTAAACCAAAATTCTGAAGAAGAAGAGTGGGATTCAGAAGACGAATTACCTCTTGCAGAACTGAAGCAAATCTTGTTCCAAGGTAATCAGACAGAGTTGACTGAACAAGATATTGAGGAATGGTTTGCGGAAAACTCGTATTCTCACCCTGTAATGACCGATGAAGAAATAATAAATGATGCCGTTTCTAGCTCTGAACAAGATGATTTGGAAATGACCTTTCTTAGTCCCACGAACACCTCAGTGAAGGCTGAAGATGCCCTGAAATCAATAGATGTCAGTATCCGCTGGGCAGAGGAAAATAACGCTATTAACGACATTTTATTGAATTTGAGAAAGGTAAGAGAATTAAATGATAATTAAAAAAAAATATTATGGCAAGAAGCAAGCGAGAATTGACAATTATTTGGTCAAAACGTCATCTTCCTCTTCCGCAACTGAAAATGTCACAAATGATGAACATGTGTAATAATGTACCTACATATTTGTGTTTTTTATTTTTATAATAAATTCACCTAACCATATTAAAATAATCTTTTACTGTTAATCTATGATATGTAGACTTTATTTTACATTGTACATGTGTAAAAAGATTTTACTTTCTATACAAATTCGATAATCCGGCAGTTCCGACAATCTGGCATATAGGGAAAAAATCGGGTGCCGGATTATCGAGCGCCTACTGTACTTACCAGTCGTGAGAGCCTGTGCCCAGATTACAATAGATGACAAATTTTTATGTAGCGATGACGATGTGTTGACCCATCCAGAGCCATTTTGTGAAGAACAGTTGATGAAGTTCCATTCTAATACTAGTGCATGTGAGCAGCATACAGCCGACATTAAAGATTTGAAAGTTCAACGAATTGGCCGTGAAAGTTGGATTCTATTTACAAAGAATAATATTATAGCAAGTAGAAAATGCTATGATGACGTCATGAGCCACGAATCCCTACAAGGAACATACATAGTTACCCTTGACGATGATTGCAAAGTTAACATCGGGCACATACATCTACAGAATTACCAATTTTTCCTGACACGTCTGAATTATCCAATTGCTCCAATCATTACCCTACCAGAGTTGAAGTCAGAAAAACGTACTAACAGTGACAGTGCAGTGAATCTAAAAGGTATAAATCTCGATGAGTTGAAAGAATTGGCTCAAGTGGTGAAAATGAGCAAAGTGAAATACAGTGAAAATGACAGTTCGGTTAACACGAAAAACGTTAGTTTAGGCACAGTAATTTTATATGTAGTTTTAACTTTAGGATTTATTTTCCTATTTACCTTTCTTGAGGAGGGAGGAGTCAACCTGAACCGCAGCGCGTTATCACTGTGAGAGCATAAAATGCACGTTTGCAGTTTAGGGTGGCCCTTCTAGACCGTTCGATGCATTTTGTCAATTTAGCATTTTAAGTAGCGCTAAGTCCAACAATGTAACCGTTACTGTTAGTTCATAGAAATAATTATAAGAGAGCATGCGCTTCTGCTCACACGTAATTCACATCTTTTATTTAACGCTCCCAAAAACTTGACTACCTTCCTCGACGCGCGTAGGTAAGACTCGCGTTGCGACCGTTTGTATGAAGATAACATACTGTACATTTCATTACCGTGCCTAGGGCAACCCGCAGTTCGCTCGCTTCTACGCACACAAACGCAATGTGTAGCTTGAATCACGTACTATCGACCAAACTTCCGCATGCTCACCTTTAAGGCGATTATCGCATAGCACCGCTCTCGAGTCGATCACCATATGCATGCGTTTTCACCAATAGGAAGCGAATTTTAGTTGTGTTCGTCGTAATACAATGACGTGTAGAAGCGGACACTCACACTAGTGTGCACATTAGTAACCTGTTTCCCTCGTTTTGTAAAATGTTTTTTCAATGGTCACAAATTCTAATTGTCGTTTCGGTTTTAAACTACGATATCATGGCCCGCGTGAGCTCTTTTAAAATTCATTGTTGACAAGAAGTTATTTCGTACTCATTATAATATATTATGTTTGATTTTGAAAATGTGTTATTGGTATTATTTAATAAGTATCAAACTTCCACAAAAAATATATTTCGTACTAAGATAACATGGAAACAACTACTTGTGACTCGCCCCAGCTCTCCACGGGTGTTACAATCACTGAAACGGTCAGTTTTTCTCTAATATAATATATATACCTATACACCTACATTTCTATGAACTCTGTATATTGGTAAAATCCTACGAAAATCAGTACTGCAGTTTTTGAGACGCGGCGCGGCGGGCCGCGGGGGACTGTTTTATTATAATATGTAATGATAGGAATTTTATCCGCTTGAACATTCTATTCTTACAGAGCATTTAATACTGGAGAAAATTGAAAACAGATATTGACTAAAGTCAAAGTCAAAGTCAAAAACATTTATTTCAATTAGACCGATTACAGGCACTTTTGAATTGTCAAGGACTAATAAAATCCACATTTTTAGTTTATATTAACTCAATAAAAAACTGTGTAGATTTTTTTTTTTATTAGCACGCTTCTATCAGTTTCATCTGTAACTAACTCTATTATAACATAATTATTGGAAATCCTACCTCTATGGGTAGTTAAGTGCTTATTTAGTTTTTTTAAATAATTATTTATTATAGGTAGTTATTAAATATTTTCATCTCATGTATAGAAGGTAAGAGATTTTTGTTTTAAAGTTACTCTTAGTGTGATATAAGCACTGGTTGCTTGTGGGTTCTTTATAATTCACTTAGGATTTGCCAATTTTTGGCAAAAAAAAAACAACAATTAAAATTATAATTTATTTTATTTTTATGCATCTTTTCAAGATTGTCCAAAATAACATGACATATATATATTGAAAAAATAACATAAAAAGAAAGAAAAAATTCTGTTTATTTACACAAAAATGACGCACATTACATAAGAAAACATGTAAGAAAAAGCAAAATAAAAACAAGTTGGTATTAAGTCTAAAAAACTAAAAACAAAAAAAAAATAGCATAGCATTTAACATATTATAATTGTCTTGTCAGGCAATCAGCCTAGCAGATTGATATTTATAGGTAATAATAAATAATACAATAATTACCTAATTATTAACATAAGAAATATATATATTTTTTTAACTAGGTATACATATCTTTTATTAATTATTACACAGTTACACACACGTTATTTTAACATACCACATAATATTATACTTTACACTTACTTTATTACATTATTAATCAAATACTAGCTGCCTCGCGCGGTTTCCACGCGTCCTTAGTTATTGCTCCGTGATGAGCGTGATATTACGTGTTCCAGAAATGCGTGGCTTAATCCCATAACAAACTATACTGAGTCTTGGTGATTCTTTGCCTCTTCCTTTTTTTTGTTTTTTTTTTTTTTTGTTAGTTATTTAGTTTTTATTTTTTAGTTTATTTTGTTATATAGGTGTATAGACGTGAGTGTGTTAAAAATGAGCAGGCATTCATGGAACACGGTGTTTATAATATTTTTCCTAAATCTGGCTATCATACAAAAATAAATACTATATTTTAATGTCATATACAATAACACTGGTAGTTTCAGACATTAGCGCGATTAAACAAATAAATATCCAGATTTACTATATTATTAGTACACATTTATTTACATTGATTATACAGGACTATTTTAAAATAACTGGCACAATCATTGTACAAAATAACATAAAAATAAAATTATTAAAGAATTAGAATAATAACTGTTAGAAATATTGAAATAATATACCAAAATAAAGGTTGTAGAAAAACACATTTATTTATTTATTTATTAATAGGTTAGCCAACAATTGTTTACACAAATCATTCCAAATTATATAACACAATATACATTTATGAGTGCAACAATCACTTACAGGCTAACACCGCATGCACTATTGTATGTAGTTTTTACACAATTAATTTACATTTAAATTTAGAAGAAAAAAAAATACATTATATTATATAAAATAGATGAATTAATAGAATTAAACTATACGAACAATATTTGGTTTTGCATTGTACAATAATTAAAGTAAAAATTAAATAAGTTAAAAATAAGTATGTAGATTAATAATTGAGTAATTTAGAATAAGTATTAGTTGGGAGAATTGTATTTAATGATTATTCAACTCATTATTCACATCGAACTGATACCACCGTGAAATTAAAATGATTTTTTCCTGCAATGAAATGATAATATTATCTTGGTAGTAAAATCAAAAAAAAAAAAAATAGAAATGTTTAAAAAAAAAACTCAAAACTGATCTCTTTCGAACCAATTAATATTAAAATGAAGATTTTTTTATTATTTCTGAAAACAAAAACATCTTTAGTTCTACTTAATTGAGGGCAAATCACTCTGCCGCGGAGAAACAACCATTAAAATTTCAGTGTTTAACATATTTTTTATATCTAGGCTGGTCCGAATAGTGACGTCATAAATTCATAAATTACGTTTCTTATGCCCAAGCATAGTCAAAAATACTCTACGGATTCTTGATTGTTACGACTTTTATTATTTTGAAAAGATATAAGGGTACCGCTTCAAAAAAATCTATATCTTTTTACACGCCTTTTTACATTCAGGTTGCTATGCAAATTTCTACTTTATTAAATGGTAATATTAAAAAAAAAATGTTTAAAGTAAAAGTTTGTTTCTGTATCACTCGAACATAAATTCTTCCTAATCGATCACAATTTTTGCCTCTTTTAATAGGAAGGAATCGTTAGAAAAATGACCATTTTATATCTCAAGGATTCTTTAAAACAATAAAAATTGCAAAAATATATTACGTAAAAAAATCGCATATTAGAAAGTAAAGTTTTTTAAAGTAGATCTCATATCAATTTCAAGAAATTTTAAAAAATTATAACCATAAAACTATGAAGGATCGCAAATCAATATTTTTAACGTCACTATTTTGAGCCACCTGAATGTTAAAATTAAATTATAAATTATTAAAAAACTAATACTTTGTCGCTGGTCCTCCCGCGTCTATAACTGCATCGCACCGGTTACGCATGGACCTAACCAAGACTTCACACAAGTTTGAAGCCCTTAATGTATCCCAAGCTTGTTCGCAATGGGTGACAAGTGCTTCCTTGGTTCTTTCTGCCCTATTATCCCATTTCTGGACCATAAAACCCCATAAATTTTCAATGGGGTTTAAGTCGGGATCGGGAGGGCCATGGCACTGTTTTAGTTTGTGGTTGCTCTCGCAACCACTCTCGAACAACTAGCGCAGGGTGTATCGGGCAATTATCTTGGAAAAAATAAAACTCTGGCACCTCCATTTCTGGATACACCGTGCGCATAGTCGGTAACACATAGTCGGTAGCACATCTTTATATGTGTGGCCATTTGCCCTCCCCGGTATGAAAGCAAACTCGCCTGGTCCAGCAGCACTCATCCAGCCCCACATATTCACGACAACTCGTCCTGATTCTGCATTTGGGATAACATTTCGAGGTTCGTATCTTGTGTTATCTATACGCCATAAATTCCGACGACCTTGTTGGCCATCGGAAAATATGGCGTAAGAAAAGTCGAAGTCTCTGTAGTCCCGAGCGAATCGTACGCGAGCAGCTTTTTGGTCCTCAGTCAAAATATTTTTTTTTGCGGGCCGTCTGTGATGGACTCCAGTACCCCGAGTATGAGTTTCTTCATACAGAAAACGCTACTATTACGTTTTTGTATCGAGCAATAAATGTATGAAAACGTAAAAAGCGGGAAGTATTGTAAACCGAAATAGCGAGTGTAACATTTTAACTGTACTACAATAGTTCGGTATTTTAAACGTGACTACATACTAGCGTTTCGGTGACCATTTTGCGAGTGTGAGTTAGAATTTAACGTTTCGAAACGGTGTGTAAGCGTTTACAAACGTAAACTATAAAGTAAAGTCACTCACTTGTTGTGTGGCAGGTGAAATGTAGTTTACATTGGATATGTTCGTATTATTTGCGTGTAATTTTGTGGTAAATTGTGTTAAGAATGACAGCACGTAATTTTTTCGTATGAAAAATGATAATGACTGCTCATTATTATGATGAACGGAACCATCTTCGTAGGTAATCGTATCTCAAAGGAAGCTTATATTTCTAAAAGAAAAGTTTATTTCTTTGTCAAGAGCTAGCGGAATTGACAAATTTAAGGTCGACCTAACGAGTTAAACTTCAAACCAAGGTGTTGTAGGTACCTAGGCAATAATAATTGTCAAAGACCTAACCAATTCCTTGTAAGTCCATTACATCGTATTACATTTTTTCATAATTTTACGTAGGTAGGTACCTCGTAAGGTAACTCGTCGCTCAATTATTTTGTGCGACAAGTTCGTACAGTACCAACGGCCTGTGGGAGTAGCCAAAGTCTGTGGCAAAAGATGTGCATTGTGTAGGTATGTATATTATTTATTGTGATTTAGTATCAAAGTAAACTAAACTTAATGTTATGTTACTGCCATGTAGTGGCAACACTGTTTTAACTTTTATTGTTTATGATACCTCTATGGTTATTACTCTGCTTTGTCTATTAAACAGTCAGTCGTTGTTCAAACCCAACAAGCGTTGTTTTATTATAGGTTATGGGCCCAGTCCCACGTTTTTTTGCTAAAGTTGGAGTCCTAGATACAGCTAGATAGTTGTTACAGCGTAATTTTGACGGAATTAGGTGTTTGAGGGAAGCTTTCGTGTTCGAGATGGCTACGAACTACCTAGTCAACGTGCCTAAGTTGAAGGGCCGAGAAAATTACAGCGAGTGGACTTTTGCCGCGGAGAACTTCCTTGTGCTTGAAGGAATGCTGCACTGCATCAAGCCAGTTGAAGGAAAAGTGATCGCCTCCGCAGATGACGAGAAAACAAAAGCAAAACTTATAATGACAATTGACTCAACGTTGTATGTGCACATAAAAGATGCGTCGACGTCTCTAAACCTGTGGAATAAACTGAGGAGTTTATTTGATGACTCGGGGTTCACGAGGAAAATAAGCCTGCTGCGAACTTTAACCTCGATTCGTCTAGAAAGCAGTGACTCGATGGCGGCGTACGTTACTCAAATGATAGAAACTGGTCAAAAGTTAAGTGGTACCGGATTTCAGATAACAGATGAGTGGATTGGGTGCTTATTGTTAGCCGGATTAACCGAAAAATATATGCCAATGATTATGGCTATTGAGCATTCGGGGATTTGCATCACAACAGACGCCATTAAATCCAAGTTAATGGATATGGCGGGAAATGATACAGTTGGCGGGAACCGGGAAGGTGGCGCGTTTGTTGCAAGCTCCAAGTGGCAACATAAAAAAAAAAACAAGTCTATGGACATCAACAAAGATGGCGGCTCCTCCGGTAAATCCAATGTCAAATGCTACAAGTGTAATCAACCAGGCCATTATAAAAATCAGTGTCAATCACATAATTCTAAACAATCAAATGAAAAGAAGATCACTCGACAGCAAACAAATGCGTTTAATGCTGTGTTTTTAAGTGAAAGTTTCAACAAAACTGATTGGTACATTGATTCAGGGGCAAGCACACATTTGACAGCGAATAAAAACTGGATAGAAAACCCGTGTTATGATCAATGTAATGAGATTGTTATTGCAAACAATAACAAGTTACGAGTTTTGTGCACCGGTGATGTGAATATAGTTACAAAAACAGATGAATGTGAGTTTAATGTGAAGATAAAAGGAGCCATGTGCATTCCAGAACTGACTACGAACCTATTGTCTGTTAGTCAATTAATGAAAAACGGTAATAATGTTGTGTTTACCGATAGTGACTGCAGTGTCTACAATAAAGAAGGACACTTGGTGGCTATAGCTTACGAGACTAACGGAGTGTACAAGTTAAGAATAATTGCCGATGTATTGGCAGCTCCTGCAGTGTCTGGTGATATGTGGCATCGTAGATTGGGCCACATAAATAGTAACTATTTAAATCGCATGAAATCTGCTGTAAATGGTTTAGACTTGGAAGAAAAAGTCAATATTTCTAAGTTGACATGCTCAACTTGCTGCGAGGGAAAGCAGTGTAGACTTCCATTCAAACATGTTGGAACAAGGAGTAAAGAAATACTTGAAGTGATCCACACGGATGTTTGTGGACCAATGGAAACAACTTCAATAGGAGGTTCTAAATATTTCTTACTGTTTGTCGATGATTATTCCAGAATGATCTTTGTATATTTCCTAAAACAAAAAAATGAGGCGTTAACTTGTTTCAAAGAGTTTAAAGCAAAAGCTGAAAACCAAACAAACAAGAGGATCAAAACTATAAGAAGTGACAACGGCCTAGAATTTTGTAATAGGGAGTTTGATTTATACTTACAGAAGGAAGGTATTAATCATCAGAAAACAAACCCCTACACTCCTGAGCAAAATGGATTATGTGAAAGGACCAATCGTACAATAGTTGAAAAGGCAAGATGCTTAATGTTTGACGCAGAACTAGGCAAGGAGTTTTGGGCTGAAGCGACAAACACAGCAGTATATCTTCAAAATCGTATTGTTGCATCTGGATTGGAAGGAAAAACGCCTTATGAAATGTGGACAGGAGTCAAACCAGAAGTCAGCCATTTGAGAATATTTGGCAGCAAGGTTATGGTTCACATAACAAAAGAAAAAAGGCAGAAATGGGATAAGAAATCTGAAGAACAAATATTAGTAGGATACCCGGACAATGTAAAAGGGTACAGAATCTACAATCCCAAAACAAATAAAGTAACTACTAGCAGGGATGTAATCATAATTGAGCATAAAAAGGATGCTGACATAACTGTTCCTGTGAATGAGACTCAGCCAAGCCAAAATGAGTTGGGAAGTGAAGAGACTTACTATACTGATGAAGATGATTCATTCACATCTATTGATACAAGTGATAAAACTTATGTACCAAGTGAAGACAATTCTAACTCTGAGGTTGAAGATACTTCTAACTCACCCTGCGATAGACCAATACGTCAGAGAAAGCAGCCAGAAAGGTACGGATTTGCTGGTATCAATGAAGATGCTTTAGATGATGCAAGTACCTTGAGTGTAGAAGATGCGCTGAAGGGACCTGAAAGAGCTCAATGGTTACAAGCTATAAGTGAAGAGTTACAGTGTTTCGAACAAAGTAGTGCGTGGGAGCTTGTTGTTGCTCCACCTAATAGTGATGTAGTGAAGTGCAAATGGGTTCTTAAAAAGAAATATGACAGTGAGAACAATGTTAGGTTCCGTGCAAGACTAGTGGCAAAAGGTTTTATGCAAAAGAAAGGTGTGGACTATACTGAAACTTTTTCCCCTGTGGTAAGACACACTACTCTAAGACTTTTGTTTGCATTGGCTGTTCAATTGAATTTAAATGTGACCCATCTTGACATAACTACTGCTTTTCTAAATGGGGACCTCGATGAGACTATTTATATGCAAAAACCTGATTGTTATCCAAATACAGTTAGTGATGGAAAGGTTCTTAAATTAAAAAAGGCTATATATGGCTTAAAACAGTCTTCGAGGGCCTGGTATAGAAAGGTTCATGATTGTCTTATTAATATGGATTATAAGGTGTCTGCATATGAGCCGTGTTTATATACAAAGACTAGAAATGATTGTAAAACAATTGTGACTTTGTATGTCGATGATTTCTTTGTTTTTTCTAATGATATTTCTGAAACAGAAAACTTAAAGAATGTTTTAGCGTCAAATTTCAAACTTAAAGATTTAGGAGAAATTAAGCAATGTCTTGGTATGGATGTGAGTATAGATAAAGCTAATGGAACTATAAAGTTATGCCAAGAGAATTATGTGAAACGATTGCTTAAGAAATTTAATATGCTGAACTGTAAATCAGCTGACACTCCTATGGAAGCTAAGTTAAATTTAAATAAAAATGAGAAATGTGATTCTCAGTTTCCTTATCAACAACTTCTTGGTAGTCTAATGTATTTAGCTGTGTTAACAAGACCAGACATAACCTTTTCTGTTGGTTTTTTAAGCCAGTTTAACAATTGTTATAGCTCTGAACATTGGTTGTATGCAAAAAGAATATTAAGATACTTGAGTAAAACGAAGCATTATTATCTAATGTACACTAAGAATGGTAATACTAAATTAGAAGGCTTTGTTGATGCAGATTGGGGAAACAATGTTATGGATAGGAAATCATATACTGGCATGTGTTTTACTATGTCTGGTGGTGCAGTTTCATGGGCTTCAAAGAAACAGAAAACGGTAGCTCTTTCTAGTACTGAGGCTGAGTACATGAGTATTACAGAGGCATGCAAAGAGGCAGTTTACTTACGCCATTTACTTAATGAAATTACAGGTGTTTTGTATACTATAAACATATATAATGATAACCAGGGTGCTCTCAAGTTGTCTGAGAATAATATGTTTCATAATAGAACAAAACACATTGATGTGCGTTACCATTTCTGTCGTGAATGTATTAATAATAATATTGTTAGATTAAATTATTTGGAGACAGAAAAGATGCCAGCCGATTTATTTACCAAAAGTCTAAATAGTATAAAACATAACTGTTTTTTAAAATCCTTAGGTTTACAAGGTATTCATTAATTTTTTTTTGTGATACTTGGTTATTGTTAATGTTATGATCTCAAGTGGAGTATTACTAGTTTATTTTGATAAGGGGTAGTATTGTGATTTAGTATCAAAGTAAACTAAACTTAATGTTATGTTACTGCCATGTAGTGGCAACACTGTTTTAACTTTTATTGTTTATGATACCTCTATGGTTATTACTCTGCTTTGTCTATTAAACAGTCAGTCGTTGTTCAAACCCAACAAGCGTTGTTTTATTATATTATTCATACTCAAATTAGGTTTTATTCTTATTTATTTGGATCTCCAACAGAGGCTACACAACTGAATATTAATAATAAAAAAAATCAAGGATCAATTACTTGCGTGCTTTATGCTATGTTTATAATTTCAACGGAGTTTTAAGTAGTTACGTGACACCACACACAACTTATTTCACATCTCCCTTACTCACTACACGTTAAAACGAAATAGGAACATCTCATTCATCAAAACTATTATACGTTTAAATTACGCAGGGCACGTAAAACGTTTGTTTACATAGTCGCAATAAGATATGTATTTTGGTCGTATTATGTCGCCGAAACCATTGTAAGTTCAATGTAGGCAACATTAAGAAAAGAACAAAACGTTCGGGATACTTTCAAACAAGTGACGATACGAGCGGCCGTTCGTATGCCAAACATCAACTCGCACTCGGACGATTTTTAAATACTCAAATCAAAAATCAAGGATCAATTACTTGCGTGCTTTATGCTACGTTTATAATTTTAACGGAGTTTTAAGTAGTTAAGTACATGACACCACATGACCACACACAACTTATTTCACATCTCCCTTACTCACGAAACGAAATAGAAATATCTCATTTATAATAACTATTATACGTCTAAATTACATATAAGGCATGCAAAAGGCTTGTTACATGATTGCGATAGGATTTGTATTTTAGTCGTATTATCTCACTGAAACCACTCTAAGTTCAATGTAGCCAACATTGAAACGAAGAAAACGTTCAGAATACTTTCGGACAAGTGACGATACGAGGTGCCATTCGTATGCCAAATGTCAACTTACACTCGCACCCTTTTTAAATACCATCGCTTGTTAGTTTGCTCGATTAAATAGATCGTCACGTATTTCGTGATGTGACAACTAACTCACACTCGGGGTACAGCTCTATGTAACTCGTTCCGAATAGTTTGCATTGAAACATCAAATTCTTGTGCGAAATTGCGAGTAGGTGTAAATGGGCTTTCTTGAAATATTGGCCAATTGCCCTTCGTCGATAGCCCGAGGTCGAGGTGCACGAACGTGCTGAGTTAGATCTTCTCCTTCTTCATATCTACGCACCCAACGGCGTACCGTGGTTCTCTGTAAAAAAAGTAACAATTAGGTTTTTGATCAATTTTTTTTTTAATGAAAAATGGAAAGATTATATATAAATTTTATAGCAAAACTATTTTTGTATTTTCGCAATAGTTCTAAAGTTATTTCAAAATAAAAATTTTCTTTTGAATCCAGTACCGAAAACCCCTGAATAAACACGAGCGCGCGTGACGTCATAAAGTTTAGCTGCCAGATGAAGCAAGTAAACATTATGAAGTCACAACTATGGTCACGTGAATTTCTTTTTAAATTTTTTAAATTGTTTATAATTAATTGAAATATTTTATTTTTAAAGTTGTTTTGCATTAAATATCAAAATTATTAATAATATATTAAATACATAAAAAATATCAATTTTTTTACATTTCGGTTAACGAACGATCGGACGGCGAGCTACCCATTACTCGCCATCCGCAAGCCCGCGCCTACGGTGGCCGGATGTCGCCTCGCGACGTCCGACGCCCTGGGCGTCTCCCGCGGCGGCTGGGGAGTGAGGTGGTTCTCTCCCTCACGCGGCCCGCCTCCTCCTTCGCTAGCATTACTGCTTCACAGAAGGAGGTGACTGCATCCCATTCCCTCTCGCCCCGGAGCATGGCCTGAACCAGGTCCGGACGCGAGAGGTCGCCGCCGCCTATCACCTCCGTGAGGGCACAGCGGTGCTCTGCCCAAGCTGGGCAGTCCTGCACCGTATGCTCCACCGTGTCCTCCGGGCGATCCACACAGTGGTGACACCCGGGCGTTTCCTCCTGCCCTATCCGACACAGGAACCTCCCGAAACAATCGTGTCCGGTGAGGACCTGCGTCAGGCGGTAGGTGAGGACGCCGTAGCGCCTCTCCAGCCACTCCTCAAAGAGGGGTCTTACCGCCGCGATTGCGGCGTGCCCGAACTTGGGTTGCGACAGTCGCATCTCCCATTCCGCCATGAGATTGCACCGGAGCTCACTCCGCAGTGCCGCGATTTGCCGTGGCAGCGGGATTTCACCCCGGCGCTGCGCGTCCACACGCCACTCGTAGACGCGCTGGAGGACTGTCGCCTCCAGATCCCACGGTGGCAATCCGGCAAGGAGGCTTGCCGCTTCGCCGGAGACCGTGCGGTATCCCCAGATCATCCGGATGGCCATGCCACAAACTTGGCTGGTGGCCGCCGCCTGATGGTAGGGGCCCACACAGGGGCCCCGTAGAGGGCCATGGACCGCACGACTCCGGCGTAAAGCCTCCGGCAGGAGGCGCCTGGTCCCCCGAGGTTGGGCAGGAGCCGCCAAAAAGCAGCCCCAGCTCTGTCCAATCGCGGAGCCAGACGTCGGAAGTGCTCCTTGAAGCTCCACCGGCTGTTGAGGACGAGACCCAGATACTTCATCGTCACCTAGACGCCGATGTGAACCCCTCCCACCGTTATTTGGGAACCCGACGGTGGCGCGTTCCGAAGACCATGAAAGCACATAGTCTCGGAATTGTGCAATGCCACCTCGAGTCCCAATTGCCAGATCCTTTCGACGACTGTCGCAACCCCTCGCGTTGCTAGGTCGGCCGCCGCCTGGTGCGACTCCCTGTGCCAGGACGAGCGTGTCGTCAGCGTAGCAGACCACGCTGACGCCATCAGGGAGGTTGGCGCGCAGCACCCAGTCGTATCCGATGTCCCACAGAAGCGGTCCCAGGACCGATCCCTGTGGGACACCGCACGACATCTCTCGCCGGTTCCACTCTCCCCGTTGGCCGGGGTAGATGACGGCCCTATCCGTCAGATAGTCCTCGACAACACAACGGAGGTAGGTCGGCATCCGGTGATACCGGAGTGCCTCCCTGATGCAACCCCAGGGCAGGGTGTTGAAGGCATTGGCGATGTCGAGAGACACCGCCAAGACGATCCTGCCCCGGTGGCGTCCACCGTGGATGTGCTCGACGATGCGGTGGACTTGTTGGACGCAACAATGGTGGGAACGAAACCCGAATTGTTCGTGCGGGATGAGGTTCTTTGCTTCGACATAATCTTTGAGGCGCTTATAAATTAGCCTCTCGTAGATTTTGCCGAGAACGTTGAGCAGACTGATGGGTCGATAGCTCGAAGGCTCTGACTTAGGTTTGCCGGGTTTGGGGATGCCTATGACGGTGGCTTCTTTCCACGTCCCGGAGAAGATGTTGTTGCTCATGGCGCCATTGAAGATGGCAGTCATAAGCATTATGAGAGAGGCAGGGAGGAGTTTGAATTACCCTGTTCGTGATTCGGTCAGGCCCAGGGGCTTTCCGGGGTCTGAGGTTTTTGATGATGCCCTGCACCTCGTCGGGGGTGACGGGGGGCAGTTGGTCGTCGGGGTCTTCGATAGGTGGAAGGGAAGCTCTACGTTCGACTTCGGCTTCGACCTTGGAGAGGTGAGCTTTGTCTACAGGTTGAGAGCTGGGGGTACATTGGGCCTCAAGACTGTCGGCTAGACATTCAGCCTTTTCGTCGTTGTCGAAAGCGACGCTTTTGTCTGGGCGAGTGAGAGGAGGCATGGCGGTCTCTCTGATGGAGCGTAACCTCCTCTGTAGTTCCCAGAAGGCTTGGTGGGTGGGCTCCAGTTCGCTACGCGTCTTTTCCCAGCTAGCGTTACGCCACTCATCTATACGATTCTTTACAGCACGCTGTAGAGATCGCATGTGAGCTTTGTTCGCATCGCAGGGGAAAGCGCTATACGCACGGATGGCCGCGTTTTTCTCGGTCATCAGAGCACGTACTATCGGCAAAACTTAAGCATGCTCAGTTAAGAAAATAGTCCTGCGGAAGCGCAGATAGTGACAGACCACGCCCCTTCCTTGCTCCACCCAATTAGAGACAATACATATTTGTGTGAGTGCAGTAAGTGCGTGCGGCAAAAAATGTCACCAAACATTAGCCAGTGCCGATTTGCATCTCGCTAATTGTTCACGCTTCCCGTTTTCATCCCAATTTTATTTTACGACCTGTTTATTTCTATCGGACTTATTGCCTGCCCAACTGTGACCGTTGCTTTGTATACCGGACTGTGATCGTGGAACTCTTTTTGACCGTTGCTCGTATCCTGGACTGTGTATCGTGACTACCTGAGGGCTGTGTTTTGTCATTTAACGATGACAACCCGAAACCTCAATCAGGAAGAAAGAAATGAAATCATTGTCTTGCATAGACAAGGATTGAATATATTCCAAATTGCGCTGGAGTTAAATTAATCTACAAGTAAGTTATTTTTTTTATCTAGAGATAGAAATAAATTAAGTGCATGTTGGTTTCCTGTACTGAGCTATATATTTATTGTTTGCATTATTAAATAGATCTCATTTTTTTTCTTCTGTTACCGTTAAAAGTTATTGTTTCGCGTGCCGACGCCGACGTCGCCGTCGGCCCGACAAAAGAGTTTTATAGATTAAATCGTATGTTACAAACAAATTTTTAATAATTCATATTATATTTGAATGCCTAAAAGAAACCTACATGCATTTTTTATATTTCGAATATTTGTTGTAGTTATTAGAAATTTTATTCTAAGGAAATCGTGTGTTATGCGTTTCTGTGTAAAAGAAATAATGTAGTATAAGCAAAGTCACTGTTTCTGTCTGTCTGTCTGATTCTCCGCTATTTTTTTCTAAACAATGCAACGGTTTTTAATATTGGTTCTCACTCTCATTTAGAGAATTTTTTTGGAAGGTTTTTATGCGCATGCAAATTATTAAAGAGCAAAGCCGAGCATGTTAGTGATTTGTAAGACCGGTGCGAAGTCGAGTTAGATCGCTTATTTGCGATAAATATTAATAAAATACATAACTTAGAATTTTGCAAAAATAAAATAAGAAATTACGTTTACATAATATTTAAAATAGTAATTTAAAAAGAGGTTTGTTTTTTCCTTTCTTTTTTTAATATCGGCGCGTTCAAAGACATTGTTTGGACATTTTATGACCCGATAACAAATCTTTCAACACCTGCTTATTAAACTATGGCCCTTCATTTTAAGTGATCAATGTATTTTGAAATTGAGTTACCGCACTTATGTCGTCAACAATAATGCACAAATTTGCTTGGGAGAGTTTTACACAATGTTGGAATTTACTACAATGCCATTGTTAAATATCTATTTGTGGTCTACTATCCGTATAAAATACAGATAACAATGTTAATAACTAAAATAGATATTTAAAAAGTTAGGGTTTATTTGTTAAAAACTTAATCCTTTTGCATACTGCTAGTAATGTATTGTTTAAATCCAATATTATGTGACATTTCGATGCTAAAAGGGAATTTTGAAAAAAAATATATTGGTATTTAAACATAGTATTTAATTTATTATTAATAATGTTGCTATTTAATACAACAAACGTTAAGAAAATTATTTCAATTAATTACAAACAATTAAAAATTGACAAAATTTTAAAAAATATCACATGACTATAGTTGTGACTTCATAATTTTTACTTACTTCATCTGGCAGCTAAACGTATGACGTCACACGCGCTCATGTTTATTCGGGGGTTTTCGGTACTGGATTCAAAGTAAATTTTTATTTTAAAATAACTTTTGACTATAACGAAAATAAAAAATTAAAAAATAGTTTTGCAATAAAATTTATATTGTATATCTTTTCAGTTATCACAAAAAAAAAAATTGATCAAAAACCTAATTGTTACTTTTTTTTACAGAGAACCACAGTGCGCCGTTGGGTGCGCAGATATGAAGAAGAAGATCTAACTCAGCGTGTTCGTGCACCTCGACCTCGGGGTATCAACGAAGGGCAATTGGCCAATATGATAGCTACATTTCAAGAAAGCCCATTTAAACCCCATTAAAAATTTATAGGGTTTTATGGTTTAGAAATGGGTTAATAGGAAAGAACCAAGAAAGCACTTGTCACCCATTGCGAAGAAGCTTGGGATACATTAAGGGTTCAAACTTGTGCGAAGTCTTGGTTAGGTCCATGCGAAGCCGGTGCGATGCAGTTATAGACGCGGGAGGAGCAGCGTCAAAGTATTAGTTTGTTAATAATGTATAATTTAATTTTAACATTCAGGTGGCCCAAATAGTGACGTTAAAAATATTGATTTGCGATTATTGACAGGTTTATTGTTATATTTAATTTAAATTTCTTGAAATTGATATGAGATCCTCTTTGAAAAACTTTACTTTCTATTAAGCGATTTTTTAACATAATATATTTTTGCAATTTGTATTATTTTAAAGAATCCTTAAAAATGTTGTTTTCAAAAATAATAAAAAATATTAATTTTAATACCTATTAATTGTTTCGAAATAGATCAGTTTTGAGATTTTTTTATCACATTTTTTTTATGGTGTTTACTACCACGATAAATCATTTCATTGCAGGAAAAAATCATTTAAATTTCAGGGTGGTGTCAGTTTGATGTGTTTTCTTACAACCTTTATTTTGGTATATTATTTCAATCATTCTAACAGTTATTATTCTAATTCTTTAATATTATTAGTTTAATGTTATTTTGTCCAATGATTGTGCCAGTTATTTTAAGGTCGTCCTGTTTTATCAATGTAAATAAATGTGTACTAATAATAAAGTAAATCTGAATATTTGTTTGTTTAATCGCGCTAATGTCTGAAACTACCAGTGTTATTGTATATGATATTATCATCTAGTAATTATTTTTGTATGATAGCCAGATTTAGGAAAAATATTATAAACAACGTGTTCCATGAATGCCTGCTCATATTTAACACATACACACACGTCTATACACATATATAACAAAATAAACTAAGTAGATAAAAACTAAATAACTAACAAAAAAAAAATAACAAAAAAGGTGGATGAGGCAAAGAAACACCAAGACTCAGTATAGTATGATATGGGAATAAGCCACGCGTTTCTGGAACACGTAAATATCACGCTCATCACGGAGCAATAACTTTTTAAAGACGCGTGGAAACCGCGCGAGACAGCTAGTATTTGATAAATAATGTATTAAAGTAAGTGTAATGTATAATATTATGTGGTATGCTAAAATAACGTGTGTAATAATTTTTATAAGATATGTATACCAAGTTTAAAAAAAAAATGTTTCTTATGTTAATAATTAGGTAATAATATTATTGTATTATTTATTTTTACCTATAAATATGAACAACCTGCTAGGCTGATTGCCTGACAAGACAATTATGCTATTAATGCTATTTCGCGCGGTAGTGGCGCATATTTCTTATTTGTATTTTTTTTTGCCTTTAGTTTTTTAGACTTAATACTAACTTGTTTTTATTTTGCTTTTTCTTACATGTTTTCTTATGTAATGTGCGTCATTTTTGTGTAAATAAACAGTTTTTCTTTCTTTCTATGTAATTTTTTCAAGAAAAGATGCATAAAAATAAATTATAATTTAAATTGTTGTTTTATTTTTCTGAAAAAATTGGCAAGTCATAAGTGAATTATAAAGAACCCAGTGCATATTTCACGCTAAGAGTTATTTTAAAGCAAAAATCTCTTACCTACTACACATGAGATGAAAATATTTAATAACTACCCAAAATTAACAAAAATTAAAAAAAAATAAGCACTTTACTACCCATAGAGGTAGGATTTCCAATATTTTATAATAGAGTTAGTTACAGATGAAACTAATGAAAGCGTGCTAATAAAAATATTCTAAACAGTTTTTTATTGAATTAATATAAACTAAAAATGTGCATTTTATTAGTCAATATCTGTTTTCAATTCTCCAGTATAAAATGCTCTGTAAGAATAGAATTTTCAAGCGGATAAAATTCTTATCCCTACATATAATAAAAAAGCCTCAAATACTACAGTACTGATTTTCGTAGGATTTTACCAATATACAGAATTCATAGAAATTTAGGTGTATAAATTATATTAGAGAAAAACTTAACGTTTCAGTGATTTGTAACACCCGTGCAAAGCTGGGGCGAGTCACTAGTAGTTGTTTACATGTTATCTTAATACGAAATATAATTTTTTGTGGCAGGTTGATACTTATTAAATAATACCAATAACACATTTTCTAAATCAAACATGATTTATTATGATGAGTACGGAATGACTTCTTGTCAACAATGATTTATAAAAGAGCTCACGCGGGCCATAATATCATAGTTTGAAACCGAAACGACAATTAGAATTTGTGAACATTGAAAAAACATTTAACAAACGAGGGAAACAGGTTACTAATGTGCGCCCGCACACTAGTGTGAGTGTCCGCTTCTACACGTCATTGTATTATGACGAACACAACTAAAATTCGCTTCCTATTGGTCAAAACGCATGCATACGGTGACCGAGTCGACAGCGGTGCTATGCGATAATCGCCTTAAAGGTGAGCATGCGGAACTTTTGCCGATAGTACATCGTCCGGTAGTTTCCAGCGGTGATCGCTCACCACCGGAACCTCCCTTGAACAATCGTTCAGGAGGGATTGTACGTGTTCCGTGAAGGAGTTGATCGCGCCCGTCGTGTCAGCGACTGAAACAATGTGGTCGGGGATAGCGTCTAGGTGAGGCGACGTGACGGACTTTAAGCTTTCGCTTACTTTCCTCCAGTCGGTTATCACTTGGGTCGGGGGGGGGTTGGCTGGGATCATAGGGACCTGAGCGAGGAGCTAGTTCCATGATGACCGGACGGTGGTCAGAGTCGAGTTCGGGGAGCGCTTCAATAGAATGCAAACGGAGATTTACATTCTTGAGGAGCGCTACATCGAGGATGTCGGGGAGGTGATTTGGGTCGTGGGGGAAGTGAGTGGGAGTCATCGGAGCGATGACGTCAAAGTTGAGGGTGGCACAGAGGTTGAACACGATTTTACCTCTGGTAGAGGTCGTGTTGCAGTTCCAGGCGGGGTGTTTGGCGTTGAGATCGCCCGCTAGTATAACGGAGTCACTCAGGCCAAGAAGAGCGGAGAGATCGTTAGTGAGCAGAGTTGGGTCCTCTGAGGACGAAGGAGGGATGTAGGCAGAGATAATGGTAATCGGCTGATGACCAGTCATGCCGAGCCGACAGAGTGAGACCTCGAGGCGAGAGAGGGGGGGAGGGTCCATAGGGATGCAGTACAGTTCCTTTCTGTAGTATATGAGGGTGCCGCCTTTGTGACAACGAGACCTGTCGTTGCGAACTAACCGATAGTTTGCAATTCTCGGGTCACGATGGCGGGGCTTCAGGAATGTCTCCTGTACTAGGAGTATGTCGAGATGATGATCGCGGAGGAAAGTGGCGATCTCATCCCGCTGGCCATTAATGCCATTTGCATTGAAGAAGCCTAACTTGAGGGAACGGGGTTTGGTACAACAAAGCTTTTTACTATCCATTATGGTTTAGGACGGTATAACTTTTCTAGGACACGCGTAATTGCGGGATACGCGTCGAATACTTTCCCTATGGCTGTAAGGTCAGCATTGCAAGCAATGATTTCCTGAGCCATAGTTACGTCATCCGGGTTGACGTAGATGCTGAAAGCGTCCGATAAGATTTGGACGTGTTCAGCGTTGGGGATAGCGGCCACGGGGCCGGTGCGGGCGGGAGAGGGCGCAGCTAAGGCTGCAGGGGCAGCCTTTGTAGGAGGAATCATTTTGGGGGCGGGTTGAGGAGCGGGGGCTCCAGGGGCCGGCGGCGCTGATGGAGGGGCGGGATGTGAGGTGGCCAGCGCTGGAAAAGCTCTTTGGTGGTTGAGCGTGTTCCACGGAGAGGGCCTTTGAGGGCTGAGTCGCTCGGGCATCTGTGAGGAGAGGGAACCTTCACGGATGGACTTTCCCTTTGCTGGCGGGCGTTTGCACGCTTGACCACTTTGGGAGAAAAGGATTTTGGGGCCTTGGGACAGCCGCGGTAGTTAGCCGGGTGTCCTGACTGGCCGCATAGCACGCAGCTAGGAGGTTCAGTACAGAGCTCACGCTCCTTTGGACGTGGGCAATCGGCAGTGCCGAGCTCCCCCAGATACTTAACGCATCTCGGGGTCGCGAAACAGTTGCGCTGTACGTGGCCATACAGTTGGCAACGGTGACATTGGCCGACTACGTTGGCCTTGTAGGGCTTCTCAATGGAGATGCCAGATAGGGAGCAAATTGACTTCACCTTGAAGATGGGGTGATGGCCTTCCGTAGGGTCGCAAACGACCAGGACGGTATCGAAGGCGGGGCCGCCCCTCGCTTTGTGCAGGCGATGGACTGCCAAAACGGGGACTTTTTGGGAGTGGAGGTCGTTGAGGATGTCCTCAACTGGGATCTCTTTAGGGATGCGCCGGATCACCACTCGGGTGGGCGCTTCCTCGGGGAGGGAATAGGTGAAGAACAAGACGTTCCTCACCTTCAGTAAGCTGGTTAGTTCCCTATGGTCTTTCGACGTGGGAACTTGCGACTTTAATGCCCTGCAGGGTAGTGCGGGCATTGGTGTAAGTGATCTTACGATCGTTACACCACTTTGAAACTTCCGTCCACTTGGCCTTGTCTTCAATGAACAAGGGCGGCGGGGGTTTGAGCTTTTTTTCGAAGCTAAAGCTGGGTTGGAAGTAGGGGGGCTAGGGAAGCGGCTGGACTTGGAAGTCGAGACAGCGTTGACAGTGGGACTAGGGGTCGAGGGGGACGCGGGGGAGGTCGTTGCTACGACCTTTTTGGCTTTGGTAGCCTGGGATCCGGGAGATTTTCCCTTCTTCCTCTTGCCTCTGTTGCCAACGACTTGATAGTCGTCGTCGGAAGCGGAGGAGGATAGGGAGTCTTCAGAGTCGGAGGCGGGGGCAGAAGGGTGGTCACCTGGGACCGAGGTGTCCATACTTTCGGACGTGTCGGGGTTTGCAGCTGCGAGACGCCCATTGTTTGTGAGACAATGGCGGCGGGAACAATGGCGGTCGGCACATTGTGTGCTTCCGCGTAGAGATTTATTGTCTATGGACAATAAGGAAGGAATTTCTAGTGAAGGCATTGATGATGCCGTCACTGGAATTCCTTTATCAACGGGTGGCGGGGAAGCGGGGCTGTCGAGTACATCGCTAAAATTAGCGATGCTTTCCTCGGTCGGGGAAGAGTTTTGCTGCAAAGCAGCAAACTTCTTGCCATATTTGGCAATGAATTCGGGGTCCTTGAAGAGGACCTCGTTGACGAACGCAACGATAATTGCGCCCGACATTATCGAAGAGGGAGGGAGGGAATCGCGGGAGAAATTTCGCGAGGGGAACCTAACTATATCCTAACTGCCTAGCTCCCCGGGTGGATAGGCCCGGGGATGTGTGACCCTCCCTGCCGGGTGTAGGCAAGGAGGTGAGTACCTACTGGTGTGCCCTAAGCTTGTAAACCCGTCGCCAGTCTTATTGTGCGAACGGGGCCCTGACCAGTCTAGTGCGAAGGGTGTAGACACGCCCAACCGACACTAGGTGTGTAGCTGTGAACGAAACCAGAGACTAGGCACGACTAGGAGACCCCCCAAGGCCGTGACACTAGCTCCCGACTCCAATTGACTGCCTCACCCTGAAGGGGGTCGGCGGGTATGATTGGGGCAACACCCCCTCGGCTTCGTTGGCACCGTAAGGTATCCACCGAGGACCACGAAACTGTGGATTTAAGCCCTGAAGGGGCCAAGTGAAGCTAACACAACAACACGCGGGTTAAAGAAATAAGTAATCGTCCGCTGCCTTGAAAAAGGCGGGTTCGGATCGAATAGGTTGTAGTCTGCTGACTACAGGAGTCGTCGCGGCGGGCGCAACGAGAACTGGCGGGGAGTCGTGAGCGGGCGCGGAGCGAAGCGCAGCACGTCCGTTCGCGGCGAGCGTCGAGCGAAGAGTCGTGTTCTAAACGCGCCTATGGCGTGTCTATTTATGTTAGAACGGTAGCAGTCGACGGAACAGTTTGCGTTCGCCTTTTAGCATCGAAGTACAGGGTTGCCCTTATAAAGCCCACAATCATACCAAGGTTGGAGTTGTGTGATGCTTTACTGGATACAAGACTTTTTCTGAAGGTACGTAAATGTCTCATTGAAGAGTTCAATCACTGTTTTTTTTTGGTGTGATTCGAGGATCGTACTAGAATGGCTGTCAACATTGCCAAGTTGACTTAATTAATTCGTTGGCAATAGAGTGAGTGAAATCCAAGAAGTTACTATATTTTTATTTTATTTTATTTTTTATTTTATTTCTTAAGAAAACTTACAGCTAGGATACAGATAGTGTACAGTTAGTGGAAGAAGGCCAATTAAAAGTTTTCACTGATAACATAAGAGAAGCACAAGAAACAGTAGACAGGCAAGAGAAAGTAAGAAGTAGGCACTTGAACAGAATCAAGAAAAGACTAAACAAGCTTCAGTGCTTTTCAAAGAAGTTCTTACATAATATTGTTTTTAGTTTAGGTACACTGGTGGAGAATAAATCAAGATCAGCAATACTCTGACACATTGAGTTGTATGCCCTGCTAGCTCTTATCATATATGAGTTTTGTCGATAAATGCAACGCACACCGGGAACATACAGTGGTTGGTGATTCCTTAAGGTAAAGGATGGAACACGCAGCCCTATTTTACTCATCAGTTCCGAACAGTCGGTTGAACCATTGGCCAAATTGAACAGAAACACCATGTCGGCAATTTTTCTCCGTTCAATAAGTGAAAGAATATGAAACTTCCTGCAGCGGCTGTAATAGTTAGGTAGGTAGGTTTTGGATCTACACTGAATGTACCTCAAAAACTTCTTTTGAATACTTTCAATGCGATTGACGTAAGTACTGTAGATCGGATTCCATAGTGGTGAACAGTATTCGAGATGACTACGCACAAAAGCACAATAAAGAGTTTTAAAGATGAAGCCTAGTGCCTTAGAAGCTTTTTTAATAATATTATCGATGTGTGTGTCAAAAAGAAGTTTCGAGTCAAAAGTAACGCCTAAATCTCGAATGGTATTAACTCTGGTTATTGAAGAGTTGGCTAGTTTATAATCGTAAAGAATAGGTTTAGGTTTACGAGTGAAAGTGCATGTGTAGCATTTCGAAACATTTAGGTCCAAGCGGTTGGTCATACAATACTTTTGGAATCTGTCCAGGTCATGTTGGAGATGTACAGCATCCTCGAGTGCCCTAGGTTCACTTCATAGGGCCAGTCAATCTGGCCCAGCCGGTGATTAATGGCCGTAAAATCAGCTGATCCTTATAGAAATTTAATAGCGCGCTGGAAGAGTATGAAGTTCCACAAAATCGGCAGATACACAGAGAGCCCTATGATGGAGATCTTCCGGCACCAGGGGATCGGTGCAACTTGCGACTGAAACCTCGCTATTAGATAAAACTAGATCTAGTACTTTGTTGTTGACATTTACGTGCGAGTTGTATTGCTAGATATTGCAGACGGTAAAATTATCAAACAAATTGACCTGAATATGACCTTGGATGTTGCTAGGGCAAACAGACTGACCATCATCATCCAGTTTTCAGTTTATATTTGGGAGGTTAAAATCGCCAAGAATTAAAAATTTATCAGTGGGATGCTTCTGAACAATATCTGTTAAATTATTAGAAAAATTTGATAACTGACCTGCTTGGGAGTTGTCGAGATTTTGATTGCAGATGTTCACTACGCAAATATGCATTTTATACGATACTCGCGGTCTCTTCCTATTAAGGGTGAGAGTTATCCACAAATCTTCGGCAGGCGAAAACCACTCACTGCGGAGATCACTGATTAGTTCGCGTCTCACTGCAATAAACACACCACCCCCCAAAGTTTGCTTTGTACTAGAATAATTTCTGTCGCGCCTCCACACAATGTAACGGTCGTCGAACAATTCACTGTCTTGAATACCCTCAATAAGCCAGGTCTCAGTTAGGCAAATGATATCGTAGCAATTAACACACACATTACGATAAAATATTGATGTGTACGTAATCCCGGAACATTTTGGTAAAACGCACTAATAGGTGACATCGCAAACAGAAAGATTACTTATTAGTACTTCAATATAAATTGTAATGTGAGGTACATTCAGTTTAAAGCAAAACGAAAAGTTAATATAAATTACGAAAATGAGCGAGATCAAGCCGATAACAACCTTAGATTCATGCAAATAGAATTCAATAGAAAAATAGCTTTGGTCAACAGCGAGCGATAAGAGAACAAAAGAGCAGTGGTAAAGGAATGCGCATAAAAAATGGCACCAGATTTTCTCAAACTATTAGCATAATGTGTGCGAGTACACAAGTACGACAAGTTATAAAATTGATAATTCAGAAACTTTTTTAAGTCCTGTTCAGTTTTTATTTGATGAGTTGGAGAAGTAGTATTTTTTTATATAAGGATTTTGCAACCAACTACCCATGTGCATAAAAAACCTCGTTCCTTAGCAAGTTTTTTCGTTTTGTTTAACAGCATTTTGTTCTCGAAACTTAGATGATCGTTGACGTAGATGATACTGTCTGACTGCAAACCCAACTTGCTTGCAGTTATCGATAATTTAAGTCTTTTTACTGCGGCCACGAAATCATTTTTAAGGTATCTATTATGAACTGAGCAAATAATATTTTTATTCTGTTCGTTGTTTCGCATCGGTACTCTCGCTATGAAGTTAATCTGTTCTTTAGGGATACTGCATCCGATGATGTCTCCAATCTTGCTAATGATTGCGAACAGGTTTTCAGAATTGGTTGATGGAACACCCTTAATTTCTAGGTTATTCATTCTTGATCTTTGCTCAGTTTCACGATGTACGACCGGACAGACGCGGGGCTATGTGCCTTCCAAGAGCAACCCCGCTGATCTCACTTCTCGGGGGGCGAAGGCTGATTGCATCAGCTCGTCCACTCTTTGGAGGTCGGGTCCTGATTTTCTTAATCAGACCAAAAGTTTACAAGTTTAATAAGAATCATAGCATATTATACACAAAATTAAGTTTAATTGCAAAAAACAGCCTAGAATAACAAACATCAAATTATCTGAATTACAATTATTTTTTTTTTTTTTGCTGGCAACACTGTGTGAGCCGGTCGTCAAAAACGATCTCTTAGATTTAATTTTTTAATTAATTGTTTAAAAGTCTTCTAATTACGTTAAATTAGTGTAATGTTATAATAACTAAGTGATTAATATTACGTACAGTGTTTGTGCAGTGTTTTTTTCGCGAGAACTGCGACAATAACCTAAACCAAAAACCGGCTGTCAAGTCATCGTCCCAACGGTGAAGGATTTTAAATATCATCGAAACCCGGGGAGTATTTTGTTTTATCTAAGTTGTATTTACATACTACTAAACATCACAAATACTGCTCAGGTCACTGAGCCACGTCCATCACACACTGGCACGGTTTATGTCTCCTTTTGCTTGACAAGTAGTGGAAGCAAAATCGATGACGAAAACACTCGCCCATACAAATAAAACACTACATACTTACTACACAAAATAGGCGCATTATATTTTCTTTTTGCCTATGTTTTATATAAATTTAAATTCAGATAAAACTTGTAATTTGATATTTTGCCATAGACTTGTATCACATTGAGTTAGAAGTCTAATAACTATTTTCGTTTTGTTTACTTACGTTTAACATTTCCATTTCATTCTAATTAACTAAATCTAATTGTAATATCTATCAGTTAACAACTCTTAACTTATTTTTTGAACTTTTTATACCTTTTGTTTTCTTTATATTTTATTTTTTCCCTACTACCTCCTACTTCTAATAGGTATTGTCAATACATCCATCCTTGCATTTTTATTTAGCTGCACAAATACTATATTTCAGGTGACCAACACTAAGAAAATGATGACCCGCAGTGCTGCTCTTAAGGAGATGGAAGCAAAACTTAGATCCACCTTAAAAGAGCTCGAAGCTTCTAAGGCCTTATGTAAACAGCTGCTCCAGGAAAGGGACGACAGTGAGGTGGAAGTCAAGAATATTGTTGACAAAAACACCTTCCTGAAAAATGAGCTGGCTGAACTACATATACAGCACATGGACTTAGCCGACCAACATACTCAACTACAGTACAAAGTGTCAACTTTTCAAGAGTGCAGTGACACCCACGAACTTGCATTGAATAGGATTTCAGAACTGGAACAGGAATTATTAAATGCCCATAAGGCCTTGTCTCACTCAGAGACAGTCAAGTTCAGCGGACAGGTTGTTTCCACCAACAACCTATTTAATGAATTAGTAGGCAGTAGGTTGAATACAGTGTGTGAGTCAGGTGTAACTATAGATTTGACTGGTGATGATACCATACCATTATGTCCTGTTATAATGAGTCATAATAAATTAAAAAAGTACATAAAAATTAAGAAACTAATTAAACGGTCACAGAAAAGAATACAAAAAAAACATCTTCTTAAATTAAACTGTTCCCTTCGAAAGGAACGTATGATGTTAACACAAGAGTTGAATACCTGTACAGTTGAGTTAGATGACTGTAGAGAGAAGTATGACACTGAGACTCAGCAGCTCCGAAATGATTTACTATATAAGGAGTACTTGCTGAAAGACATTTTCGAGAAATATCAGTTGTCTCAACAACAACTAAGTGAACGCTTGTTTGAGGCCGGTGAACTACTGGACTTGGTAAAGTACAATGCTGAGAGGTACGAGTCTCTGACTAATAATCCTTCATGCAGCTGTGCTAACCAGCCACCTTCGCCTCTTCAGTCTCAGATTAACATATCTCCACCGGTAGTGTCTCTTCCAGCTAAGACCTGTGTAAGTGTACAGGAAATTAATAAAACTATTCTGTTCTGTGATGAGCTAGGGTCAGGCTTTGGCAAAATTCTACACAATTACCTTAGCCATAGTTTTACCAACCATAGTTACCACAAAATAGATTTCAAACAAATTATTAAAAGAATTATAGACTCAGATTTAAATAATTACTTCACAATGGTTCTTTTACTAGGTAATAGTACTGGTATTACCAAAAAGGACATACTGGATGGTGTGGACACCTTGTTAAAGCTTAACATAGGGAAGGTAATGTTGTGTGCTTTTCCTTACTCTGATACTTTATCAGATTATGAAAACAATCGTATATTTAAGTTAAATAGGACTATTTGTATGTTGACAAGTTGTCATAGTGACAAATTATTGTTTTTTGACACTAATAAATTTATTAGTGATTTTAGATTAACTCAGAGAAGTTTATCTCTGTCTGGAGAATCTCGACATTTAATTGCTATGTTGATAGCATATAATATTAATATGGTTATAGCTAATATAACTGATTGTAGGTTAAGTGACGAAACTGTATTGTCTAGTTCTGCTAACAACACAGTGATGGATTATTCTTTAAACTAAGTTGTGAGACAACAGAAGTTACCCCGTCAGATAATCACCTATTATTACTGAATAATAAAAAGGTATCTTCTGGCAAGTTAGCTTATAAGGGAAAGCAACATACTTTAAAATTATTCAATCAAAATATTCAAGGTTGCTCTTCAAAATTACTGGAAATAGAAATGTTTTTAGAAAAAACCAAGTTTGATATTGTTTGTTTTACCGAACATTGGCTAAAAGATAACCAAGTAATGTCTATTAATTATGAAAATTATTGTGTAGTTAGTCATTTCAGCCGGAAACAGATGTTACATGGCGGTTCGTTAATACTTATTAAAAATTCGATTAAGTCTAAAGAACGTAAAGACATTGTAAGACTATCGGTTGAACACACTATTGAACTGTCCTGTGTTGAGCTTGATAAGCATGTAATTGTTTGTGTGTACAGACCTCCAAATTACCAGAATCTATCTGTGTTTGATTCTGTAATGGAAGATGTGTTACGAAAAGTTAGTATTGGTAGTAAATCAATTATCATATGTGGTGACTTTAATATTAATTTGTTAGAAAATAACTCTAGTACTATCAGATTATTAAGTCTTTTCAAATCATTTGATTTGTCAAATATTTTTAGTGAGCCTACCCGAGTGACAGCTTCTTCTGCCACTTGTATTGACAATATATTTTGTAATTGCGAATACCTTCATAAGGACATTGTAAATAGGCTGCCATCAGATCATAGTGGACAAACAATTACGTTCTGCGCCTACGTACCACCACAAAAAACCCAAATAAAGTTTAGGCCAATTACTTGTAGAAGCTTAGAGCAATTTAATAATTCTTTATCTAGTAAATTATGTATTCATAGTTTTAATAACATAGGTGACCCAAACGAGTTTTATGCCGAATTTTTTTCACTTTTAAGCACGCAATTTAATGACACTTTTCCGGTAAAAACAAAAAGTATTTACACAAAATTCTTATTTAGCGATTGGGCGACTCCAGGTATACGTAAAAGCAGAGAAAAACTTTTTGAACTTTATGGACTGAAGCAACATACAATTAATACAAGTTTTCATAAATATGTTTCCAACTATTCAAAACTTTTTAAAAATGTGTGCAAAACAGCAAAAGCTCTTTACGTTAGTAATAAAATAAAATCAGCAGATGATAAAATAAAAACTACTTGGCAAATAATAAATAATGAAACAGGTAGGAAAAAACAGCGTATTACTGAATTTAATTTAGAGACTGCACGTGGCCCTATTAATTCAGATTTGGAAGTAGCCCAGGAATTTGAAAATTTTTTTGCTAATATTCCCCTTCAAACTACTGAGGCTTTAAATTCCTCCCCCGCGCTTTCTACTGCCTTACTTAAAAAAAATGTTAAGGCTTGCCCTTTGGAATTTAGATTTCAACATACAAACCCCCAGGCTGTCGTAAAAACTTTTAAAGATCTTAAAATTAAATCAACAGAAGATCTTTGGGGAATGTCTGTAAAAGTTAGTAGAGCTATCATCGAAACTATTGCGCCCTACTTAGCCTTAATATTTAACACCAGTATAGACCAAGGAGTCTTTCCCGATCTGATGAAACATAGTAAAGTCGTGCCATTATTCAAAGCGGGTGATAGTAAGGAACCCAACAATTATAGGCCTGTATCGATTCTGCCAGTTCTCAGTAAGGTATTTGAAAAGTTAATGCTCAATCAAATGTTACGTCACTTTAATAAAAATTCCATCTTTGATGAACATCAGTACGGTTTCACCAAAGGGCGTTGTACAACTGACGCCGGTGTCAACCTACTAAAGAACATATTTAACGCCTGGGAGGAAGCACAAGATGCCATTGGAATCTTTTGCGACCTCTCAAAGGCGTTCGATTGCGTTAACCATGATACCCTTTTGCTGAAGCTCGAGCACTACGGTATTAGTAAAACATCTCTTGCTTTATTAAAATCATACCTGATAGGAAGACAGGCTAAAGTTCATGTTAACGGCGTAAACTCATTGGGGTCTGAAATGACAATGGGCGTGCCTCAAGGTTCGATATTGGGTCCATTTCTATTTCTAGTTTACATAAATGATTTACCTCAATTACTACAAAATCAACCGAGGATGGTGTTATTTGCAGATGACACCTCATTGATCTTTAAAATAGACAGGCGGTCACAAAATCTTGACGACGTAAATAGCTCTATTCTTCAGGTTCAAAATTGGTTTACAGTAAATAATTTGGTATTAAATGAAAAAAAAACCAAATGTATTAGATTCAGTTTACCAAACGTTAGAAGTAGCAAATGTGACATCATATTGAATGGACAAAAACTGGAATTTATTAATCAAACGGTTTTCCTAGGAATCACGCTAGACGAGAAATTACAATGGGGACCTCACATAACATCAATTGCGGGACGGTTAAGCTCAGCAGCTTATGCTGTTAGAAAGATAAGACAGTTGACAGATATAGAAACTGCGCGACTGGTCTACTTCAGTTATTTTCATAGCATTATGTCGTATGGCATTCTACTGTGGGGTCGGGCTGCTGACATTGAATCCATTTTTATTTTACAGAAGAGAGCTGTCAGAGCCATTTATAATCTACCTCGTCGCGAATCTCTAAGGGAATTATTTAAAAGGATTAATATTATGACAGTACCTTGCCAATTTATTTATGAAAATATTATGTATGTGAGAAAAAATCTAAATCTTTTTAATAAAATAAGTGATAGACATAATATTAATACTAGAAATAAAGATAAAATAGCTCAACCATATTTTAGGTTGTCTAAAGTAAATACATCTTTTATGGGGTACTGTGTTAAATGTTACAATAAAATTCCTTCTGATATATTAAAATTAAATGAAAGGAAATTTAAGACACACATTAAAAGTACACTTTGCAAACAAGCATATTACAAATTAGAGGATTACAATCAAGATAAGAATGCTTGGAAACATGCTGGTCCTGCTCCATGGGACAATGATACATTCTAGACAAAATCAAACTGGTTATTAATGTTTTTTTTTGTTTTTTTTTTGTTTTTCATTTTTCTTAATACTTAATTTTGTTTTATTTTTGATTATTGATTTTGAAGTGTGTTATAGATTGCGCGGACTCACACACTATTTCATGTTGGTTGAGATGTTATGAGTGGTCGTCTGTAGTTCCAATATTTGTAAACACGTGAAAACTATGTATATTTGAACATATTTTAACTTTTAAATTCTTAATTTGTGCCTTTTAATTATTATGATTAATTAGTTTTTTTTTTTTTTATAGGGTACATACATTGCTTTCACGTGCCATGTCGTGTATGATTCTGTAAACAAATATTGTAAACATTGATTTTAAAAGAGTACGTATGGAGTTTCTTGCCCATTCTTCTCCATACAAAACTACCTTTTGGAAGGGGCAACTAGATTCAATTCTATTTTGTTTTTTGTGTTTGACGTTCAAAAGTGCCTTATTGGCCTAATTGAAATAAATGATTTGACTTTGACTTTGACTTTGAATCATCAAAAAAAAAGCAGGAAATGTTCCCTGAGGAATATACATGTCTCAAAACTTAGACATATACAAACCTTACCTAAAAAGAATCCATTAATAAGTCTTTCTCCTTTCATTGATTCAGACAACTTAATACGCGTAGGTGGACGTCTTAATAACTCTAACTACAGTTATGATGTTATGCATCCTATTCTATTATGTAAAAACGAAATGTATAAGATTCGCTTTACCTAATGTTAGAAGGAGTAAATGTAACGTTATATTGAACAAGGACATGCTAGAATTCGTCGAGAACACAGTTTTTTTAAGGATTACGCTAGATTCAAAGCTGCAGTGGAGTCCCCACTTAACATCTCTTGCAGGGCGGTTCAGTTCAGCCGCTTACGCTGTCAGAAAAATTAGACAATTAACAGACGTGGATACCGCGAGACTAGTCTATTTTAGTTATTTTCATAGCATCATGTCTTACGGTATTTTGCTTTGGAAACGAGCTTCAGATATAAATTCTATCTTTGTTCTGCAAATGAGGGCTGTCAGAGCCATCTATAATCTTGGCAGACGCGAGTCTCTAAGGGAATTGTTTAAAAAAATTAACATCATAATGGTACCTTGTCAATATACACAACGTGGCGCTACCATGGTGACATTAATTTAACACACGTATAGGGTTACGCGTTTTTGTTTTATATAAAAAAGAAAAAACCATAAAACGTTATTAATTATTGAGTTATTTCAAATTTTAGAAAATAGCATCTTGGAGCAACCTGTATTTAAATAACTCTAGCCCAGCGGTCATTTGCCGGGGTCACGGATACTAGCATCGTATCAATGAAATTAAAACGAATAAGCAATACTAAAAAGATGAAACAAATGCAAAGAGTAGGCTAATTGAAGGAAAGAGAGATCCCTTTGTCGGCGAGTATCGTAGGCGACGCAGGCGTCGGGTGTCGTCGTCCCTTCCCCCGCAACCCGCGGATCCTTTTTATTTTGCTAGTGCTCGTCGGACCCATGCCCTTGACACACTTATTGATGTGAATACTCGTGCGCATAATAACGTCGTATTTATTTTTGTGAATGTTTCCGCGAAAAAGACGCTTGCTTATTTTATTTATTTATTTTTGTGTAATTAGGATAATTGTTAGATCAAGGTACTGGGATAAAGACGCTTTGCTTTGTTTTCGTTAGTTTTCTTTCTTATTACGATAGGTACTTACATCTTTGGCAATAAGGACGTTTTTATTTGTGTTATTAGTGCTTGTGTAAACCTGTGATCGTGATGGCAAATACTCATCCTACCCACTTACTATTGTAGAAGCTCTTTAGCGCATCCGCGAAAACCAGCCAGTGGATCCTAGGTCTCAACACCCATATCAACCGCCTACACGTTAAGACCCAATCCAATAAAATGAAAATGTGCTACATTATTTTCAAAATCAGCCCAAAAGTCAGAATGAGGGAAATGGCTGTAAGGGACAATTTATTTTCAAAAGTGCGGGAGAACATGAAGCGCCCTTTAGCCCTGTGTAGGTATCCGCCAACAAGGTGGTCTCATTGAAAATTTAAAACACTTAAAGACTATTCAATAAAAGTGAATTTGATTAGTGATGATGGTGATAATAACTTACAGTAATAAGAGAAGGTGATATGTGATTAACTACGCTCGGTTTCTTTGTTATTATTATGTCGTCAAATTACAATCGGACCGATCTCAAGTACCAGGCGCAAGCGTGGTTGCCAGCGCGCAAAGCGAGACGTTGCCGCTTCGAGTAAACGTAATTCAACCAGGTGATAGTATTCTAATTTCATGAATGAATTTTTGTACAGAGTGATCCGAATTTTGGTTAATTTTTTATTATTTAGTTTGTTCTAAAAAATTTTTTTTTCAATTTACGTATTTCTATAACCTGTCCTATTGAATATGATTTATGGACACTAGCCCTATTCGTGTGTTAAATTAATGTCACCATGGTAGCGCCACGTTGTATATGACAACATTATGCATGTTCGAAAAAATCTTCATCTTTTTAAGAAAATTAGTGATAGACATGATTTTAATACTAGAAATAGGAACAAATTAGATCAACCAAGTTTCAGATTGTCGAAAGTAAGCACTTCTTTTATGGGGTACTGTGTAAAATGCTATAATAAAATACCAGTTGATATAAAATTTAAGACATGCATAAAACGCACACTATGTAGTCAAGCATATTATAAGTTAGATGATTATATCACGGACAAAAATGCTTGGCTGATTGCTAGTCCTGCTCCACAGCCACTCGGGCTCACTAAATAGGATTGTTTTTTAAGAGAATGATATTTCTTACCCTTTTTTTTTTGTCGACCTGAATAACTTGTGCCGTTATCAGTACGATTACTTTTTTTTTTTTTTACATACCACAGTCATCCAACGAATAAGTACACTGAAAGTGTTAGTATTGTATAATTTATTATCATTTATTTCAATTTTGTAAATGTGAGTACCATGGAGCATTTTATTTTTACTTATATTAAACTATATATTATACTATTATATATATATACTATATATATATATATATATATATATATATATATATATATATATATTACTTTATATTATACTATGTGTTTTGACTTAATAAGCATGGCAGTTGAGAGCTTGTCATGCTCACTCAAATGTCTCGCTGATGGTGGCGCGTGTGTTGGATCATTTGGCTCCCTCCATAATGGTTGAGCTAGGTGGTGCTGATCCATGCGTCATGCTCGTGAACGAGTGCTGTCAGTTGGGATTGGTCATCTCTTAACTGCTATGGCTTTAATTTCTTTATAATTTTTTACTACTATTTTATATTCATCTTCATTGTGATCACATATAGAATCGACAGGAATAATGTAACCAGGATTTTGTAAAAACCTAATTTAAAAGAGTGCCGTGGAGTTTCTTGCTCGTTCTTCTCCATAGAGGCCTACCTCCGTTTTGGAACGAGCAACTAGCTTCAACTGTCGGAATAACTGACCGACTCTTTGACAATTCAAAAGTGCCTGTAAATGGTCTAATTGAAATAAATGTTTTGACTTTGACTTTGTAGCAAACATAACTTACAAAAATAATCTTCGAAAAAGAGCACAAAGCACTCTTTCATGCAGGGCCTCAATTACTTTTAGCGCACATTAGACTTACCTATTGGCCTTTAGCAGGCAGGAACTTAGCTAAGCACATAGGTAGTGCGTAAATGGTCAAAAACTGACACAGGTTCTCTTAGGCAATCAGGCTGGCTTCTTATGAAGCACCAAGACCCTAAAATTCGCCCAATCACTAATAAAAGGATGTTGATAAGGCTGTCAGGAACCAGACGCTGCTCGGATACAAATGTTAATTCTCTTATTATATCAATCACTGGATGCATAGGACTGCTACGAAAACCATGATTTCGGGTTGGGTGAGATCCGCTTTCAAGCTAGCTAAGATAGATGGCTGCTCCCCAGGCAGTATAAGATCAGCAGTGGCCTTCAGGGGTTGGCTGGACAATAGGCCTATTCAGGAGATATTGGAAATAGGAAATTGGAAGTGTGTAGACACCTTTTCTAAATATTAATATAACTAGACTGCCTCATTGGTCTAGTGGTCGCAAGCGCGACTGCCGTGCATGAGGTCTTGGGTTCGATTCCCAGGTCGGGCAAAGTGTTATTGGGTTTTTCATCAGGAATTTCTCAGTAGCAGCCTCGGAGTCTGGATTTGTGCCCGGTTGATGGCAATAGGCTCGCCCCCTATTACATGGGACTAAAAACATAACTGGCGAAATGTGGGTGTACTAATGTACACCTCTGCCTAACCCTTCGGGGATTACAGGCGTGATGTTATGTTATGTTATGATGTTATTATGTTAATATAACTAGCTTTTACCCGCGGCTTCGCCCGCGTTGGTTTAGAATTTGACAATCAATTCGGGCTGTACTCGGCTTGTTGCTCGGCCAGATCCAGAATTATTAAATACCTACGGACCAACAGATTGTGACTCATAAAAGTCCGTCGGCGTCCAGTTTGCATTTCTGCAAGAGAGGTCCTTCTCGCCTGCGTCTGTTCTGGAGTTTCAGTCGCTGTAATGGCTGAGCTTCTTCTCTGAGACGAAGTCGTGTAGTCATGTGTGTTGTGTGTCGTGTGTGAATAGGCGTCTCAGTTGCTCTTACAGCTCTCTGGCTTTCGGCTTGTCCCTCCAAAAGCAATTGCGTTTAGAAGGGCGTCTCAGTCACTCTCAAAGAAGCTTGGCGGGCGGACGGCTTGACTTTCCCGTCTTTAATGAAATGTCTCATCAGCTCTCAAATTTGCTTGTCGCTCCGGTTGTGCTTGCTTTCTTAATGCGGCATGAACGGAAGATTCCGGGGATTGAGCAGTAATTTTTGCTCGGGCTAGCAAAGAGCTTTTGCCTGAGTTGGAGCTGTGAGACAATTAAAAAAAAGGAACCTACCTACCGTCATTAAAATACACCGAACATACCCCTAAAGAAAACATAAACAGTACTGAGGGACAAACTTAACTTTGCCGTTGGAAAACTGTTGTCTACACATCTACATCGACATAGATCACGGTTAGTTTAGCAACTAACCTCTTCCTTCAGTCAGTCATCGACTAAACGCATTAAACAAAGCAATTGTACTGTTACGACAGTTCTGCTGTGATCCTATGAGGAATTCCGTTCCATATCTCCGAAGTTTATCATCAGATCATGACAGTATTTATATGGGACCAATTCCGAAAAATAAACAAAAAAAGAATCATCCAAATCAATTCACAATTGGCGGAGGAATCGCAGAGTTTGCTTCACTGACGGAGCGTGTTATAAGTTCGCCTTTATTCTTCCATGCGTCCTCTATGAATGCGTTTACACCTGTCAGTGTCAGTGACGACACAGTGATGACAGTGTCAGTTACGCAGTTTTTCTGTATCCCTGACAACGTATATAAAGTGGGTCACAGACAAACGCGAAAAGTTGTGGCGGCCGCGTTAGTTGCAAATTTTAACAACAGGCCGCGTGTACTGCTTTGTAAAATGACGCCAAATATGGAAATCGTAATAGAAATAGTTGAATTTAAATAATAATTTAAATTTAACCCACACTTATGTATTCCTAAGAGTAATATGCGATGCTAATGATAATATAGGTAGAGATAAACTATTATAACTTGACGCTCCCCTCCATATTACCATTTCAATGTATGTAGTCATATTCGTATGAAAGAGGTTGTATGTAGTTGTGAGTTATCGTCTTCGATATTTGTTTGTCAACTAATCATAATAAGCCGACCGCGCAAGACGACGCACCTGCCATTTTCATAGAGAATGTCAGTGCAGTGCCATACTAATAATAATGAGTAATTTTTGACGCCGCTAGTCGGACAACAAATCGCTGATTTGTTTTTGTATCGAGAGTCGTCTCAATATGCACACATGCGTCGTGAGTATTTTTAATACTATTACAAACACTTTCAAACTTTTTGAATTGTGGAAGGGCGCGTCATGTTATGTAGTTTATCTCTACCTCACACCTCAAGTGTTTAAATAAACGGTTTTTTTTTTCTACCTTTTTTCTCATCTTCTGAGAGGGCTCATAAGTCATGAGAGTAATAAGAACACGTTACGGTTAGCCATACGGACGTCCGATTGTAGCACAAATACCACGCTAATGACACTTCAGGCCGCCACTGTGACCGCGGTGGTGTATTTTTACAGCGGTTGGAGCCGCGGCCTGCGTTTTTCCGCAACCGCAGGTCCGTCCGTCTGGAAGCCACTTTATGCAAAATGTCAAGATACTCTTCAGCGGTTTTGGGCATGAAAAATTATTAAGCAAACAACTTTCGTACTCCTAGGTCGTTTACTTAAAACTGGTCTATCGACAGTCTAGACTCAAAATATATTAGATGCTTAAACTTAAAATTTGATCATGATTCGATAGACACGTGGCGCCATCTACTGTCATAAGGACGTTATTGTGATTTCCCTCGGGAACAGTTCTTTTTTTCGGGATTAAAAGTACCCTATGTTTGTCCCTGTAAACCTGGCAACGTATATGCAAAATTTCAGGATGATCGGTTCAATGGCTTAGGCGTGAAATGGTAACAAACAAACAAACAAACTTACTTTCGCATTTATAATATTAGTTAGGATAAACAGATCTGTCAGTTAAGAGGTTCCAGCGGATGTAATAAATAGCAATTTCAAAGCAGTTACATTGTATGTCGTGATTGTGATAATGTGATTTCGATCTCAAAATTAACAGGATACCGTGGCCCCGGAACGTAAAGGGCAACGGAAGAAACAGGGTGGTTTTTTAGTCAGTAAAAGTCTGACAGTCCCCTCCACCCAGGGCGCAAGGAGTCATTTGATGATATTTATCACCTTAAAAAAGAAAAAGATTTATGCTTTATGTTAAGTTGGAGTTTATTTTATTTTTGTTTTTATTTATTTAAGTAACAACGAGTTCCACTGCTATTTCCATATTTTCGTTTTGTAAGAACTTTTAAGTTTTTGTTTTTATGTTAATTTTGTGGAAGTAAAAATAAATATTTTGTAGGTACCTACTTCAAATTTTTTATTCATTTTTACGATAGAAAACCCAGAGGTTAGTTATTAAAAGTCATCTTGGTTTGATTTAACAATATACTTCCATATTGCATTCTTGTGTTTTATTATTTCTAAGCACCAGCAGATAGCAAACAGGTCTTCGTATCATTGCTGTGTTTTCGAAGACATACCTATAATATGACTATTTTGCATTAAGACAAAACAGGTATTCAATAATAAGTTGAAGAAAACAGCAATGAAACAAGGGGCTTGCTGATGATGGAGACTGCAATGTATGATGGCGCCTCTAACAGTCATTAACACTCTCGCGCGAGCGCCGAAACGAGCCGCGAGACGCGAGTGTAATCGGTGCGCTCGTGGCTCTTCTCGCGGCTCGCGCGCTCGCGTCTGAAGCGGTTTTTTGGGCACGAGTCAAAGAGGCTCGCGAGCGAAGCGCGCGTGGTGTTTACACTCGCGTTCGGTCTTCATTCTGTTGCAAACGTTTTGCCGTGCTGCCGTGATATATCTATAATGCCGTTATCTACCAAAACCGATTTTTTGAATAACATGCAAAAACCGCGGTAAAAATTTAAACCTATGTCACTTTTCAATGACAACACCCATTTGAGACTTGGAGGTACCAAAACATAGATCAAGTTTAATACTTTCGAATGACCCCCTTGTTAAATCGTAAATATTATTTATTTTATGAAAAAACGTTTTACTTTTTAGTTTATCATCGGTGTTGCTGAAATCTTATGGGTCATCGACTAAAATACCGCTACGTATAGCGTAACGGCATTTTAGTGTATCTATTTCATAGCAAAATATTGTCTGTTAAAATGGAAAAAAAAAATTTTCTTTGATGAATAACTAAAACGTCGCTAAAGCACATAACGTCTATTAAGCCTAATACAGGGTGTAAGGGACATCCCTCCGAAAACTTACAGGGTGAATTTGGTATACCATATTAAGATGACCGGTACATGAAATTATTTCAGGAACCTTACGGGAATCCAATAAACCTGATTTGATTAAATACCGTATAAGCAATGTATCGTTTTCATGACAAAACGCACGTAGCGAACGGCAAGCGCAGCGAGCCTTCGGCCGCCCTCCCCGCCAAGCGCTCTCGCGCCACGTTATTTGTTAGGTACGTAGGTACGTCATGTTGAAGAGAGTACGAGCGAGCCATAAAGCTGATACCGGCGTGACGTACCTACGCGTAACACGTCAAGTTGCATCACGTGGTCAAATAAAAAAAACGTTAATAAATCCTAGATTCCTAGGTAGGTACCTTAGAATCGCTCCGGTCGAATGAGATACGGCTCGAAGTGACCTCCACCGAGGCGTTCACACACATTGGCACGGCGCAGGGTCTCCGCGTGCAAGCGGGGCATCAGCGTGGGATCTTCAGTGCAGCTGGAGCGCAGCTGCTGGAACGTGTTCGTAATGCGCTCTCGCATTTCTTCCTCACTTGCACATGCACTGACAAACACTTTTTCCTTTACGTAGCCCCATAAAAAAAAGTCTAAAGGCGTCAGATCTGGCGACCGTGCTGGCCACGGTTTCGGACCAAATCTGCCAAGCCAGCGACGCGGAAAGGTGGCGTCTAAATAGGAACGCACTGGACGCGTTATGTGCGGAGGAGCGCCGTCGTGCTGGAACCAGATCATCGGCAAGCGCGCAAGCGGTGCTTCATCCAGGGCTTCCCATTCAACGTACAGCTCGTCCCGGAGAATCTCTAATTCTCTTTCGAGATCACCACGGAGGAAATCGAGATAGCGCTGTCCGTTCATGCGCGCGGGAAGAAACACAGGTCCAAGGATTTTACCGCCATAAATTCCTGCCCAAACGTTTACTGACCAACGCGTTTGATGTCCGGACTCTTGGATCTCGAAGGGGTTACTTTGCGACCAGTAATGTGCATTTCGGCGATTCCACATACCATTCCGCGTAAAAGTCGACTCGTCGGTCCATATCACGTGGGAGATAAAATTTGGGTTTTGATCCTGTTCAGCCCGCAACCACCGGCAATAAGCAATTCGATGACCACGATCACGATTATTTATTTATTTATTTATCTCTTCGCAGCGTTTTGTGCACGGACCAGTGAGAAACACGGGCTCCATGATTCCGCCGTAATAGACGAGCTGTAGTTCGTGTGCCTAGGCGTGGATTTTGACGGACCAAGTCTAAAATCCTCTGTTCAGTTCCGCCGCGAAGCGGCCTTCCGGCGCCTTCCCGGTGGGGAACAATAGGCTGGTTATCTAGCACGCGTTGATACGCATTGGTTATTATCCGGGAGTCTGATAGCCGCCGACGGTCAGGATACCTTGACACGTAAATTCTGAGCGCTTCGCTAGCATTTCCCCGAGCTTCTCCGTAGCACATTATCATTTCACCGTACTCACGAGCACTAAATGTAGCCATTTTTAATAACAAACAACACAATAACACAACAACACAACAACACAACACTAAAACAAAAAATAAGTCGAAAAACTTAGGTACTTAATGAAGACGCGGCGTAATATCACACTGAGACTGCGCGAGTACCGAACGACCGACATGCGCTCGCGGCACAGCTCAAAGCGACACAAACAGACCGCCCGGCGCCAGCGCTTTGCACGATTTTACGGGAATGTGTTACCAATTATTTACACAAAATTGTAATTTCGTGCAAAAAGTTGTGCAAAATAAGCAAAACTTTAATTTTTAGTTTTTCTTCTTTTTATCTTTACGTTATTTTTTTTTGGGAGAAATGATTTTCTTTTAGTAATAAAGTACACGAAAAGATTCACGTTTATTAATAAAGGAGTTCTTAAGTTTAAACCGTAAACTACAGCATAAAACTTTAAATCGGCCGCGTATGGCCGGGACAACATCGTCCCCGAGTAGCCTCACGCGTGCTTTGTCGGGGCTACGTAAATTCGGCGGTTGCATCAAGTTAGCTCTAAACATTTTTGTTCACAAATTGAGGTCTAATAGGTTGGCAACACTTTTGAGATTAGGCATTTGTGCAAACGCCGACCATTCGACCAATAGGAACGAAGCAATACTCTAACAGGAGCGCTGTTACTGGTTGGGAAGGGTAGGTAGTTTGCGGTGAATTCAATGAACTCTGTAGCTAGGCAGAACGTAAACAGCTGATTTCGCGCGTCGTTTGTTTCGAGTATTTCAACATCCATTGCTGGTTTTTTGATTTTAGCCGTATTTTTTACATAAATGGAGTGCTGTGTACAGATAATGTTATTTTACATTGAAATAAAGGAATACTAACTGAAAAAACGGGAAAAGATATGGAAATTTTCCTGAGGAAAATTCCCGTGGAATACGATTCAAAATAAGGAGCTGAATGCACCCTGGAAGTTTTCGGAGGGATGTCCCTTACACCCGATATTATGTAATATGGAACTGACTCATATTAGACTTTAGTGTCTCTAACGGTACTTTACTGCTTTTAAGCCTGGTAACCTATAAATGCATTTAAATTTAAGGGAAAAACTTGACTCATAAGTTAAGCTTAATTGTGGTTAAGCTAAAAATCTTACTAGTTTCACGGCATTATAGCGCAACAGTATAAAAAAATAGTGAACCAATAATATTGTATAACATGAAGTTAAGGTAATAAAAATAAAGACATTTTTTTAACAAAAGTCATTATTTTATCAATCACTAGTCAATATATTTCTTTAATGCTTTTTTTAAAATTAGGGTATATTTTTGCTCAAACTTATAACTTTGACAAAATTTCACTTAACACTAGATTTCTTAGGAACTTTTAGTTTATTACAAATACAAATATCACATCAGTTATTTATCCATATAACATCACGCCTGTAATCCCCGAAGGGTTAGGCAGAGGTGTACCCATTAGTACACCCACATTTCGCCAGTTATGTTTTTTAGTCCCATGTAATAGGGGGCGAGCCTATTGCCATCAACCGGGCACAAATCCAGACTCTGAGGCTGCTACTGAGAAATTCTTGATGGAAAAACCTAAAAACACTTTGCCCGACCTGGGAATCGAACCCAAGACCTCATGCTCAGCAGTTGCGACCACTAGACCAACTTATTCATCCATATTAATTAGGTAGAACGTGTACTTTAAAAAAAAAAAAATATTTATGATCCTGACCGATTTCGGACACAGCGACTTGGATCTTCCTATTAAGAGTATCGCTGGTGTGCTCTCAGGTGGCTGATATAGCCAATTTTTGCAGTGAAGGTGCGTCCACATTCACTGCAAGCCTGCTCCCCTCGGATATAATTATATTGGATGGCCGCGGGTGGTCGGGCCTTAAGCTCGTCTCGGTTAGCATCGAGTTCTTCTTTTCGTTGTCTTTCAAACGCAAACACCTGAGTGCTCACGGTATGCCTCCACAGTGACCGGTCTGCGGCCATTGTCTCCCATTGTGACGTCCCTAGCTGACATCGCTTCATGTGACGCTTAAGCACATCTTTGTACCGAAGGAGTTGGCCGCCTTGTATCCGCTTGCCATCCTCCAGTTCTGAGTAGAAGATGCGCTTCGCCACTCTGCCGTCAGACATTCGGGAGACATGGCCAGCCCACCGTAGCTGCCGCCGCATTATATATATATATATATATATAATATATTATATATGAGTTTATGTACTTGTGTACGTTTAAACTTGTTTAGATATTTGTTTTTAATGATTTTAAAATTTCAAATTTGATTATTTCCTCATGTCCAATTTTTTGCACCTGCTTGTTATCTCTTCACCAACTTTGGTTGACTGGTAGAGAATGCCTAAGGCATTAAGTCCGCCTTTGTACTTTTTTGTTGCATAAAGTTTAAATAAATAAATAATAAACAATCAAGACTAAGTGGAATCTTCTCCTTGAACATAAAACTTTAAATTTCAATTATCATTTAAAAAACAATCATCCACTACACTAAATAAAAAAAATATTCTGCCTTATTTGAATTTTATTTTTAACTTTTTACCTACCTGCATTTCTTAAAGCCTACTTAATAATATTTATTTTTTCTTAAAAACACAAATGTTAATCCAGGTCTTCAGCTATTTACATGCCAACTTTCATCGCAATCGATCTATTAGTTTTTGCGTGAAAGAGTAACAAACAAACAAATTAGTTTGTATCTTTATTTTAGTAAAAAGCGCACTTGTAAAGTAGGTACCTACCTATAATTAATAATGAACGCAAAATTATTTCAAGCTAAAGTAAGTAAAAACTAATCCACCTGTGACGGTTCGCCATTATTACGATATCGTTCCAAAATTGGCGGGAGCAAACCCGGAGCGACACGCGTCCTCACCAAACAAGCGCCTGCGCTGCGATGCGCTAGTTTCATCCCCAACCCCTCTGATTGTCGGATCAGGGGGTCTACTCTCTTTCTCCGAAACGAAACTTCGCAAACGAACGAAATTTCGTCAACCCTACTCTATTTTATTTTCGGGCGAACACAAGAAGTTCGTATCCATAGACAATTTTCGTGAATGAATGGAATTAACAATGGGTCTTTTTCGTGTAGCCATTTCAAGTAATTTTCTTACAAAATTCACACAAACGAATATCAAAAGTAAACACTTTTGGTTTAGTCAATTTGAGGTTAAAATTCCGAACAATCATCTGTCAAATTCAAATTTTCGTTCGGACTATTTAAGAATTAGAGTAGGTTTAGAGAATCTAAACGTCAAACAATTTTCGTTTGCAACGAAATTTCGGAACGAATGAAACCGTGGTAGGAAACAAGCGAAGTTTCGATCGAAACTTCGTTTTTCGTTGAATAAGAGTAGAACTCCAGCAGGCCTAGCCAAGTTGACAATCTACAATCGTTAACGCTTGTAGAAAACAATGATATTGGTGCCGATTCCCTTGTTCACAAACTAGACTAAATTTAGAGAATTGACATCTCTTACTAACATACAGCGAAAGGAAAGGACGGTGACATTAAAGAACTAAGTTAGCGATGTCAAATTAGTTTTTCTTCGAACTTTTCCTTATTTTTAATCCATACGTTTTAAGATGTCAACTATAATTGTATGGATGTGTCAGATTGACTAAATTTGACAGCTCTTATTTACATTAGTCTCTTTCTTGTTTTATTGGACTGAAAAAGATGGAAATAGTCTAATTTTAGTTTAGTTTGTGACCAAGGGAATCGGCATCAATGTATGGGAATTAAACTACCTCAACGCTAAATCACGTGGTCAGAACAAGCGAATAGATAATTCGTAGACAAGTTTACAATTTAACATAGCGTTCGTAATGATAGATTGAAATTTGATCCTTTCTACGACGTTAATTGCTACATCCCGTACAAATGCTAGCCAAGTTACACTTTTGACAAGCGCTAACGAAACGTTTTCGTAGTTTTTGAACGCTAGCCGAGCGATCACGAAGACCCAAGAGAAAGCGCTAAAAAAATGGCGTCTCTTTAGTCAGCTGTGGCGATAACGAGAAGTGATTTGTTTTAAAAAAATAATTTTGGACTTTCATTACAAATAATCAGCGCATTGTTGGTGTCACCAATATTGGTGACACAAATATTTTAGATATCCAGAGGGTCTAGTGATTAAGCCACACAATTGATTTCTTTGTTTCATAAGTACGTGTTTACGTTCACGACGGGTCCACGTCATTGTTTATGTTTCAACTAGTCTCAATTTCAAGACGTGCTCTGAGTGTGATAGAAATTCAACTAGTAAAGGAACATATTTACGAAATAATTTGTAATTTACGCACCTTTAAATGAATTTTATTAAAGCTGCGAACTGTTTCGGGCTTGCTCGAGATCTAGATTCCATCCTATTAAAAATATTCACTTCATAAAAGGTATTCTTCATTGATAAGCAAGATCTTTATCATTTCGAGTCACAGGTATTTAAAATGACATTTCGCACTGTTTTAATATAATAAACTAATTATTAAAAGAAACATACATTATGTTATTTCACTTTATAGTTTTATCTAAGTTAAAAAATTCAAAAACAAAGTTCCGCCCGCGCAATATAAACACAACTGTGATTTTGACGTAGGTTTGACGTCTGTAGGATCGCTCACCATAGACTAAAGTACAAGTTTTTTCGAACAACGTCGTAGAACGAGCGATCGACTCAATCATTTCATCTTGGCTACCGACTTAGCGCTTTCTACAATCGCTTACGCCGAAGCGTTATCGATCGTAGAAGGAGATTAGATACGAAGCGTTTGTAATTTGGCTAGGCCTGCAGGATCGTTACGTAGCCGCTGCCCCTCCACCCGCGCGAGATCAGTTAACGGCTTTGTTGTGTATTAGTGTAAGATAACGTCATTTTAGTCTAATAATTACGGACATTTTTGTTTAGTTTTGGAAATGCCGCCACTGGCTTATAACATACGTAAAGTCAAAATATAAGTATGTCAAATATTAACCTATAATGCCGTTAAACGTCCTTAATCACATGTAAGTCTAGCATTTTCAATTAACGACGTTATAGCTTAACAAAAGTAAATTTCTATAATTAAAAAAGAATAACAATACAACAGTTAAAGTACTTTTACCGCTTTATGGTGTACGAAAGACTGTTAACGGCAATCAAGAGAAGCAATCATATGAAAAACTTGTAATAAAAATATGAGTTAACTAGCTAACCTTTGCTCACTTCGTTGCGCGGTAACCATTTTAACTTGTGATGAAATCTTCTTCTTATCGTGTGGGTAGTAAGGCCTTACGACCCTACACATCCTAGTGTCAGAGTTTCTAAACCGCCTCAAGGGCCTCTGACATGGTTTGAGTGGAACAGTAAGTTCAGGTTTCCTCACGATGTCTTCCTTCACCGATGCCAGTGATGTCCAAGATAAACTTTAGAAAGTACATATGAATTAAAAAATTCACATTGGTACTTGTCCGGATTTGAACCCATAACCTCATGCGTGAGAGGTGGGCGCCTTAACCACTGGGCCATCACGACACAAAGTGATGAAATTATGAGTGTGGTTCGGTTAGTACTGAGTGCTATGATTTATTTCCTGCCTAAAGACGCTGCGCACGTTCAGCGCTAGATTCCCGAGCACGGACCTGCGATGTTCTCGCGCTCTGGCTAGCGAGCCTCTGCAAGCGCTCAGCGCTAGACTCCCTATCCCTTGTTGCAGAGACATGCTGCCTCAAATCACTGAGACGCTGCGCACGTTCAGCGCTAGATGCCCGAGAACGGGCCTGCGACGTTCTCTTTGGTTAGTAAGCCGCTGTGAACGCTCAAAGCTAGATTCCCCAGCGCGTGCTTGCGAAATATTTTCTCTATTCCTCAAGAGGCGCTGATGATTTTCAAGAGCAGACTCTTCCGTACGGCGTACTCGAGCTGCTCTGGGATGTCTGACGGGAAAGTTGTGATTTTCTTTTAGGTATGATAAACAATCGCTGAAACTGTCCGATATCTCAAAAACAGAAGTACCATGGGTAAATAGATAAAACGTCCGTACAAAGCATGTTCTAATGTGGTTCGTGAATGGACGGCGGCATTTTGCGATTTAGTAATTTTATATTATCTTCGAAACTATTTAACCAATTGACATACTTTTTTGGGCAAATCGTATCTCTATGATGTTCTTGTGATGAAAATAATATTTTTTACGATAAGGTTTAATATTTTGTTGTTTAAAAAATCGTCCAAAGGTAAGTACGTCGAAAAATACTTTTTTTAACACATAAAAGCTACTATATCTGCTAAAATATAAAAGATAGAAACATGGTGTCGCAGACTTTTTTGTAGAACTATTAAAGGCGGACCAGGTTGCCATACATTGTTTTCAATTATACCTATACAACCGTTAAGGCAGCGCATGCAAAAAACTTTGTTGTAAGAGCTATTTTTTTCCGCCTGGCTAGACAAAAATTGAGATAGTTCGGCTATTATGCATGATATCTTTATAATTTATGGCCTATAGTACTCACGAATAATGTAGCTTTCTACCAGTGAAACAATTTTTAAAATCGGTTCATTACTTCCGGAGATTACCCCCTACAAACAAACTTACAAACAAATTTTACCTCTTTACAATATTATAATAAATAATAATATAGAAGTATAGATAAACTGTAGCGTGTTTAAAGACTCACAAAGTTACTTAACGACATTTATTATTATAGCATTTAAAGATAAAAATCGACCATATGTCGGATAACGGCATTTTAGTTATGCCACCGCAGCGTGCCGGTTGCGTAGTCAGTAGTGTGAATTGTATTTTTATTAATACAATGGATTGGTCTCGAGATGATACATTACGATTCATAGAACTATTTGAAAAGGAGCGGATACTTAATTTGAGATCCAAAGAAAAACTATCATAAAAATATCGTTTTTTTACTGTTTGTGTTTGTAAATTAGTTGCGTAGTAGTAGAAGCTTAGTAAAGAAAGAGTTGATGCCACTAATATTTCGACGTCCTCCACAGTCGATAGTTCGAAAACAACTGAATGCGTCGCGAGAGTGAGCGAACGATCTGTAGGCGAGACACGAGACGAGCCACGAGACGCGAGTGTAAACGAAGCATAACGGGCAACGGCTAAATTGGCGGTAAAGTACTAAACCATCCTCTGGTGGAAAAACAAAAAGGGGAGATATTCTCGGTATAGTTACTAAGAAAGGATGGTATTCTCGATTTTCTACAGAATCATCAGACTGCTTCTTCATATCAGAGTTGCCCAGCTATCGATAGTTTCTCTATCGATAGATGACCTCGAAAACTAGTAACACTATCGATACTATCGATATCACAAAGGAGAATGACCACGACAATATGGACCACGGTACAGAGTTGCGTCAATTCCGAAGTTGTTTAAACCATCTAATGGTTTATAAATTAACCAAATAACCATCTACAATTGCTATTTTGGAATCAAAACCCGCATTTCCAAGTTTTTTTAGAAAACGTAACTTAACCTCAAAATAGAAATATCCGTCGTGTATAGAGGTAAGTTTATAGGTCGTAGTTCGGAAAGCAGATTAATTAGCATATCTGATGGGATAGAGACTTAATAAATCAGTACCTTGCCTTTATATTTCCTGTTAAAACAGTTACAAATGCAAAAAAAGGAGAGCTGTTAAAAAAAACAATAGAATTCAAAGAGATCTTTAATTTGATCGAGTGACACTGGTAGCACTTTAAACATGTAGGTAGGTATATAATCAAGTATAGTATATCTAACCCTTACAGTAAGTAGGTAGGTACCTATACATTTAGGAACAGCAAATGACTTCATTCATCATTTTCATTAAAAAAATCATCTAAATACGATGCTGGAGCAGTGATGTACGACTGTTCACATGCCTGGATTTAATCCTACCTCTTAACAAATAATTATTTAGGCCTAAAATCAGAGGAATATCCTCATCAATTTCAGTATTCACTTCCACTGAATTTATTTGAATCGTGCTGCTGTTGCCTCTGTACTTCTCTCGTAGCTGATATCCAACATGCAGCAAATACACGTTCCATTCTGGGAACCCAAAAAAAATAAGGTGCTTAAATATTTTTTCTATTAGCCCAAGTAGACAGATTCTGTATTAGACATTCCATATTCTCAATAAGATACTAAAAAATATTTACCAAGTGCAGTGGAACCAGTCTCATTAAAATGTTTCTTTCTTGTCGATCATGTCGCACAGGGTATGTTCTTGGTGCTCGTAAAATAGAATTTCCACAAGGAAAGCAGATTCTTCTATGTCCAAGAGCAGGCAAAGGCGTAGCACTTCCTTCGCTCATTGTGTTAACTCGATTTTGAAGCAGTCCAAAACACTCGGAACAAATTATACTTCCTGGAGACAGCTGCAATCAAAAAATATGTTTGAAATGAAATATAAAAAAAAGCTCATTAGAATATACAACATGTAACAAAAACCCTGTTGTTCCTTCTACCTACGTTTTAAGGATCGGTATACATACGTAATAGAGCAAGTCATTTATAAAAAACTGTAAAAAAAAATAATTAAAAAAAATATTTATTTATTAACATTTGTAATGATAAACTGGTTTCTTACCTCTGCAATTCTGTATGAATGAAGCGATGACGCGAAACCAGAAAAAGATAGAACGATTCCGCCGAATCCCGCCACTTTCTTTGATCGGTGCCGCTGCGCCTTTGCACCGCCGTCGCTTATCTGCCTATTTTTCTACACGAGTTCGTGACCTTATCAGCTGTTGTTTATCACTTTAACGAACGAATCTTTGAAAAAGTGGCTTTACCAGGTAATTTTACGCACAATTTTATTGATAATTATTGAAACTACATTTAACACTTCACTACATTCAAAAAAACAAAGTTGTCGCGTCTGTCACATTATTTTAATTTATTATGATGTCTACTTGACGGCCACGGAGTTGCTGTTCGATATGACCACCTTGTACCTCTACTCATTTGTTGCAACAACTAATGATATCCTGACGTACGCTTCGCAGTACGGAGGTGTCGGCCATAAGGTGGTCAAATGCTACTACTATGCGTGAAGTGAACACATTTCGACCTCCGTATCGCACGTTTTTTTGAACACCTGTTGCTTGACAGTGCCCCAGAGGAAATAATCTAAAGGGGTCAAATCCAGCTGATCTTGCGTACCAATTAACGGGTCCACCGCGACCAATCCATCTCTTTCTCCAGAATGTAAATAGCTTCTTTCAGCGCGGAAGAAGTGTGACGGCGCGCCGTCTTGTTGGAATCACATACGACGCACGATATGGAGGCCTAATTCGTCAAGTTCATCACTCATTCACTTTTCCCAAGACACATCAACATAAAATATTGTACGTTAGAATAAGACATAGTCAACAGGTCAACGTTTACGTAAAAAAAACACAAGTCACTCACTACGTAGGTAAGTCAACAATAACATCCGTTCGGAAGTAAGCTGCGCGGGAGACTAAGGAAGTGATCCGCAGGGCGGCGGGTGGCGGGGCGGCGGGGTTGGTAGGCACGTGGCACCGAGCCTCGTGCGGCGCGGCGGCGGTAGTTTTGGCGGCATCTTTTGTTGTCGCATCAAAGAAGCCGCCGAACTTGTAGTTATTTATCGAAATAAAGATGTAGGTAGTTACTTGTAAGATCAGATACTCTAAACATTTTTTTGAATGTGTCGTTTTTAGTAGTTAATTGATTTTCACCTCTCGACTAGCCAATGTTGTTCTTTATTAAATTATAATTTCGTAAATGTTGTGCTTGTAGGTAATAGTACACGTCCCTAAAAGGAACAACAGGGTTTTTGTTACATGTTGTGGTATAATAGAATGAGCAAAGAATGTCACAATCACCGAATTCAAGCCCAACTGAATGGGCCGCACAACATAATTATATTTTGTGCTTACAGCACGGAGTGCTTCCAACTTCAGCATTGTGACATTGATTTTATGCTATCATTTGTCTATAGTTTTTTATATGTGATTTATAAAAAGCAAAAATTAAAATATCTTCTTCTTCTTCTTATCGTGTGGGCAGTAAGGTCTTACGACCCTACATACCCTAGTGTCAGAATTTCTAAACCGCCTCATGGGCCTCTGACATGGTTTGAGTGGAACAGTAAGTCCAGGTTTCCTCACGATGTTTTTCTTCACCGATGCCAGTGATGTCCAAGATAAACTTTAGAAAGTACATATGAATTGAAAAATTCACATTGGTACTTGCCCGGATTTGAACCCACAACCTCATGCATGAGAGGCGGGCGCCTTAACCACTGGGCCATCACGACACAAATTTTTAAATTAAAATATAGAAACCAGAGAATGACTGGGTAGGTTTAAACTGTCAGAGAAATCAAGAAATAGACTGATAGGTATTAAAACGTCAATAGAATGTGCTTACCTGAGTAGGAGTTATCCATGACTGTCACACGTTGATCATCTGAGTAGTAGCTTGTTCTTAGGATTGCAAAAAAACACTGATAAACCGGTTTCGCCGATCGATTGTTCTTGTTGTCGGTACCTCACGCGAAATGGTCGACATTTTCAGTAGTCGCTAAGTAGTACAGTACAGTACAACAAAATACGAATCACACACAAACTTCAAACAAAGTGAAAACTTCCTGGCGTAAAAACGTCCTGGCGTAAGATTCACGATTTCATATTAAAGTTAGCGATAGTGATTGAAAACAAGAAAAAAACAAATAGTTACAATGAATATCACAATTACTGTGGAGAGTAGGACTCGATCAACACAAAAAAAACTGTAATATTTAAATCGCAATGAACAAACTTAGCATGCACCACGCGCAATTGACATTGGACTTTTTGACAATGACAATTCAATTTGAGACACCAACACCAATATTGCCTCTTTAGATTTTAAATATAAATCGATTACTGGAATAAATACATTCGACACATAATTATTTCAAATGACTGATTTAGTTCTATAATCATTAATTTATTAAAAAGGTTCGATTTATATCAAACCGAAGCAATAAAAAAAAATATATGCATTCATATGTATCGTTAGCCAACAAAGTGAAATTGCTTTAAAAAGTTTTGGAAGCAAAATAATACGACTACTGTGTGTATGAAATATTAATTATTTTACACCACAGTAGTATCATCTCGCTTTATTATTTATAAAAACCCCGCGATTTACCTTTCCAATGACTTTACATTTATATGAATTTGTAATCGTAAACAAAAAAAATCGATTAGAAATGTCAATATACTTATTTACTTATTTTGATTATGGCAACACTTTAACGTAAGAATAGCAAGAATGGCAGTAGGTAATTCATTTTCAACCGACTTCAAAAAGGAGGAGGTTCTCAATTCGACGCGTATGTTTTTTTTTTTTTTTTTTTTTTTTTGTATATTTGTTCTACGATTACTCCGCCAATTATGAACCGATTTGGATGATTCTTTTTTTGTTTGAAAGAGTATAGTCCCGAATAGGTCCCATAGGAATATTGTCATGATCTGATGATGAACTTTGGAGATATGGAACGGAACTCCTTATAAAATCACAGCAGAACCGCCGTAACAAGAAAAATTGTTTTGTTTATACGTGTAGTCGATGACTGACTGAAGGAAGTGGGGAGGGGGGTACGTCAACCCCTCCTACCACTTTCCAAAATTTAATATATCGTGTGAGGTATTGTTTGAAAGGGCTTTATGTAAGGATTTCAAACATTAACACACAAGCACTAAAAAGTGAAAAATAAAAAGCTTTTTTACAAAAAAATATGACCGCCTTCAAAAACTACAAAATAAAAAATAACTTTAGCTTGAAAGTTGAACTTTAGCTTGGAAGTCGGTGGCAATACCTACATAACAAGAAACAAAACCAAAGCCGCCGACTTTCAAGCTAAAGTTCAACTTTCAAGCTAAAGTTATTTTTTATTTTGTAGTTTTTGAAGGCGGTCATATTTTTTTGTAAAAAAGCTTTTATTAAAACAATTTCATAACTTATTAGTTTACAAAATAAACCCCTATACAAAATTGGCATTCTAATTGCAGAATGACTTCAAAAATAAAGAAAATAATTGTAATATAACTTTTATCTTGATGCATGAGAAAAACCAGTACCGTCGATGGTCAGGATTCTTTACTAATACATAGATTGATTGGAAGCAATAGTATCGATACAATCGCTATTAATAGTATCGATTTTTTAAAGTAATACATACCTAAATACTTTGTGTGAGCTATCGATACTAACGATAGTATTGCTCCTAAACATATGCTTCGATAGTATCGATACTATTTTCGTATAATTATCAATACCATTGCCCTGTATCACATCGATTCGATAGTATCGATAGACTCGATACTATTGATATGACTCTGCTCTGGGATGTCTGACGAGAAAGTTGTGATTTTCTTTTAAGCATGATAAACAATCGCTGAAACTGTCTGATATTCCAAAAACAGAAGTACCATGGGTAAATAGATAAAACGTCCGTACAAAGCATGTTCTAATGTGGTTCGTGAATAATAATAATAATAATAAAATTTTATTGAGACAAAAAGGAAACATAGTTATAACATTAACTTGTGGACTCCACACTAGGTCGAGCCTGTCTCGTGGAGTCCATTGTGAGATTCGGTCGATACGTATTGTAATTATTAATTACTTAAAGTGAAAGGATAGAAGAAAACAAAACAAAAACAAGAAATAAAATCTTAAATCTAAAAAACATCAATTTGCGAATGCAATTTGTAACGATAAAAACTAAAAGTAAGTAGGTAATTAGGGCGAGACCGGTGTCGACATGGCCCATTCCGGGTCATCTTGCGACGAGGTAGGCGCAACTGGCGGCTCCGATGGTGAGCGCAAGGCCAGGTTTGTGGAGGCTGTGGAAGCGGCCGTTGCAAGTGTGGCCCGGAAAAAGGTGAAGGGGTCGAAGTCCAAAGCCATGGACGCGGCTTCGGCCACCATAATGGCGGCGGCGGAGGCCAACTTCACGGGCGCAGCAGGGGAAGTCCCCAAACTTCGGGCGGAGGTGGCTCGCCTGTCGGCCGCCATGGAGCTCCTAGTTGAGGAGAATAGGAGGCTCCAGGCGGACCTGGCCGAGCTTCGCGGGTCCAGCCCCCGCCAGGCGCCCAAATCGGGGGGCCAGCGAAGCCAGCCCTTGCCAGTTGAAAACCAGGTTCTGGACCTGGTACGGCAAGAGCTGGCGGCCTTCAAGGCACGGTTCTCCGTCCTGGAGGGTATCGTGCTGCGCCCCCCTCTGGTGGCGAGTGGGACGGCCCCGGGCGGTGGCAAAAGGGTCACCTATGCGGCCGCCGCCTCAGTGCCGAAGCCGGGTAACCAGCCCCCCAGTAGGGCTGGGCCGGCCCCTGCGAAACTGGCTCCGGCAAAGCCGGCGCCGGCACAAAATGTGGCGTCCCAAAAGAGGGGCAAGGCGGCGCCCCAGCCGCCGCCTCCCCCTCCGCCCTCTAACCCTCCCGCCACTGAAGCCGAATGGCAGGTGGCCGGAGCGTAGGAGAAGGGACGAAAGGCAGCCAGATCGGCCAGAGCGGCCACGAAAAGAGCGGAGGAGCGGCGGCGACGCAAGGAGCGAAGCGCCGCGGCAAAACTTCGCGCCCCTAAGACCGCGGCTGTAGTAATAACGCTACAGCCGGAGGCGGCCAATAGGGGCGTGACGTACGGGGAGGTTCTCACCAGGGCCAAAGCGGCGGTGACCCTCTCCGAGCTCGGGATCACCGGGGGACTCAAGCTCAGGGTTACCGCAACAGGGGCCCGAATGTTGGAGATCCCCGGTGCCACCAGCGGCCCGTCTGCTGACGCTCTGGCCGAAAAGCTCAGAGCGTCCCTAGACGAGGACGAAGCCCGAGTGTCCAGACCCGTCAGATGCGCAGACATGCGCATCCTAGGGCTGGACGATTCGGTCACCGTGGAGGAGGTGGTGGCCGCCGTCGCCAGGACGGGTGGATGCCCTGCCGAGCAGGTGAAGGCAGGCACCATCCGTCCGGGGCGCGCGGGCATGCAGACCATCACGGTCAGCTGCCCCGTGACGGCGGCCAGAGCTATTGTTGGTGGCCGAAGGCTGCTGGTGGGTTGGGTCGCGGCGCAGGTCAAACTGCTGGAGCCCAGACCCCTGAGGTGCTTCCGCTGCCACGTGGGGAATCACGTGGCATGCCGATGCGCCTCGGAGGTGGACCGCAGCGCTCTCTGCTTCCGCTGCGGTCAGCCAGGTCATAAGGCCGCGACATGCGATGCCCCGCCGCACTGCGACGCATGTGCGGGGGCTAGCAAGCCCGCGGATCACCGGGCTGGGGGCAAGGCCTGCGCCGTACCTGCCAGGGCCCGGGGAGGGCCCCGCGCCACCGTCCCCGCCGCTGTCGCCGCCGCCGCCACCACCGCCGCCGCGGTCGCACCCACGGCCTCTGTCGCCGCCGTCGCCGCAAAGGCCGTACAAGGGCCCTCACAAGGGGCCCTCGAGGGGGCTGCAATGGATTGCCAATAACGGCTCCATTGCGCCTCCTCCAGGCGAACATCAACCACTGCGCCTGCGCTCAGGATCTGCTGCTCCAGAGCATGGCGCAGTGGTCGATAAATATCGCCGTGGTCGCCGAGCCGTACTTCGTCCCGCCCAGGGAAGACTGGGTGGAGGACCTTAGCGGCTCGGTGACCATAATTGCGTCGGCCGCCGCCGGCACCCCGTCCCTTGAGGGAGTCAAGAAAGGACAGGGGTGCGTAGCAGCCCGGTTCGGGGGGATTGTTGTAATTGGTGTCTACTTCTCCCCGAACCGAACTCTCGCCGAGTTCCACAACTCCCTCGTGGAGTTGAGTGTCGTCGTCGGAAGCCATTCCCTCCCCGTACTAGTGCTCGGGGACTTCAATGCCAAGAACGTGGCTTGGGGTTCTCGCTGCACGGATGTGCGGGGCAGGATGCTGGAGGACTGGGCCCTGGAGAGGGGCCTAGTCGTCCTGAATCGGGGTTCTGTAGCAACGTGCGTGCGGATGCGGGGCGAGTCGGTGGTGGACATTTCGTTTGCCAGCCCCGCTCTGTCACCGCGGGTGCTTGACTGGCGCGTTATGGAGGGGGTGGAGACTTACTCCGATCACCGGTACATCCGGTTTGACGTCTCCGCCCAGAACTCCAGCGCGCCGGTCATACAGGCCCCGAGTGGTCCGCGGTGGGCGCTGAAGCAGCTGGACCGGGAGCTTCTCCTGGAGGCCTCGATCGTGCAGGCCTGGGTGTCATCACCGGTCAGGCCTGCCGATATCGACAGTGAGGTGGAGTGGTTCCAGGAGGCCATGTCCGAGATATGCGACGTGGCAATGCCCCGAGTTCGGGCAGTAAGCGCCCGCCGGCAGGTGTACTGGTGGTCGCGAGAGGCCCACCCGTACGCCAGGCATCGCAGACTCCGCATTCGGCCACCGAATGCGGCAGTCATTGAGGCGGAGCTGTACGAGGGGTACAGAGAGGCGAAGACCGCCCTCAACGAGGCCATCCTGCGGGCAAGAGCTCAGGCCCGCGAGGAGTTGTTGGAGACTCTCAACGGAGATCCGTGGGGGCGCCCTTACAAGACGGTGCGGGGCAAACTCCGCACTTGGGCCCCCCCGCTGACGCAGAGTCTCCCGCCGGAGCTCGTTGAGGACGTGGTGAGCGCTCTGTTCCCCTCGCGGGGGGAACATCCTCCCCCGCCCATGGCTCCGCCGCTCGCGATGCCGGAAGCGGACCACACCGACGACGACATTCCAGAGGTGACTGGGGTAGACCTGAGGGTGGCGGTACGCCGGCTGAAGGCCAAAAATACCGCCCCGGGACCCGATGGCTTGCCTGGGAAAGCCTGGGTCCTGGCCTCAGAGGCTCTAGGGCCCCGACTGAAGGGGCTCCTAAGCGCATGCATGGAGAGGAGCCAGTTCCCACTTCGTTGGAAGACGGGGAAACTGGTCCTCATTCGGAAGCCGGGGCGCCCTGCGGACTCGCCGTCTGCATACCGGCCCATCGTGCTGCTCGACGAGGTGGGCAAGCTCTTCGAAAGAGTCATTGCGGGCCGCCTCGTCGGGCACCTGTCTGGGATGGGGCCGGACCTTGCGGACAACCAGTTTGGTTTCCGCAGGGGGCGCTCTACGGTGGACGCCATCATGCGCGTGAGAGCTCTCACGACGGGGGATGCTGTGTCCCGGGGTGGGGTTGTGCTGGCGGTGTCGTTGGACATCGCCAACGCGTTTAACACCCTGCCCTGGACCTGCATTAGGGAGGCACTCCGGTATCACCGGGTGCCGAACTACCTCCGTCAAGTGGTCGGGGCCTATCTGACGGATAGAGCCGTGATCTACCCTGGTCGAACTGGAGAATGGAACCGGCGGGAGATGTCGTGCGGTGTTCCACAGGGATCGGTGCTGGGGCCGCTCCTGTGGAACATCGGTTACGACTGGGTGCTGCGTGCTGACCTCACCGAGGGCGCCAGTGTTGTCTGCTACGCGGACGACACACTGGTCCTGGCGCAGGGGAGGTCGCACGAGGCGGCGGCCGACGTCATGACACGCGGGGTTGCGATAGTCGTAGAGAGGATCCGGCAATTGGGACTCGAGGTGGCTTTGCACAAGTCCGAGGTCATGTGCTTTCATGGGCCTCGGAACGCGCCACCGTTGGGATCCCAAATCACGGTGGGAGGGGTTCACATCGGCGTCGGGTCAACGATGAAGTACCTGGGACTCGTCCTCGACAGCCGGTGGAACTTCGTTGAGCATTTCCGACGTTTGGCTCCCAAGTTGGAACGGGCTGGGGCCGCCTTCAAGCGGCTCTTACCCAACCTGAGGGGTCCAAACGCCTCCTGCCGGAGGCTCTACGCGGGGGTCGTGCGGTCGATGGCCCTTTACGGGGCCCCGGTGTGGGCGCGGGGGTTGAGGCGACGTGCCGCCCACTACCTAAACGCGTCCCAACGGGTGATCGCCATAAGGGTCATCCGAGGATACCGCACGATCTCCGGTGAGGCGGCGAGCCTCCTTGCCGGATTGCCGCCGTGGGATCTGGAGGCGCTGGTCCTCGCGCGCCTGCACGAGTGGCGCGTGGAGGTACTAGGCCGGGGGGAAACTCCGCTGCCGCGGCAAATCGCCGCTCAGCGGACAGACCTCCGGCTTGATCTCATGGCGACATGGAGAGAGCGACTGTCGCAACCCCGTGCAGGGCACGCCTCTATCGAGGCGGTAAGTCCCCTCTTTGAGGAGTGGCTTGAGCGGCGCCACGGCGCCCTCACCTTCCGCCTGACGCAGGTCCTCACCGGGCACGGATGTTTCGGGAGGTTCCTGCACATCATCGGGCGGGAGGAAACGCCCGGGTGTCACCACTGTGAGGATCGCCCCGAGGACACGGTGGAGCATACCGTGGCGGTGTGCCCCGCTTGGGCGGAGCACCGCGACGTCCTCGTGGCGGCTATCGGCAGCGGCGAACTCTCGCGTTCGGCCCTGGTGCAAGCCATGGTCCGGAGCGAGAGGGAATGGGATGCAGTCGCCTCCTTCTGCGAAGCAGTAATGCTAGCGAAGGAGGAGGCGGGCCGCGCGAGGGAAAGAACCACCTCACGCCCCAGCCGCCGCGGGAGACGCTCCGGGCGTCGGGAGCCGCGAGACGACTCCCGGCCACCGTAGACGCGGGTCTGTGGGCGGTGAGCAATGGGTAGCTCACCGTCCGTTCGTTGATAACGACAGACCGTGTCGACGGCGCGTTCGTGTTCCACGCGCGCCTCAAAGAGATGTCAGCAAACAATTGAAGGGGCCACTAAGGGCCGATGCCTGCCGGGGCTGCGGGTTGTTCGAAAGAGATACCGCGCCCCCGGAACGCAAAGGGCACAAGAAGGAACATGGATGGGTTTTAGTCAGTAAAAGTCTGACACTCCCTCCCGCCCCGCCCAGGGCGGGGGAAGTCATTTGATGATTTCCCATCGGTAAAAAAAAAAAAAAAAGGACACAGTATGTAAACCACATAGATGTAGGTTGGCTTTTACTAAGAGATTCTTTTGCTTCCAAGGTCCACATCTATATAATAGACTCAATAAAGTTTTAGATTTCTATACTTATTCAAGTAACACTTTAAAAGAAACTGTAACAAAGTGGCTATGCACACAGAATTACACAGACACAGAACGGCTTCTTCTTTCTGGAGACAAGTCGTATAATCGTTTTCAAAACTGGTAACCATTCACACTTACAAACACACACAACACTAACACATTTCACCATCACATTTAATCATCACATTTAACTCAACAACTTCTTGGCTTTTGCTTTCTCTGTTTTTATTTTTAATCTTTTATTAGTAACCTTTTAAATATATTTTGTTATTGGAACCTACATAATACTTTTAGATTTTTTTTTTGGGATGTCTTAGAATAAACGAATCAAGGGTTGGGACTAGTGCCCTTAATACAACTTATCTTGATAACTTAGCAAGGGTGCTAGTAACGACAACTTCTAGTGTGATTTTATAAATCTAAGTCTTAAGTATGTATATGCTAAATAGTCCTTGTTGATGCGAATAAATACTTATTATTATTATTATTATTATTATTACCCAATTAGAGCAATACATATTTGTGTGAGTGCAGTAAGTGCGTGCGGCAAAAAATATCAACCAACATTAGCCAGTGCCAATTTGCATCTCGCTAATTGTTCACGCTTCCCGTTTTCATCCCAATTTTATTTTACGACCTGTTTATTTCTATCGGACTTATTGCCTGCCCAACTGTGACCTTTGCTTTGTATACCGGACTGTGATCGTGGAACTCTTTTTGACCCTTGCTCGTATCCTGGACTGTGTATCGTGACTACCTGTGAGCTGTGTTTGGTCATTAAGATGACAACCCGAAAAATCAGGAAGAAAGAAATGAAATCATTGTCTTGCATAGACAAGGATTGAATATATCCCAAATTGCGCTGGAGTTAAATCTACGAGTAAGTGTTTTTTTTTTTTATCTAGAAATAGAAATTAATTAAGTGCATGTTGGTTTCCTTTACTGAGCTATATATTTATTGTTTGCATTATTATATAGATCTCAATTTTTTTCTTTTCTTACCGTAATTCACAGACCCAATTAAAAGTTATTGTTTCGCGAGCCGACGCCAACGTCGCCGTCTCGGCCCGACAACAGAGTTTTATTGATAAATGGTAGGTTAATTTTCAACCGACTTCAAAAAGGAGGAGGTTCTCAATTCGACGCGTATGTTTTTTTTTTTTTTTTTGTTTTTTTTTTTGTATATTTGTTCTACGATTACTCCGCCAATTATGAATCGATTTGGATGATTCTTTTTTTGTTTGAAAGAGTATGGTTCCGAATAGGTCCCATAGGAATATTGTCATGATCTGATGATGAACTTTGGAGATATGGAACGGAACTCCTTATAAAATCACAGCAGAACCGCCGTAACAAGAAAAATTGCTTTGTTTATACGTGTAGTCGATGACTGACTGAAAGAAATGGGGAGGGGGTACGTCAACCCCCCTCCTACCACTTTCCAAAATTAAATATATCGTGTGAGGTATTGTTTGAAAGGGCTTTATGTAAGGATTTCAAACATTAACACACAAGCACTAAAAAGTGAAAAATAAAAAGCTTTTTTACAAAAAAATATGACCGCCTTCAAAAACTACAAAATAAAAAAATAACTTTAGCTTGGAAGTCGGTGGCAATACCTACATAACAGGAAACAAAACCAAAGCCGCCGACTTTCAAGCTAAAGTTATTTTTTTATTTTGTAGTTTTTGAAGGCGGTCATATTTTTTTGTAAAAAAGCTTTTTATTATTAATTCACATATTATATTTGAATGCCTAAAAGAAACCTACATGCATTTTTTATATTTCGCATATTTGTTGTTGTTATTAGAAATTTTATTCTTACGAAATCGGAAGTGAAGAATGCTTTTCTGTGTAAAAGAAATACACAAATATATTAACGATTGCTGACTGCAAACATATCTATACTAGTCTATTCTATAATATAATATATAATATAATCTATAATCTATATCTTAATCTATAATCTATCTATCTATAATCTATAATTTTTTTTTTTTTTTTTTTTTCTTTATTTATTTAGGGGCATTTATCGCCATGGACATGAGAGCCCCAACGTTTCCTAAACTAGATTACATCCTTAACTTACAAGAAAGAAGGAGAAGAGAAAGGGACAGATTCATTGATGCAAAATCATATTTTCAACAATATATTTTGCTGCGTCAGATGTTGGTTCTGCTAAAATACTTAAGAATGCGCCTTGATCGTATTTATTTATGGTAAATTTTTGCATCAATGCCTCCCTCCCACTCTGATATTTATCACACTCTACAAGAATGTGCTGTACATCATCCACCCTATCGCATAAATCACAATTTGGGGAATCAACCTTTTTCATCATAAATGCAAACTTCTTTGAAGGATAATGTCCTGAGCGTAATCTATCTAATGTTACAATGTATAATCTATTTACTTTACTATTATAAAACCAAGGCACTCGAGGAGGCTGACATTGTATAGTTTTAAACCATATACCTTTTTCTTTACTCCTTTCATCGAAGTATTCTTTAAATTTTAAGTAGCACATATTTTTGAATTTAGTAAGAATTTCTGTATAATGTGGCAACATCGTGATGTGAGTGCCATTTGTTGCTGCTAACTTAGCTAGCCTGTCAGCCTCCTCGTTACCTTTTATCCCTATATGCGACGGAACCCATTGCAATTTCAGATTTACGTTATGTTTCGTGATTAACTCATATAATGATTTTAAGATTTTATAGACTATCGGTACACCTCTGCTGTAACCAGAGGCGCATCGAGTCAAATGCTGTAAGGCGCTTTTGCTATCTGTCACTATAACAAAATTCGTGCCGTTTTGACCTTTTACAAAATTAAGAGCTTCTGAAATTGCAAGGAGTTCTAGGGTCATAATCGAAACCGCTGCTTCTACTTTAAACATAGCAGATATTTTGGTCGAGATTTCACAATATGCAGCTCCAAAACCGTTATGACTTTTAGACCCATCGGTGAATATTTTTATCCACCCTGAGTATTTAGTAGTTAATTCTTCTATTATATCACATTTTAGCGACGTAGGGTCATAGTGTCTTTTACAAGCTTTAATAGATTCTAAACTTATTTCTATTATTTTATTTAGTTCAATATAGCTCACCCAGATATCTAATTTAAATAACTCAAGGGGATTTGAAGCATGTATATCACATTCGTTACACTCATTATACACCGTTATGAATAATGGTTTTTTAACCCTTTGCCAATATCCTGCATAACAGCTCGCACTAAGGTCCGTCAGAAGATTTATTGTTACGTTATTTGACCAAGACAAACTTTTAATGCAAAATTTATAAGCAAGATATAGTCTTCTCAGAAACAGTGGTGGTAGGCATAACTCACTCTCCATGACGTGGATGGGTGTACTTTTAATATAGCCGCCTATTATTCGCATAGCTTGATTTTGAACCCGGTCCAATTTAACTAAATTGTATTTAGCACTTGTATCATAAAGAAAACACCCAAAGTCAATTCGACTTCTAATTAAAGAGATATATATGATTCTTAAATGCTTGGGGTGAACACCCCAACATGGACCTGCTAATATTTTCAATAAATTCATGAATTTTAAAGTTTTTTCAGAAATCTCATTTACATGTTTGCTCCATCGTAAGGATGCGTCCAGCCATAGTCCTAAATACTTAACGTTTACCTCTGTCGGAATAATATTATTTCCAATATATAATTTAACTTCTTTTCTTCTACGTCCTCTACTAAAAATACATATTTTTGATTTTTTGTAGGATAATTGAAGCCCTATATTATCTAACATATTTATAAAATGGTTTAAAGCTACTTGTAGTTGAGATTCGCAATGGCTAAGGGATTTATCGCTTATATACAAAACGAAATCGTCCGCGTATTGGGACACAGCAACATTAGTTACTTCGTGACATAACTCAAATGTAGTTATATTAAAAAGTAATGGTGAAATGGGATCACCTTGAGCAAGTCCCCTATTGGTATATCTAATTTGAGTATTCTGTCTATGAGCACTATTTCTGATCATAAGACGTCTATCGCTTAAAAAACACCATAAATAATTACACATTTTTTTACCAACGTTTAATTTATCTAGAACGTTTACCACCTTGTCTACTAAAATATTATTGTACGCATTTTCAATGTCAAGAAAACATGATAGTGTGAGACAATTCTTTGCAAAACCTATCTGTACGTAACTAATGAGCCTTGTCAAGCAATCTACACATGATTGAGCCCTTCGAAATCCACAAGTGTATGATGATAGGACGGAATGTTTTTCAACATACCATTCTAGTCGCTTACCTATCATTTGATGAAAAATTTTGCAAATGCAAGATATAAGGGATATCGGTCTCAGTTTTACTTCTGAATTTATTCCGGCTCTCAACTTTGGTATGGGTATTATTAAAATAGTTCGCCACTGGACCGGAATAGCTGCTAATCTGAAAATGGCATTGTATATGTTTAAGAGGAATTGTTTACCTGACAGTGGCAAGTTATATATCATGGAATAGGTAATTCCGTCATTCCCTGGCGCTGTGTCTTTTTTCTTTATACAGACTTCTAACTCTTGCATAGTAAATATAGACTCAAGTAAGGTATTATTTGAAGTAAAAGTAGGTGGATTACCAGCAACGTAGTCCGGTGTTAACGAATAAAGCAATTCCTTTTCTTTATCTTCAGATGGAAAAAATGATGATTGACCGTATCCCTTAAACCAACGCATTTTACGCCACATGTCAGAAATGGAAACACATTCATTAATACTGCTGCAAAATCCTTGCCAACTTGACGATTTAGCCTGTCGCACTGCCATTCGGGCTATTTCGACCTTTTCCTCAAATTTTAAAAGATTATTCGGCGTAGGATTTTGCCTGAAGGAGCTTAAAGCTAATCTACGTTCCGCTATTATTTTGGATAAGGCCGGGGACCAATACTTTTTTGGTGTGAATTTGTTTGTAGGGCCGGTACCTACTTTTATCATCGGAATATTCTTATTAGCTGATCTGTTTACAACATCTAAGAAATAATCATAATAATCTTGAATATTACTATGGCTACAGGTAAGACTATCGAAGGTAAAAAACGAGCCTGCAAGATTTTCTTGGTACATTTTCCAATTTGCGTTTGTGAAGTTACGTTTTTGAGTATTATCTGCGAAATTTCGAAAGTTCATTGTTATTTTAATGATGAGGTGGTCACTACCTAAGTTTTCGTTAATAGTGGTCCACTTAAAGTTTATGGCTATATCTGATGAAGCGAAAGTTATATCGGGAGACGAGTTTTGGAGTACATTGTTTACTAATTTTACTCTTGTGGCTTCTCCATTATTTAACGAAATGAACCCGTTTTCCAATGCCGAGTCATATAACTGTATACCTCTTTGGTCGTTTTTATAAGACCAATTCGTATGGTGACCGTTAAAGTCCCCGGCTATCAATGTTTTTTTTTCAGCTAGCTTAAAAATGCCCTCCCAATCTGATTGAGACGTTCGTACTGTCGAAGGACAGTATATTGATATAATATTATGTAAATAATTACAATTTATTAATTTTACATGAATGGCTTCAATACCTGTATTCGTACCTCTGATGGGGCAAACCTGTGCCTGTATAGATTTGTGGACAATTATTGCCACACCTCCATAAGAGTCAAATCTGTCTTTGCGGTAGATATTATATCCACTAATATGGAGAGCAGATTCCATGACCAACCATGTTTCGCTTACTATAGCAATATGAATCTTTTCTTTAACTAGTAACGTATCTAAATCTACTAACTTTGGTCTTAGGCTTTGTGAGTTCCACTGGACAATATTAAGAACTCGGTCCATCAAATAATTTAAAAAGGTTCTCAACTACTTCCACACCAGAAAATATTTTCATTAAACATTCTTGCAAAACAATTTTTAACACTGATTTACATTTATCTTCAAAACTATTGTCAGACTTAACTATATTCCGTATTAAAAAAATTAGATTCCAAATATCAAATTTTCTCTCTTTTCTCGTATTCGCATTCTCCAGTTTACTTTCTTCTGTTGTATATACTCTCTCTTCTAAGTTTTCTGATTCCATTTCTATTATGCCCATATCTTGTTGTTCATCTTGTCTTTTTGGATACTGTTTTGTTTTTGTATTTTGTGTTTCCATATTTTGAGTCTGTTTGAATTGCTCATTTATGTGTTTTTTTGGTTTGTTATTTACCTTGTGTACGATGGCCGTGGTTTGTACCACATTACTGTATGTCCTATTCATATTAGTTGGAGTCAGCTTAGCGCCATTTGTGGTAGTAATGTTGTAGGGCTCTTCCTCTAATATAGGTTGGGTAGATAGGGTGGAGGGTGGTAGGCCTTCTGTAACTGGCGGGAGGTAGACAGTTTTTTCTATTGACACTTCCTTTCTTAGATATACTTCCAAGGCTTTTTTATAGGTTATATTCTGTTCACTCATAATACTTCGAATGTTTTTTTCCTTAATAAAATATGGACAGGATTTATCTAGTGCCATATGAGGCCCTTTGCAGTTAAGGCATTTATACTCCTGGGTTTCACAGTTACTATGTTCTTCACCACATTTAGGACAGATATTATTTTTTAATGAACAGAACTTTTGTATATGTCCATATTTCCAACATCTAGCACATTGTGTCACAGGAAAAACATATTTTTGTACCTCACATTTACAACCATAAGCAATAACGAAGGAGGGGGAAATTACACTTTTGAAGCTTAATCGGACGGTCTCACTTTCTTCCCACTGGTTGTTGGAATTTTTCCTCCTCAATCTCTTGGCAGATAATATATCACAAGTTGCGGTTAAGTTCGGCAGTAATTCATTTTCATCCATTTCTAAATCGACTCCCTTGATAATACCATACGACACATTATATTCATCAGTGAATTGAGCTCGTATATCTAGATCTTTGAATTTTTGGTTTTTAATTAGTTTTTCTGCTTGAATTTTGTTTTCAAATTGTACAAATACTCTGTATGGACTTTTATACTTGATTTTATTTATATTTAAAATATTTTCATCTCTCAAAAGTCTTGCTAAGGCCATTTGTTTTGGCAGTATTTTCAGTGAAGACAAACAAACTTCATATATTTCTCCCGTATTCATGTTTTCTCCAATTTTATCAAAATAATTGTTATCTGCAGAGTCACTTCTGATTAATCTCTTCGGTCTTCTTCTGTTCACAGTAATATATCCCTCTTCACTACTGTTTTCACTTTCTCTCCGTCTTTTGTCATTCCTATTATTTTCCATATCCTGTAATTCTCTTTCACAATCCTTTATTATATCCTCATCACTTTTATCTTCCTCACTTAGAATATCATCCATAATTATTTAGTGCGGGTATGTGTAAAAAACACTGAGGATGTGTCGTACGAAACTACGTGCGCTTGTCACAGCGTCTCGCGCGTCACTGTAATCTATAATAATATAATATATAATCTATATATCTATATTCTATATAATCTATATATCTATACATCCTGAAATGTAAACCGTTGCAAAAACGCGGCAGAACGATTCGCCCTCAGTAGTACTAATGGAACGTAGAGTTAAACTTAAAAAATAAAAGAATTTTTATTTTAAAATGTTAAAAAAAAATATTTATTAACTCGAAAGCGTGAGTAACAATAGTTACACACTGTCACGCACACAGACGTAACGTAGCCTACGGAATGATACCTACGCTATGAAGATATCATTCAAAACTCATGCGCTACCGACAAAGTAAAAAGCAATAAATCATAAAATCATAAATGTTCAGAGAAAAATAAGCTCTCGCGCCTAGTGATACGGTATAAACTAGAGCGCGTCGCTTACACTCTCTTCATTCGCCGCAACAGATCAAAAGAATGCCGCGCCGTGCCGCGCAGTGTCGCGCACTCGTCGCTCAGTTGTCTTGCGGACGTTGTACTTGTAGGTTAAATAAGTGAAAAATGGATTGAAATTACGAATTTTCTAATTTTGAGTGAGACCCATTATTAAAACTAAAAGAATTTATTTAAAAGTGCTCGTTTGTGTGTGGAATGTAGTGGCTTACACTTCGAACACTTCGATACCGCGAAGTGTAGGTAAGTACTTTGTGAATAGTGAAAATTCAGAAATAGGTTAGGTGATTAAAATCATTGTAAATAAGTTGATTCCAATTTTTTAAATACGCCTAAAATACTTACTTTATTGTCTTTGTTTAACTTGTTTTTTTGTTTTCGTGTTCAGTAAGTAAAGTTGTAGGTAATAAAAAGTATTTTTGACAGTCTTAAGCCTGTAAAAGTATGAAGGGAGAATTGGAATAACTTTTTGGGTGTTGTGTTACATTAAATTAAATAAAGTTCAGAAAATCAGCTGTTGATAAGCGCGACCCTGTGTTCTGGCGCCCGCGCCGTCAGCCGCTCGGGTCTCGGCCGCTGCGTTTGACTAGGTACTACTATTGGATTGCGTTCATTTTCGAGTTTCGTTTTTCACAATTGTGAATCTGCCATTTTTATATTTTCATAGTAAAGATATTTACTAATCGATTGTACTACCAAAACAAAGTCCTTTTGCTGCAGCTTTGCAACGGTTTACATTTCACGGTGTATAATCTGTATAATATTATAAAGAGGTAAAATTTGTTTGTAAGTTTGTAAGTTTGTTTGTAGGGGGTAATCTCCGGAAGTAATGAACCGATTTTAAAAATTCTTTCACTGGTAGAAAGCTACATTATTCGTGAGTGCTATAGGCTATAAATTATAAAGATATCATGCATATTAGCCGAACTATCTTAATTTATGTATAGTCAGGCGGAAAAAAATTGCTCTTACAACAAAGTTATTTGCATGCGCTGCCTTAACCGTTGCATATAATTGAAAACAATGTATTGCAACCTGGTCCGCCTTTAATAGTTCTACAAAAAAGTCCGCGACACCATGTTTCTATCTCTTATATTTTAGCAGATATAGTAGCTTTTATGTGTTAAAAAAAGTATTTTTCGACGTACTTACCTTTGAACGATTTTTTGAACAACAAAATATTAAACCTTATCGAAAAAAAATATTATTATCATCACAAGAACATCATAGAGATACGATTTTCCCAAAACAGTATGTCAATTGGTTAAATCGTTTCAAAGATAATATAAAATTACTAAATCGCAAAATGCCGCCGTCCATTCACGAACCACATAACAACATGCTTTGTACGGACGTTTTATCCATTTACCCATGGTATTTCTGTTTTTTGTATATCTGACAGTTTCAGCGATTGTTTATCATGCCTAAAAGGAAATCACAACTTTCCCGTCAGACATCCCAGAGCAGATCGAGTACGCCGTACGGAAGAGTCTGCTCTAGAAAATCATCAGCGCCTCTCGAGGAATAGAGAAAATATTTCGCAAGCACGCGCTGGGGAATCTAGCTCTGAACGTGCGCAGCGTCTCAGTGATTTAAAGCAGTATGTCTCTGCAACAAGGGATAGGGAGTCTAGCGCTGAGCGCTCGCAGAGGCTCGCTAGCAAGAGCGCGAGAACATCGCAGGCCCGTGCTCGGAAATCTAGCGCTGAACGTGCACAGCGTCTTTAGGCAGGAAATAAATCATAGCACTCAGTACTAACCGAACCACACTCATAATTTCATCACAAGAAAATGGTTACCGCCCAACGAAGTGGGCACGGGTCAGCTATTTCATATAAAATCTCTACCTCGAGTCTCTAAATACTCGTAGTATAAGCGAAGTCGCTCTTTCTGTCTGTCTGTCTGATTCTCCGCTATTTTTTTCTAAACAATGCAACGGATTTTGATATGGGTTCTCACTCTCATTTAGAGATTTTTTTTGGAAGGTATTTATGCGCATGCAAATTATTACGCTAATTAACGATAAATAATAATAAAATACATAACTTAAAAAATTGCAAAAATAAAATAAGAAATTACGTTAAGATAATATTCAAAATATTAATTTGAAAAGAGGTTTGTTTTTTCCTTTCTTTTTTTTATATCGGCGCGTTCAAAGACAGGTTGGACATTTTATGACCCGATAACAAATCTTTCAACACATACTTAAACAATGGCCCTTCATTTTAAGTCGTTAACAATAATGCACAAATTTGCTTGGGAGAGATTTACACAATGTTGAAATTTACTACAATGCCATTATTAAATATCTGTTTGTGGTCTACTACCCATATAAAATACAGATAACAATGTTAATAACTTAAATAGATATTTAAAAAGTTAGAGTTTATATTAAATAAACTCTAACTTTTAACTTGTAACTTAATCCTTTTGCATACTTCTAGTAATGTATTGTTTAATTTCTATATTATGTGACAATTCGATGCTAAATGGGAATTTGAAAAAAAAAAATATATTTTTTATGCATTTAATATATTATTAATAATATTGATATTTAATGCAAAAAACTAAAAATATATTTCATTTCATTATTAAAAATTAAAAATTGATAAAATTTCAAAAAATTTCACGTGACTACAGTTGTGACTTCATAATGTTTACTTACTTCGTCTGGCCGCTAAACGTTATGATGTCACGCGCGCTCGTATTTATTCAGGGGTTTTCGGTATTGGATTCAAAAGTAATTTTTTATTTTGAAATAACTTTTGAACTATAGCGAAAATAAAAAATAAAAAAATTGTTTTGCTATAAAATTTATATGTAATCTTTCCACTTATCACAAAAAAAAATGATCAAAAACCTAATTGTTATTTTTTTTTTTACAGAGAACCACAGTGCGCCTTTGGGTGCGTAGATATGAAGAAGGAAAAGATCTAACTCAGCGCGTTTGTGCACCTCGACCTCGGGCTATCAACGAAGGGCAATTGGTCAATATGATAGCCACATTTCAAGAAAGCCCATTTACACCTACTCGCAATTTCGCACAAGAATTTGATGTTTAAATGCAAATTATTCTTTGTTTGCATTGAAACAAGGAAGCACTTGTCACCCATTGCGATCAAGCTTGGGATACATTAAGGGGTTCAAACTTGTGTGAAGTCTTGGTTAGGTCCATGCGTAGCCGGTGCGATGTAGTTATAGACGCGGGAGGAGCAGCGACAAATAATAGTTTTTTAATTATTTATAATCTAATTTTAACATTCAGCAGGTGGCCCAAATAGAGACGTTAAAAATATTGATTTGCGATCCTTCACAGTTTTTTTGTTATATTTTTTTTAAAATATTACCATTTAACATAACATAACATCACGCCTGTAATCCCCGAAGGGTTAGGCAGAGGTGTACCCCACCCAACTAGTAGTCGCTGTGACCCCTTACGGGGGCACGGCAAGCGGGATCGGGGCGAGGCCCCCTGCCCGCGGAAGCTATACCGCGGCCCGTGACCACGGGCCCGTCATTTGATTGCCTTATAGGCGCATTAGTGTGGATGCTAGGTGTGTCTGGGGGAGCGCCGGCGCGTTGTGCCTTGTCGCACAACGCCGCCTGCTTCACGACTCTCCGGCGGTCCGCCTCCGCCGGATGAGACCCCCAGTTACCTGGGGGAGGTCCAGCAGAAGGTGACCAGCGACAGGAGAGTCGGCTTTAGTGGCGCGCCCTCAGATGATTTAGAGAGGTCCCCCGCCTTCCCGCTTCCAGGTCTAGCCGGTTACGTTCAGGCAGAGGGGCCGGAGTGTGTGTGGGGGCGGTATTGTGCTGTGTGACACCGCCCAGTGGGCACGAGTACAGAGCGCGTCCGCGCCGCGCCTGTATCGCGTGATGATTGCGTAGTGGAAGTCTGTGCATGTGTGCTGGTCGGCGCGCGTCGCGCCTATATTAACTTAGAGCGCGGCGCACGTCGGGCGTATGTAGTGCATGTGGAGTGTCACTGAGTGAGAGGGCCGCGTGTAGGTGTATGCGGCCTCCTCGTGAGGTCAAGTCCGGGGGGTGGAGGAGCTTGTGTCCGGCAGCAGGTCGCGCGGCAGAGGACGTCTGTCGGGCGGGCGAGCCTGCCAGGGGGCTATCTCGTTGAGATGCGCCCAGGCAGATTTATCCGCACGCGCGAACATGGTGGCCGCCAGGCGGGCGACGAAGTCATCCAGGCTTTGGATTCGCAGGTCGCGTTGTATTACGCGGTTCCTCACGAAGCGAGGGGCGTCGACGATTCTCCGCAGCGCAAGGCTTTGCTGCGCGCGGAGAGGCTTGCGAGATGACTCGCTCGTGAGGGCGAACCAGGCCGGGGCGGCGTACGTCAGCAAGGAGCGGACGTACAGCTTGTACACCCCCAGCTTGGCTCGCAGCGGGAGGCGTGACGAGAGCACTGGATAAAGCTGCGCGCGGGCAGCCCTGCACCTAGCGGAAACTTGCCGGACATGGCTCCTCATACAGAGCCGACGATCGATGGTCACCCCCAAGTATTTCACCTGAGAGGACCACGCGATGTCGACTCCGTGTAGAGTCAGGGGTGGTGGGTAGTGGGCGCATCCGGAGAGTAGCGCCTGCGTCTTACCCACGTTCACCGACAACCGCCATTTCGACAGCCACTCGGGGAGGAGGTCGAGGGCGCGCTGCATTTTGATGGCCGCGTGTCTCGCGTTCAGCGAGGTGGTAATGTACGCGGCGTCGTCAGCATACAGCGCGAGCGTCGAGTCCTTTGTCGTGGGGATGTCGTCGGTGTAACATGAGTAAGAGCGAGAGGCAGCTGCCCTGCGGCACTCCTGCTCTCACCGGGCGCGCACTAGAGAGCGCGCCGTCGACCACCACCCTGACGGTCCTGTTTTGGAGAAAAGAGGCAACCACGTTAATCACGCGACGGGGCGCGTCCGACAGCGATAGCTTATAGACAAGCCCCTCGTGCCAGACGCGGTCGAACGCCTTTTCCATGTCGAGGAGTACTGCAACTGCGTCCTCCTTCTTGTTCAACGACGATGCTAGCAGGTGCAGTACTCTCGACAGCTGGAGCGTCGTGCTGTGTTCCGAGCGGAACCCGAACTGGTCCGGTCGGAGCTTCACGTGGGGCGTGAGGTGTCGCAGCAGGAGTTTTTCAAACACCTTGGAGATGGTTGGCAGCAGGGTGATCGGCCGATAGCTCTCCGGCTTCAGCACGTTCTTCCCCGCCTTGGGCAGCATTATGACGCGCCCTTCCTTTCAGGGGTTTGGGAAGGCCCCCGTGCGCAGGATCCCCGTGAACAGGGGCGCCAGCGCCGCGACCGTACGGAACGGTAGGTGGCGCAGCACTGTGTTGGTGATCCCGTCGGCACCGGGGGCCTTCCTGGGCTTCGTGTTGAGGATGGCGCGTCTGACTGCGCAGGGCGAGAAAAATATGGGGTCTTCCTCGGGAGCCATCGGCGTTGCGAAGAATGCTCCAAGGTGCCTCTCCACTGCCGCGACGTGATCCACGTCGTCAGTCGGGTTCGGCTGGAATTGACGCTCCAGGTGCTCGGCAAAGATCTCCGCTCGGTCAGCAGCGGAGTATCTTATTTCCCCGTCGGCGTGTATCAACGGTCGAACCGGAGCTGGGGTATTCGAGAGGCGCCGGCACAGTCTGTGTATTGCCGGCCAGTCGCCTTCTGCGGCATCGATGTTTGACTCCCAGCTCGCGGTATCGAGCGCGAGCAGCTCGGCCTTCACCTTCTCCGCGAGACGGTTCAGCTCTGCTTTCTGGGACGGGCATCTTGTTACTTGCCACCGCTTGCGTAGGCGCCGCTTCTCGGCTACCATTTGCTTGAGGTGGCGGGGCAGGGGAGGCAGGATCCCCTGATGGTGCACGGTGGTGGTAGCCTTTTCGAAGGCACGCTGGATGCAAGCGGTGATCTCGCCCGTCAGTTCGTCGACGTCTGCGGCGGTGGCGACTGGCCGAGTCGGTGTCGTGGTCGCCATCTCCTCTCCGAACTGCTTCCAGTTCGTGTGGCGACGTGGCGCTGGAGGGGCCTGTCAGGTAGGAATCCGGAGGAATGCGGAGGGGGGTGGGTGTCCACCCTCTGTTTCGGGGAGACTTGGGGCGCAGCAAGGGGTGCTGGCTTCTGGGTGGGGGGCGCTCGAGACGCGGGCGCGTGCGCGCGCTCAGTCGGCGCGTGGGCGCGCGTGACCGGCGCTTGGGCGCGCGCCGCGTGCGCGGGCGCGGGGGCGCGGGCGCGGGGGCGCGGGCCGGCTGCGCGGGGAGGCACGCAGTCGGCGCGGTGGGCCGCGTGGCGGGGGCGGAGGCGGTGGGGGAGCGCCCGGATGGCGCAGGAACCCGCACCGAGGGCGCGGGGGCGCGGCCGATCGGGCGCACGGGGGTTGTGGCGATGCGCGCGGCGGGCGCGCGGCCTGGGTTCGCGCTCGGCCCCGGAGCCTGGATGGGCACGGGGCGGAACGCGCTGGGGCGGATGGGGACCGCATGCTGACGGCGCCCGGTCGACGGCGGTTGCGACTCGCGCGCTTCCGGCGCTTGCGCCGTCGGCCGGGGGGCGGCGGCCGCGGTTCCGGTCCCCCCTCTTCTCACCTCTCGTTCTTCTCCTGCGTCCGGGGGCGCACCGGTCATCGCGGCGCGGATGTTCGGCATCGACGTCGCCCGGTCCAACCCCGTCCGCAGGTTGCCTGGTGAGCCGGCGTCTCCGCGGCCCAGAGAGCCGCGGGCGCCTGGTGAGCCGGCGTCTCCGCGGCCCAGAGAGCCGCGGGCGCCTGGCTTAGGCATGGTAAAAACTGGGTGGTTCACACCTGGGTGTGAACCCCCGTTGCCGCAAGGGCGGTTAAAAACACAACGCCCGGAAGCACTATTTAGCGGCACGAACGGAAAATTCCGCCACCGAACGGCGTAAACAAGTGACGTCACGAGTGACGCTGCACTGTACTCACACACTGACACTCGCGACGACAGCTGCTCGCTCGATGACGGCTGGTTCACAGGCACTCCGTGTACCCCACATTTCGTCAGTTATGTTTTTAGTCCTCTTGTGATAGGGGCGGGGGAGGGGGGTGTATATTACCATTTAATAAAGTAGAAATTTGCAAAGCAACCTGAATGTAAAAAGGCGTGTAAAAAGATATACCTAGATTTTTTTGAAGCGGTACCCTTATGTTTTATCAAAATAATACAACTCGTAAGAATCAAGAATTCGTATAGTATTTTTGACTACGCTTGGGCATGAGAAACCTAATTTATTAATTTATGACGTCATTATTCGGACCAGCCTAGATATAAAAAATTATGTTAAACACTGAAATTTTAATGGTTGTTTCTCCGCGGCAAAATGATTTGCCCTCAGTTAAGTAGTACTAAAGATTTTTTTTTTTTTTAAATAATAAAAAATCTTCATTATAATACCTATTAATTGGTTCGATAGAGATCAGTTCTGAGTTTTTTTTTTTTATCACATTTCCATTTTTTTTTCATGGATTTTTTACTACCAAGATAAATCATTTCATTGCAGGAAAAAATCATTACGGTGGTGTCAGTTTGATGTGTTTTTACAACCTTTATTTTGGTATATTACATCAATCATTCTAACAGTAATTATTCTTATTCTTTAATAATATTATTTTAAAATTATCTTGTCCAATGATTGTGCCAGTTATTTAAAGTCGTCCTGTAAAATCAATGTAAATAAAGGTGTACTAATAATATAGTAAATCTGAATATTTATTTGTTTAATCGCGCTAATGTCTGAAACTGAAACTACCAGTGTTATTGTATATGATATTATAATATAAGTAGTAATTATTTTGGTATGATAGTCAAATTTAGGAAAAATATTTTAACAGCGTGTTCTATGAATGCCTGCTCATATTTAACACACACGTGTGGGTATGTGTTAAATATGAGCAGGCATTCATCATCAGTCTATACACTTATATAACAAAATAAACTAGATAAAAACTAAATATCTAACAAAAAAAAAAAAAACAAAAAAAATGGATAAGTCAAAGAAACACCAGGACTCGTTATAGTATGTTATGGGAATAAGCCACGCATTTCTGGAACACGTAAATATCACGCTCATCACGGAGCAATAACTATAAAGACGCGTGGAAACCACGCGAGGCAGCTAGTATTTGATAAATAATGTAATAAAGTAAGTGTAATCTGTTATATTATGTGGTATGTTAAAATAACATGTGTGTAATAATTAATAAAAGATATGTATACCTAGTTTTAAAAAATATATATTTCTTATGTTAATAATTAGGTAATAAATTGTTGTATTATTTATTTTTACCTATAAATATGAACAACCTGCTATGCTGATTGCCTGACAAGACAATTATGTGAAATCATCATCATCATCATCTGCCTAGCCTTTTCCCAACTATGTTGGGGTCGGCTTCCAGTCTAACCGGATGCAGCTGAATACCAGTATTTTACATGGAGCGACTGCCTATCTGACCTCCACAACCCAGTAACTGGGTAATATGATACCCCTAGGTAAGACTGGTTGTCAGATTTTCGGGCTTCTGACGACCCGTAACGACTGTCAAAGATCCACGTATGACAGCCGGGACCAACAGCTTAACGTGCTTTCCGAGGCACGGAGGAGTCTCGGTGTGTAAAGATGGTCACCCATCCACGAACCAACCCCGGCAAGCGTTGCTTAACCTAACGGATCGACCCGTGCGGCTGTTATTACTTAGCCACGAGCTCCTCCTTAGCCACGAGCTCCTCGCTCCGCTCTGCCCAACATAAACATAATATTGGGAGATGTGAATACAAACCGCTCCATTCCCGTTTGCCAACTGAAGCGCAAAACATTGGCCCCAATTAGTGCTCTCAGGGAAGACAGAGCTGAAGAATTAGCTTGGGTGAAACTTTTTCCTGATGGAAGAAATGGATTCAGAGAACCTAGACCAGTCCCCATAACACCCCTTGATTATTATCAAACAAGAGTGAGACAATTATGTGAAATGCTATGCTATTAATCAGAGGCGCTGGATTGGTTCTCTTCTTATCTTCGGGGTCGTCAGCAGTCGGTTCGCGTTGATGAGAGTTCTTCGAGTTGGCGTGACCTTGATGCTGGTGTTCCTCAAGGCGGCATTCTTTCTCCTTTATTGTTTTCTATTTTTATTAATTTTATCACTCCCTGTCTTCAGTGTGAGTATCATTTGTATGCTGATGATCTTCAGCTGTATACTGCTTCCAAGGTTAATAACTTGTCAGGGGCTATTCAGGATATAAACCGGGATTTGGATGCTGTTTACAGTTGGTCTGTCAGATTTGGGGTTTCTGTTAACCCCACTAAATGTCAGGCCATTGTTATTGGAAGTTCACGCATGATGGGCAGAGTGGCGGATTTACCTCTTCCTCCTATTATTTTTAATGGTTCTGTCATCCCTATTAGCCCTAGTGTGAAGGATCTCGGTTTGTATCTTGATTCTACGCTTAGCTGGCAAAGTCAAGTTTCCAGTGTTTGTCAGAAAGTCAGCGGTACTTTGCGTTCCTTATATCACCTGAGGAACTTTTTGCCTATCAAGACGAAAACGACAGGATAGCTTGACAGGATGCTGAACAATTGCATTCGCTATATTTTCAATTTGCGGAAATATGACCACGTGTCTAGTTTTAGGGCGGAGCTTAAGTGGTTACCCATTCGTCAGGAAAGAAGTTTCCGTGCGTTAACCACGCTTTTCTCTCTTCTCACTTCACTTACTCCTCCTTCTTATCTTATTTCAAATTTTCAATATCTTTGTTCTACTCACACTAAGAGTCTTCGATCTTCTAATAATCTTCTACTCAGCTGCCCTTCTCATACTTCTGACCTTGTTCATTCTTCCTTTCATATTCAGGCTATTCTTCTTTGGAATGCGCTCCCTCTTGATATCAGGACAGCCACCAGTTTGTATGCATTCAAGCGGAAGTTGCGGATTTATTTTTCGGAGCAAATAGAAAGAGTTTTATTATAATCCTCCTTTCTATTCTTTGTAAGATATGTATTTATATATGTATATATTATATTTTTAAATATGTTTATGTATATTATATAGCATTTTATAGTAAGTATGTAGAATTTAATTATTTTGTACTTGTGTACAGTTTATTTTATTATGTAAAATATTTGAGTATTTTTTTATTTTTATTTTTTTAAATCTCTGATTTTGTTGTTTTACTCTCATAAAAATTGCTTGCACCTACCATGTTATCTCTTCACCACCTCTGGTTGACTGTTAGAGAATGCCTAAGGCATTAAGTCCGCCTTTGTACATTTGTTGCATAAAGTTTAAATAAATAAATAAATTAATGCTATTTCGCGCGGTAGTGGTGCATATTTCTTATTCGTATTTTTTTTGCTTTTAGTTTTTATACTTAATACCAACTTGTTTTTATTTTGCTTTTTCTTACATGTTTACTCATATAATGTGCGTCATTTTTATGTAAATAAACAGTTTTTCTTTCTTTCTATGTAATATTTTCAATATATATCTATGATGTTTTTTGGAAAATCTTAAAAAGATGCATAAAAATAAAATAATATTTATAATTTAAATTCTTGTTTTTTTTTCTGAAAAAATAGGCAAATCCTAAGTGAATTATAAAGAACCCACAAGCAACCAGTGCATATTTCACACTAAGAGTAACTTTAAAGCAAAAACCTCTTACCTACTATACATGAGATGAAAATATTTAATAACTACCTAAAATAAACAATAATTTAAAAAAAAATAATAAGCACTATACTACCCATAGAGGTACGATTTCCAATACTTTATAATAGAGTTAGTTACAAATGAAACTAATGAAAGCGTGCTAATAAAAAAATTCTAAACAGTTTTTTATCGAGTTAAGATTTATAAACTAAAAATGTGGATTTTATTAGTCAATGGTGCCGATTCTGTTGTACACCGAACTAAACTAAATTATCTCTAAAATTCTCTATTTTTGGTTTAGAGAATCATAAAAGCTATTCTGCAAACAAGATTCTCTAAACTTAAAAACATTTTTGACACATCTATAATCGAGTTTGACAACTGCTAAGTTGAGTTGACCATAAACTAAGATGTGTCGGAAAATATTTTAAAGAGTGAATGAAAGTGAACGATATGATCCAAAGTGCAAAAAAAACTGAGTAAAATTAATTAATTATCTTTAATTGTTTATCAACAATTATTTAAATAAAATATGGGGAGCATAATGATGCCATAAAACTATATTTTTGTTTTTAATTTAATAAATTAAGATGTTACAATATGTACTTGTCTTCATTATCTGTGATCATTAAGATACAATTTATAGTCTGTGCTTATCAACGTAGGAATGTTCGATCCGGGTGCTTTGTATCAAAATTCTGGATCTTAATGAAACGTAACAGTCTAATATTATCCAATTGATAAGTTACAATTTTTCGTATCATATCAAATATTTTAAGAAATAAAAGATGTTGCATTTTATTACATCATAATTTTTTTTAATGAAAAATATGAATAAATTTGCCAATCTTTGGTTATCAAAGAATCTTTATTTTCAAAAGAAATTTTACAAAAAAGTACGCATAAACAGTAATTTCGATAACCGCTCCGGATCTAGACGATTCGGACTTTTGTTTAAGGTACGATTAAATTGGCTAACGAGAAAAGACGTTCGGAAAGCACAGACATTCCTACCACTGATAAATAACGTAAGGCTATGTCACCCCAAACGATTCCTCTCGCTGACCAATATTTTTTTGAATCAGACTTTCCGTTTAACAAAGGTTCAGACAAATATTGCTTGAAAAATATATAGAAGCTTTCTTGTGGTCTACTACTTGTATTTAAGAAATGCGGTATTAGTATTACTTATAAAATTATAAATATTTAGGCCTACTATTCCGTAATTCTATCTTTAAAACAAGTATCTAATACGATGTTTTATGTGTTCCTCAGTGCATGTGTATCGATTCGCGATTACTGATCGAATACTATTGTATTAATACAAAAATCGAGCGAACATCCCTAGATCAATGACAACTTAATTTTATTTATTTACTCTTTACGAATTTATTATTCTAACAATTCATAACAATTATTTACGTACATTACGAATTCTTTTCGAATGAAAATTGTGACTGGAAATGAGTCGTAGATGACCGATTATACGCCTGAATCAAAAAGACAAGTCACCACTGTGGAAAAAAAACAAACAAAAAAGCAATAAAATTCCCTAACTGACAAAACATGTAGAACCACAATTTTGGAAGAAAATCACGGCCTCAGTGGTTTGGGATCGACAAAGTATCATTATGGTCGAATTTCTGTATTAGGAGGAGACTATCAGTGCACAAAGCCACTGTAAGACCCTGAAAAACCCAAAAAGAGCATTGAAAACTAAAGGTATGCTTGTTGAAGGACAAAACCTGATTTCGCATAGCTTTAGTCACCAAGACGCTCTTGGACTAATTTGTTTAAAATGTTTTAAACTATCTCCCGTATTCGCCTGACAGATATTTATCTTTGCAGCTCCCTGAAGACACGCATGTGTGGAATAAAATTTTCAACCGAAGAGCAGTAGCAAAAAGGTCCTCTTAAGTAGTAGCTGGCTGAAGAGCTTTTCAAGGAGTTATAAAAAAGCTCATGCCACAACTCATCATAATCATAGTATTTTATTCAGTTTCACTTGTATTTGTCATCACAATTTGAAAGCTAAATTGATGATACCCTTCCCGAGTACTGATTGAGCTGAAATTTTGCATGCATGTCGTCATTGGGGCACATTATAATATTATTATGACAAGGTGCTGATCAGATGGTGGAGCTGGAAGGTGATCATAGGAACGCGGTAATAAAACGACACTACCCCATCGAGTTTGGGCTCGTTTGATTCGTCTAGACGAGTACTTTGGTCCTAGATGGTACAAGAGTCTGATGATGAAGCTGGAAGGTGGTCATAGGAACTATTGTAAATTATATTATTTAAGATTGAGGATAGATTTAATAGTATCAAAATTAAAGTTTGAATAGTAAAGAAATAAAATGTTTTATTTAATTAAAATTATTAACAAGCGATTGCCGAATTTCCCTTGCTTCGGCAAAGAAATTGATGCTGGTAAGTATAATTGGTGCTCCCTGCTCACTGTCCTCGGTGACATTAATATCTTCTTCATCTGCAAAAATACATTTATTTAGATTTCTTCTTTTTATTTTGCAAACGTAAATGAAGCAGAAGTAGAATTACATAATAATACTCTGCCCCCAACTTCGTCCCTCATTTGTTTTTGCCTTGTGCACCTAGCAGTATGAAATACACTTTATGACCTAGTGAAAACCCGCAAGAGCTAATGTGCCCAGGAAAAGCAAGGTGTTAGGAGAAGGGAATCTTAACCGTACTTATGGGATTTTCCTGATAGCTGTGGAATAATTTTCGCTAATCAAGCACCTCAAAATATATTGTCACATTGTGACTTTGTGCAAGCAACTGCTTAAGGGGGCCAATTCAATGAGTGTGCCACCCCCTGCCATTTTATCCGTGTTTACAAACATTGTTCAGGTAGGGGTCATAGTCACTTCGTAGTTTCATGTTACCATTTCACTAGCTTCCCATACCCATAGTCTAGTATTTTTAGTTTCCATATCGTGTAATAGCACTGCGCCAACTAGGGATTGTTCTTTGGATACACTTTCATAGTGCATACAGGGGTATTTTAGCAGTTGGTATCTCATTACATTTGAAGTTGCCTTAGGAGCCTCTGCGAGTTGCCTTCGGCCCCTCATACGCCTTGGAAGGGCCCAGGAACCCACAATAATAATACCAGCCCAATACTGCCCCATGGCAGGGCAAAAGCATTTCGTATTGTATTATAATAACAATCATATTATATTTACCTTTCTGCCGAATTGACAACAGCTGCAACCACTGCTTCCATAATAAATCAATTTCCAAACTCACAAGCATCTAAACTTTCAAGAACTTTATGAGAAATATGTTTTGTAAATTTTATTTCATGATGACTAATTTTATTCCACACCTTTTTAATCGCGATTATAAATAATCTGATTTAGTTTGACAATCAAAATTTTAAGTGATAAACGTCAAAATCAGAATAGCAAAATTACCATTTCACCTAATTGAGTAGACTAAACGATCTTAGAGATGTCAAACTATATTATTATATTATTATAGTTTAGTTGTATCACTTTAGTCAATTTCAGAATGAGTTTCGTCGTTTGACAGGACTAAACTAAATTTTAGTGATTTTTAGTCTAGTTTAGAGAATTTTGTGACAAGAGAATCGGCACCAATATCTGTTTAAATAGGTAACTCTCCAGTATAAAATGCTCTGTAAAAATAAAATTTTCAAGCGGATAGAATTCTTATCCTTACATAATTATAATAAAACAGTACCCCGCGGCCCGCCGCGCCGCGTTTCAAAAACTGCAGTACTGTTCACATGTTATCTTAGTACGAAATATATTTTTTTGTGGAAGGTTGATACTTATTAAATAATACCAATAACACATTTTCTAAATCAAACATAATATATTATAATGAGTACGAAATAACTTCTTGTCAACAATGATTTATAAAAGAGCTCACGCGGGCCATAATATCATAGTTTGAAACCGAAACGACAATTAAAATTTGTGACCATTGAAAAAACATTTTACAAAACGAGGGAAACAGGTTACTAATGTGCGCCCGCACACTAGTGTGAGTGTCCGCTTCTACGCGTCATTGTATTACGACGAACACAACTAAAATTCGCTTCCTATTGGTCAAAACGCATACATACGGTGACCGACTCGAGAGCGGTGCTATGCGATAATCGCCTTAAAGGTGAGCATGCGGAACTTTGGCCGATAGTACCCCAAAAGTTTTCCAAGATTTTCCATCCACGAGAATCACGGAATGTTAGGTTAGAGAGTAGGAGTAGTAGTAGGTATAGTGCTCTAGATTTAAACAGAGAAATTAGCCCAGACTCTAGTATTAGGTCAGATAATCCACAGAATAGAATGGCAGACTTAGAAGGCATCTTTAAGGCTCTTCGTTTGTGGCCTGAGTTTGACAGTAATGTTAACGTGTTAACTAGGTTCATACAATTATGTGACGAGTTAGTGGACGAATTTGTAAAAAATGTAAGCCCGCCTAACAAACTTTCGGAAATTGCTCTTATTAACGGTATATTAAACAAGGTAACTGGTCCCGCGGCCCGATTGATCAATTCGAACGGCATCCCATCAGATTGGACGGGTATACGCAAATCTCTCGTAAATAATTTCTCAGATCTGCGCGATGAGACGGCATTATATAATGATTTAGCGTTACTGTCACAAGAGCCCGACAGCCTTCAGGAGTTTTACGAAAAGTGCTAGAACCTGTTCAGCACGTTAATGACTTATGTCTCTTTACATGAGGAAGTTACGACTACTATCAATGCGAAAAGGGACCTATATAAAAAATTGACCTTGCAGGCATTCGTGCGTGGGCTCAAGGACCCATTAGGTTCTCGTATTAGGTGTATGCGCCCTGAAAGCATTGAAAAGGCGTTAGAGTTTGTTCATGAGGAACAAAACGTGTTGTACTTGCAGCAGCGTAGTAGCCAAGTCTCGGATAGGAAACCGACACCCCAAGCCGTGCCACCCAGACCTTTACCACCGGGTTTTAATATGGCGCAACCTAGGCCGTTCCCCTTTACTATGCCTGGACCCTCGAGGAGTCCATTCGGTCACCCAATGGCACCACAAACACCCGTACTATGGCGACCTAATTTAAATAATCAAAACCAGCCCGGACCATCACGCACGCAGCAGATGTTTCGTGCTCCTCCTCCTAATTATAACCAAAATAACGCATTTAAATTTGTACCGCGAAATATCGTACCACAAGGTAACTTTCAACAGCCGATGGTATGGGCAATTTTGTGCCTAGACTTTTGCCGCCCAGTAACGCAACAAAAGGGCATGACTGGACTAAATCTGGTAACTCCCCGGCTAGTCACAATTTCGGAAGTAGGGAGATGAATTTCAATATTTTCAATGATTGTTCCGCTTATTACGGTTACGGAGTTTACGATACCGATAGCTATATGTTTCACGAACCTAACGAGTACTACGAAGGATATTATTACGCCGATTATGATCACATGTGCCACCCACAGCTTGAGGAAAGTAACGAAACGGTAAAAGTTGAGCCAGCTAAATCGGGTAGTCAACAGGAGGATTTTCAGAGCCCTCAGAAATTAGACAAACCAAAATAGAGGTCAACCTTCAAACACAACGGCAGCTGCCCTACTTGAAAATTCAAGATCCCCCTCTAAAACTCTTAATAGATACGGGCGCTAACCAATCGTTCATTAGCCCTAACGCAGTCGAAGCTTATTTTAATAACGTACAGTTAAATTATGATCCCTTCGAAGTTTGTAATGTACACGCTGTGACACGTAGCGATTACTCGATAACGCTACCTTGTTTCTCTGAACTGAATGATAAGGATTGCGTTACACTTTTTGTATATAACTTTCACGACTTTTCGACGGATTGATAGGGTCAGACTTATTGGACAAATGGGAGGCCGCATTGACTTTAAGACGAAGTCATTAGTAACAAAAAATGCAGTAAATCCAATACAGGTTTATGATTCACGGAACGCCAACCTATACGAAGATGTCATACCCGCCGGTTCTTCAAAATTAGCGAAAGTACCTATTAATATCCGAAACGGAGAAGTAATTATCCCGTAAGTAATTATTACGACTTTAGACTTAGCCAGCGGCTTCTACCAAGTGGAGATGAACCCTGAAGACAAAGTCACCAAAACCGCGTTTACAGTAGAACATGGCCATTTCGAGTTTTTGAGAATGCCCATGGGTTTGAAGAATAGTCCATCTACTTTTCAACGCGTAATGGACAACGTTCTCAGAGACCTACAAAACACTATATGCCTAGTTTATTTGGATGACGTCATAGTCTTTTCTACGTCACTACAGGAACACATGGTCAATTTGGAAAAAGTATTCAATAGGTTACGTGAGTCCAATTTTAAAATTCAAATGGACAAGTCAGAGTTCCTCAAACTCGAGACAGCCAACCTGGGCCATGTCATTAGCAAAGATGGCATTAAGCCAAACCCCGACAAAATATCCGCATTAAAGAATTATCCACTTCCAAAAACTCCCACCGAGATCAAAAGGTTCCTGGGCCTTCTCGGTTACTATAGAAAATTCATACCCGATTTCGCGAAAGTGATAAAACCTATGACGCAATGCTTGAAAAGAGGCTCAAAAATTACGTTAGACCAAAATTACATTAGCTGTTTTGAGAAGTGTAAGACACTCTTAATGAATGACCCCATCTTACAATATCCTGATTTTTCTAAAGAATTTATCTTAACGACTGACGCGTCGAATTTAGCGATAGGAGCTGTCTTGTCTCAGGGGACCATAGGCACGGATAAGCCTATTGCTTACGCTTCTAGGACATTGAATAGTAGTGAGATCAACTATAGCACCATCGAGAAGGAGCTCCTTGCGATTGTGTGGGCCACCAAACATTTCAGACCATACTTATTTGGCAGAAAATTCAAAATTGTAACAGACCATAGGCCACTTCAATGGGTAATGAATATCAAGGAACCCAACTCGCGTCTTACTCGATGGCGACTAAAATTAAGTGAATTCACCTTTTCTGTAGTTTACAAGCAAGGAAAGTCTAATACTAACGCCGACGCATTATCCCGTATCGAGCTACATAATGAAGAGACTAGTTCTCTTATAGCCAACCCTACGGAAGGGCCATCCTCACTATTAAATGATTCAAAGACTGATACAGTTCACACTGACGCCGAAAATCCAATATTAGAAGTTCCTATTACTGATTTCCCACTTAACAAGTACCATAAGCAAATTATTTTCACATTGGTCGATGACGTCAGAAGCCGCCCTACAGTCTCAAAACCGTTTGAGTCACACGTTAAAACACATATTCAGATTTCTAAGAGTAATCACGAAGAGGATGTCATAAGCGCTGTGAAAGAGTATATTAACCTCAAGGTAAAGACCGGTATTCTCATTAATCCCCCATTAGCCATGTACTATCGGCCAAAGTTCCGCATGCTCACCTTTAAGGCGATTATCGCATAGCACCGCTGTCGACTCGGTCACCATATGCATGCGTTTTGACCAATAGGAAGCGAATTTTAGTTGTGTTCGTAGTAATACAATGACGTGTAGAAGCGGACACTCACACTAGTGTGCGGGCGCACATTAGTAACCTGTTTCCCTCGTGTTGTGAAATGTTTTTTCAATGTTTACAAATTCTAATTGTCGTTTCGGTTTCAAACTATGATATTATGGCCCGCGTGAGCTCTTTTATAAATCATTGTTGACAAGAAGTTATTCCGTACTCATTATAATATATTATGTTTGATTTAGAAAATGTGTTATTGGTATTATTTAATAAGTATCAACCTTCCATAAAAAAATATATTTCGTACTAAGATAACATGTAAACAACTACTAGTGACTCGCCCCAGCTTTGCACGGGTGTTACAAATCACTGAAACGTTAAGTTTTTCTCTAATATAATTTATACACCTAAATTTCTATAAATTCTGTATATTGGTAAAATCCTACGAAAATCAGTACTGCAGTACTGATTTTCGTATTTGAGAATTTTTTATTATATGTAAGGATAAGAATTTTATCCGCTTGAAAATTATATTCTTACAAAGCATTATTACTCGAGAATTGAAAACAGATATTGACTAATAAAATCCACATTTTTAGTTTATATTAATTCAATAAAAAACTGTTTAGAATTTTTTTATTAGCACGCTTTCATTAGTTTCATCTGTAACTAACTCTATTATAAAATATTGGAAATCCTACCTCTATGGGTAGTGAAGTGCTGATTTTTATTTTTAAATTATTGTTAATTTTAGGTAGTTATTAAATATTTTCATCTCATGCATAGTAGGCAAGAGATGTTTGCTTTAAAGTAACTCTTAGTGTGAAATATGCACTGGGTTCTTTATAATTCACTTAGGATTTGCAAATTTTTTCAGAAAAATAAAACAACAATTTAAATTATAATTTATTTTTATGCATCTTTTCTTGAAAAAATTACATAGAAAGAAAGAAAAACTGTTTATTTACACAAAAATGACGCACATTACATAGAAAACATGTAAGAAAAAGCAAAATAAAAACAAGTTAGTATTAAGTCTAAAAAATTAAAGGCAAAAAAAAATATAAATAAGAGATATGCGCCACTACCGCGCGAAATAGCATTAATAGCATAATTGTCTTGTCAGGCAATCAGCCTAGCAGGTTGTTCATATTTATAGGTAAAAATAAATAATACAATAATATTATTACCTAATTATTAACATAAGAAATATATATTTTTTAAAACTAGGTATACATATTTTATAATAATTATTACACACGTTATTTTAGCATACCACATAATATTATACATTACACTTACTTTAATACATTATTTATCAAATACTAGCTGTCTCGCGCGGTTTTCACGCGTCTTTAAATAGTTATTGCTCCGTGATGAGCGTGATATTTACGTGTTCCAGAAATGCGCGGCTTATTCCCATATCATACTATACTGAGTCTTGGTGTTTCTTTGCCTCAACAATTTTTTTTGTTGTTTTTTTTTTTGTTAGTTATTTAGTTTTTATCTAGTTTATTTTGTTATATATGTGTATAGACGTGTGTGTATGTGTTAAATATCAGCAGGCATTCACGGAACACGTTGTTTATAATATTTTTCCTAAATCTGGCTATCATACAAAAATAATTACTAGATTATAATATCATATACAGTAACACTGATAGTTTCAGACATTAGCGCGATTAAACAAACAAATATTCAGATTTACTATATTATTAGTACACATTTATTTACATTGGACAAAATAACATCAAAATAATATTATTAAAGAATTAGAATAGTAACTGTTAGAATGATTGAAATAATATACCAAAATAAAGGTTGTAAGAAAACACATCAAACTGATACCACCGTGAAATTTAAATGATTTTTTCCTGCAATGAAATGATTTATCGTGGTAGTAAAATCCATAAAAAAAAATTTAATGTGATAAAAAAATCTCAAAACTGATCTATTTCGACACAATTAATAGGTATTAAAATTAATATTTTTTATTATTTTTGAAAACAATAACATCTTTAAGAATTCTTTAAAAGAATACAAATTGCAAAAATATATTACGTAAAAAAAATCGCATAATAGAAAGTTAAGTTTTTCAAAGAGGATCTCATATCAATTTCAAGAAATTTAAAATAAATATAACAATAAAACTGTCAAGGATCTCAAATCAATATTTTTAACGTCACTATTTCTATGTCAGGGCCACCTGAATGTTAAAATTAAATTATACATTATTAAAAAACTAATACTTTGTCGCTGCTCCTCATTGCTGCCGGTGCGATGCAGTTATAGAAACTGCATCGCACCGGCTACGCATGGACCTAACCAAGACTTCGCACAAGTTTGAACCCTTAATGTATCCCAAGCTTCTTCGCAATGGATGACAAGTGCTTCCTTGGTTCTTTCTGTCCTATTAACCCATTTCTAAACCATAAAACCCCATAAATTTTTAATGGGGTTTAAGTCTGGCGATCGGGAGGGCCATGGCACTATTTTAATTTGTGGTTGCTCTCGCAACCACTCTCGAACAACTAGCGCACGGTGTATCGGGCAATTATCTTGGAAAAAATAAAACTCTTGCACCTCCATTTCTGGATACACCGTGCGCATAGTCTGTAACATAATACGTTCAAGCACATCTTTATATGTGTGGCCATTTGCCCTCCCCGGTATGAAAGCCAGTTTGCCTGGTCCAGCAGCACTCATCCAGCCCCACATATTCACGACAACTCGTCCTGATTCTGCATTTGGGATAACATTTCGAGGTTCGTATCTTGTGTTATCTATACGCCATAAATTCCGACGACCTTGTTGGCTAGAGTCTAAGTCTCTGTAGTCCCGAGCGAATCGTACGCGAGCAGCTTTTTGGTTGTAGAGTCAAAATATTTTTTTTTGCGGGCCTTCTGTGATGGACTCCAGCTCTATGTAACTCGTTCCGAATAGTTTGCATTTAAACATACTGTGAGGTGAATTTATGAAAGGGATGAAGTTATTTTGTTCTGTTTTTAAATGTGTATTCGTGTTTTCTTTTTTTTATATTTTTACTTTTATGTCTTCTGTGTCTTTAATTATTTTAATTGGTTATTTAACCGTTTTAATTAAAGTAAAATAAATAAATTAAACATCAAATTCTTGTGCGAAATTGCGAGTACGTGTAAATGGGCTTTTTTGAAATGTAGCTATCATATTGGCCAATTGCTCTTCGTTGATACCCAGAGGTCGAGGTGCACGAACACGCTGAGTTAGATCTTCTCCTTCTTCATATCTACGCACCCAACGGCGCACTGTGGTTCTCTGTAAAAAAAAAAGTAACAATTAGGTTTTTGATCATTTTTTTTTGTGATAAATGAAAAGATATACAATATAAATTTTATTGCAAAACTATTTTTATTTTTTTTATTTTCGTTATAGTTCAAGTTTACTTTTGAATCCAGTACCGAAAACCCCCGAATAAACATGAGCGCGTGTGACGTCATACGTTTAGCTGCCAGATGAAGTAAGTAAAAATTATGAAGTCACAACTATAGTCATGTGATATTTTTGAAATTTTAACAATTTTAAATTGTTTGTAATTAATTGAAATAATTTTCTCAACATTTTTTGTATTCAATAGCAACATTATTAATAATAAATTAAATACTATGTATTAAATACCAATACCTATATATTTTTTCAAATTCCCTATTAGCACCGAATTGTCACATAATATTGGAATTAAAAAATACATTAGTAGCAGTATGCAAAAAGATTAAGTTATTAACAAATAAACCCTTACTTTTTAAATATATATTTTAGTTATTAACATTGTTATCTGTATTTTATACGGATAGTAGACCACAAATAGATATTTAACAATAGCATTGTAGTAAATTCCAACATTGTGTAAAAGTCTCCCAAGCAAATTTGTGCATTATTGTTAACGATTTAAGTGCGGTAACTCAATTTCAAAATACATTGATGACTTAAAATGAAGGGCCATTGTTTAATAAGCAGGTGTTGAAAGATTTGTTATCGGGTCATAAAATGTCCAAACAATGTCTTTGAACGCGCCGATATTAAAAAAAGAAAGGAAAAAACAAACCTCTTTTTAAATTACTATTTTAAATTTTATGTAAACGTAATTTCTTATTTTATTTTTGCGAAATTATAAGTTATGTATTTTATTAATATTTATCGCAAATGAGCGATCTACCTCGACTTCGCACGGGTCTTACAAATCTCTAACATGCTCGGCTTTGCTCTTTAATCATTTGCATACGCATAAAAAGCTTCCAAAAAAAATTCTCTAAATGAGAGTGAGAACCCATATCAAAATCCGTTGCATTGTTTAGAAAAAAATAGCGGAGAATCAGACAGACAGACAGAAACAGCGACTTTGCTTATACTACATTATTTCTTATACACAGAAACGCATAACACACGATTTCCTTAGAATAAAATTTCTAATAACTACAACAAATTTACGAAATATAAAAAATGCATGTAGGTTTCTTTTAGGCATTCAAATATAATATGAATTATTAAAAATTTGTTTGTAACATACGATTTAATCTATAAAATTCTGTTGTCGGGCCGACGGCGACGTCGGCGTCGGTTCACGAAACAATAACTTTTAACGGAAAAAAAAATGAGATCTATATAATAATGTAAACAATAAATATATAGCTCAGTAAAGGAAACCAACCTGCACTTAATTTATTTCTATCTCTAGATAAAAAAAAATAACTTACTTGTAGATTTAACTCCAGCGCAATTTGGGATATATTCAATCCTTGTCTATGCAAGACAATGATTTCATTTCTTTCTTCCTGATTGAGGTTTCGGGTTGTCATCGTTAATGACAAAACACAGCCCTCAGGTAGTCACGATACACAGTCCAGGATACGAGCAAGGGTCAAAAAGAGTTCCACGATCACAGTCCGGTATACAAAGCAAAGGTCACAGTTGGGCAGGCAATAAGTCCGATAGAAATAAACAGGTCGTAAAATAAAATTGGGATGAAAACGGGAAGCGTGAACAATTAGCGAGATGCAAATCGGCACTGGCTAATGTTTGTTGACATTTTTTGCCGCACGCACTTACTGCACTCACACAAATATGAATTGTCGATAATTGGGTGGAGCAATGAAGGGGCGTGGTCTGTCACTATCTGCGCTTCCGCTTGCGCTTGCGCTTTTCTTAACTGAGCATGCTTAAGTTTGGCCGATAGTACATGGATGACATAAAATTGTATGCAGCAGATAAAAAATCACTCTTTCATTTAGCAGACACACACAACAGTTTTCAAATGACATTTGTATGCAATTCGGAGTAGATAAATGCAAAATTTTGACAGTTGTAAAAGGTATAATTCAAAACAATAGCTACATACTCGAATCAGGTAAATCTATTGAGCCAATGGATGAACATAGTACATACAAATACCTAGGTTTCAAACAATCCAGGCAAATACAACAAAAAATGACAAAACAGGAACTGCTTAAAAAGTTTAGATACCGCCTTAACCTAATCTTAAAAACAAACCTTAACTCAAGAAACACAATTAAAGCCATCAACACATTCGCAATACCCATCCTCACATACTCTTTTGGAATCATACGATGGTCGAAAACTGACATCAAAACCCTACAGCGTACTATTAATACACTTTTTACCAAACACAGGAAACACCATCCTAAGTCATGCATACAAAGACTCACACTACCTCGCCAAGAAGGAGGAAGAGGATTGATAGACATACACAACCTACACAACAAACAGATACATTCACTCAGATCTTACTTTCATAATAAATCAGAACATTCACTACTACACAAACATGTAACGGAGGCAGATAAAAAACTCACACCACTCAACTTACAAAACAGGAACACTCAAACTAATGATCACCTCATAAGCACACAAGAAAAAATTGCAGCATGGTCTCGAAAAGCTCTACACGGAAGACACCGAGCCTACCTGAGCCAGCCACACGTCGATAAAGCAAAGTCGAACGAATGGCTCAAACGAGGCGAACTGTTTCCCGAGACCGAAGGGTTCATGCTGGCGATCCAGGATCAAACAATAGCAACTCGCAATTACAGGAAATATACAGCGTGAAATGTAAACCGTTGCAAAGCTGCAGCGAAATGACTTTGTTTTGGTAGTACAATCGATTAGTAAATATGTTTACTATGAAAATATAAAAATGGCAGATTCACAATTGTGAAAAACGAAACTCGAAAATGAACGCAATCAAATAGTAGTACCTAGTCAAACGCAGCGGCCGAGACCCGAGCGGCTGACGGCGCGGGCGCCAGAACACTGGGTCGTTAACCCTTGCGCTTATCAACAGCTGATTTTCTGATCTTTAGTTAATTTAATGTAACACAACACCCAAAAAGTTATTCCAATTCTCCCTTCATACTTTTACAGGCTTAAGACTGTCAAAAATACTTTTTATTACCTACAACTTTACTTACTGAACACGAAAACAAAAAAACAAGTTAAACAAAGACAATAAAGTAAGTATTTTAGTCGTATTTAAAAAGTTGGAATCAACTTATTTACAATGATTTTAATCACCTAACCTATTTCTGAATTTTCACTATTCACAAAGTACTTACCTACACTTCGCGGTATCGAAGCAAGTGTTCGAAGTGTAAGCCACTACATTCCACACACAAACGAGCACTTTTAAATAAATTCTTTTAGTTTTAATAATGGGTCTCACTCAAAATTAGAAAAATCGTAATTTCAATTCACTTTTCACTTATTTAACCTACAAGTACAACGTCCGCAAGACAACTGAGCGTCGAGTGCGCGACACTGCGCGGCACGGCGCGGCATTTTTTGATCTGTGGCGGCGAATGAAGAGAGTGTAAGCTACGCGCTCTAGTTTATACCGTATCACAAGGCACGAGAGCTTATTTTTCTCTGAACATTTATGATTTATTGCTTTTTACTTTGTCGGTAGCGCATGAGTTTTGAATGATACCTACGTTAGGACGTAGGTATCATTTCGTTGGCTACGTTGCGTTTGTGTGCGTGACAGTGTAACTATTGTTACTCACGCTTTCGAGTTTATGAATATTTTTTTTAATATTTTAAAATAAAAATATTTTTATTTTTTAAGTTTAACTCTACGTTCCATTAGTACTACTGAGGGCGAATCGTTCTGCCGCGTTTTTGCAACGGTTTACATTTCAGGGTGTATAATAAAAGACCCCCGTCAGCCGACTGACACATGCAGACATTGCAGCAGCGCCTCGGAGACCATACAACACATAACAGGGGCTTGTAAATCACTCGCACAGACAAATTATAAACACAGGCATGACCAAGTCGCCGCAATCATACACCAAAACTTAGCACACAAATATAAACTTACAGAAGATATGATTCCATACTACAAATACAAACCTGAAACCATACTGGAAAACAGAAATGTGAAAATCTACTGGGACTGGACCATAATTACTGACAAAACGATTCATTACAATAGACCAGACATCACCGTTCATGATAAAATTAATAAAACAGTTTACTTAATAGACATAGCAATACCTAACTCACACAACTTACAAACAACGATATCCGAAAAACTAAGTAAATATCAAGACCTCGCCATAGAGATAAAAACCCAGTGGAAAGCACAAACAGTTCACATCGTCCCCGTAGTATCATACCGAAAACTCTAATACAAAGCCTTAACACTCTACACATGCCAACACACACACTATACTTGCTTCAAAAAGCCACTATACTCAACACTTGTCGCATCACCCGAAAGTTCCTGACCTCTTCTACAATTTCATCCACATTTTCAATCTAAAGTACCCCTTACACACTTGGCTCCGGCCCGTAGGTAAGGATTTTTTAACTCTCTTAAAAGAAAATAATAATAATAATAATAATAATAATAATAATAATAATAATAATAATAATAATAATAATAATAATATTATTATTATTTTGATTTAAGCGTTTATTTTTCTCGGCCTTTTTTAGCCGGGTAGAACTGATGGTACGGGCCTAAGCCAAGTGTTCATCAGTAGGGTTGAAAGTTTCAGAAGCAGAAATAGGGCCAGCGCGGTTTTGCGTTGTAGGCGGAATGAGAGAGGAGGGTGTGTTTGTGTGGGTATGTTGCTGTGTGTTGTCTGATTCGCATTGTAGGAACTTCCTCACCAGTCTGCACGTATTTAGTATTGCTGCCTTCTGCAGCAGGTGGTAGGTGCTAGGGGGCAAGTCCAGAGAAGTTAGGGACTGGTGAAGTTGTTTCGGTATTACGCCTGTCGTGGACAACACTATAGGAACCATTGTTACTTTTTGCAGATGCCATAGTCGGGTGATTTCATCTTTTAGTTAAGTCATAACTGCAGTCTTTTAGTTAGTTCTATGTATTTAGATAGTTTTTCTGCTATTGTGGTTTGTAAGTTGTGGGTATTTGGTATAGCTATGTCTATGAGGTATCCAGTTTTGTTTGTTTTGTTTATTAATGTAATGTCCGGCCTGTTGAAATGGATTGTTCGATCAGTAAGAATGGCGCGGTCAAAATATAATTTTGTTGAGGGGTTTTCTAGCACAGTTTCGGGGTTGTATTTATAGTAAGGCACTGTGGAGTCTATTAGTTTATATTGGTGTGCAAGTTTCTGGTGTATGATGTTGGCGACTTGGTCGTGTCTGTGTTTGTAGTCCGTTTGGGCTATTGATTTACATGCGCCTGTAATATGTTGGATGGTTTCTGGTGAGCTATTACATTTTCTACATGTGTCATTATTTAAGTTTTTTATAATAAATTTTCTATAGTTTTTAGTCTCGATGACTTGGTCCTGTATTGCGATCATGAAGCCTTCAGTCTCTGGAAAAAGTTCGCCCCGTTTAAGCCATGCGTTCGACGCTTCTTTGTCGACATTAATTTGGCTCAAATCTTGACGATGTCTTCCGTGTAACGACTTCTGGCTCCATTGAAATAGTTTAGTTTTATTGTCGATTACTTTTTCATTTTTCTGTTCAGTTTTGTCCTTTAAATTTAATGGTGTAAAGTGTTGATCGTTATCTATTATAAGTTTGTGGAGTGTAGAAGTTTCAGCCTTGGAAAGAAAATATTGTCTAAGAGTTGTGATCTGTCTGTTGTGTAAGTTAAAGATGTCAATTAGTCCCCTGCCTCCTTCTTTTCTTGGTAATGTTAATCTTTGTATACATGATCTTGGGTGATGCTTGCGGAATTTAGTCATGGTCGTATTAATTTTTCGTTGTAGATTTATTAGGTCTGTTTTGGTCCAGTTGATAACCCCGAAAGAATAGGTAAGGACAGGTATGGCAAAAGTGTTGAGTGCATTTATTGTGTTTTTTGAATAGAGTTGTGTTTTCATAATTGTATTTAATCGGTGATGGAATTGTAGTTTAATTTTGTTTTTGGTTTCCTTATGGTTTATTTGACGTGATTGATTGTATCCTAAATATTTATATGTATCTTGTTCATCTAATGGTTCTATTGTTTGTCCTGTTTCTAATGTGTATTGGTGTTGGTAGTACTGTCCTCCTCTGACTGAATTTATTTTACACTTGTCGATCCCAAATTCCATCTTTATATCATTAGTAAATTGTTCTGTGAGGTTTGCTAATTCGTAAAGTTGTGTCTCGCTTCTTGCGTACAGTTTAATATCATCCATGTAAAGCAGATGATTAATTGGTGTATTATTTTGTGTGTCATTGCTTGTATCTATTAAAGGGAATCCTAATGAGGTTGAATTTAAAATGTTAGATAGTGGGTTTAAGGCTAGGCAGAACCATAGCGGGCTAAGGGCATCTCCCTGAAAGATACCTCTTTGTATTTTAATTGGACGCGTATCGGCTGTTTCAGTGGGTGTGTTGAGTCTAAGGACAGTAGACCAGGTGGTCATTATAGTTTTCAAGAATGTAATTATTGTTGGGTGTATTTTGTAAATTTCTAAAACTTTTATTAGCCATGAATGGGGAACGGAGTCGTATGCTTTTTTATAATCAATGTACATACTAAAAAGATCAGATTTAGTTTTTTGAGCTTTTTTAAGAATTACAGAATCTATGATCAATTGTTCCTTACAGCCTTGACTAAACTTTCGACACCCTTTCTGTTGTTCGGCTAAGATGTTATTGGTGTCGATGTGCTGATAAATTGCTTCCGATATACAGGATGTGATAATTTTGTACAAGGTCTGCAGGCATGTGATGGGTCTATATTTAGCTGGGTTAGATAGGTCGTTGCGGTCTTTTGATATCATATAAGTTGTACCTAATGTTAAATAAGATGGTATTGATTTAGGATCCTGGATGAAATTATTTATGTGATTATATAGGTAACTATGAACAGCTGTAAATTTTTTGTACCAATAACTATGAATATGATCTGAACCGGGTGCTTTCCAGTTATGTAATCTAGCAAGTACTTCATGAAATATTTGTGGTGATATGTGTTCAAATGTCATCGACTGAATCTTTGTGCTGTTGTTAGTCAGTTCTGTTTGTATCCAATCAGCTTGGGTGTTGTGCTCAATTGGCTGTTCCCATATTCTTGCCCAGAAGTCTTCTAAAGTTTCTTGATCCAAACTATTATGAATATTACCGTCGTCGTTGTTAGGGTTATTATTTTGGACATTAGTAGAAGCCTGTTTAATGTTTCGATAAAATAATTTTTCGTTAAAGGTGAATTGGGTGTTTTGTTGTTTTCTTTGAGTACATGCTTTATATCTTTGTAAACGGCCTGTTACGACTGACAGTTTTTGTTTAAGTGTATCTAACGTGTGTTCTGCTTGTGTATTTGGTTCTTCGTGTATTGTGTGAATTTTATATTGTTTAGTAATACGTTTTACATGTTTTATTATTTTTCTGCTTCTATTACCGTTAATGAACTGTACCATCCTACCTATCTTTGATCGCAGATCTTTAAGTCTGCGTTCTAAACGTCTTTGCCAATTTGGCGTGTGTGGTTCTTTCGTACTATTGTTTATTTCTTTCGGTTGAAGTGTTATCTTTGCTCCATTGACTTTAGCTGCGGTCCATGCCGCACTGTATATGATCGTTTGTAATGTGTGGTAGTCAGTGTCTTTGTTGACGTTTTCGGGGAGTATTATTTTGTTTAAGTAGTCTACTATTCTTGCTAAATTTTTAGAAGGTTTTTGTTTGGGGATGTACGTTCTGTTTGTAGGGTTAGTTTCTATGTAAAATAGGAGTGCCTGTTGAAAAGTCTCGTCTATTAATGAATCTCTTTCTAGGTTTGTTTGAGGGTTAGGTGGTATATCTGTTTCTATATTAATTTGGTAATTATTTGATGTTTGTTCTGTAGGTTCTTCTGTACAGGGTATATCTAGGTTATTTGTAAGTTGAGAATCAGATGTGTCGTTATTTAATATGCTAGTTTCATTATAGTCGTTGGTGTTATCTAGTCCTAACTCAACAGATATTTCTAGTTTTAATGAGTTTAATCTATCTTTACTAATGTATTTGTTGTTTTCTATTGCTCTTCGTTGATCAGCTATTCGCTGTTCACTTAAGTGAGAAAGTGCAGGGAATTGTTTTATGAATTCGTTATACATGAGTTTTCTATATACAGTTTGATTTGTCTCCAGAGCTGTGACTCGATAGTATGATCGCATAATAGCTTCATTATGGTCATTAGTCCATCTCATTCGGGTCTGTGTACTGCGCTTCGCCCTGTGTGCTTCTTCTGTTGCTGTTTGTGTTGGTGTAACTGCTGATTGAGTGGTATGGTTTGAAAATTGGGTTTGAGCGCTTGATTGTAATTGACTTAATTCGTCTCTAACTTCGTTTTGTATCTCATCTATTGTTTTTTGTGTTAGTAGTTTATTGTTGATTATAGCTCGACGTTGGTCTCCTACTCTTTGTCGGCTGACCTGCATGTTAGGGTATTTCTCTATAAATTTTAGGTGGAGCGGTTCAAGGTAAGTTCTTCTGTCTGTGTCTAATGCTGTTAGTTGATAGTAAGTGCGCAGTATGAAACTATTCATTTCAGGTGTCCATCGCCTGCGCTTAGTAGAAGCGCTTGTAGTGGGTGCAAGCTCTGAGTCAAGGTTGACATCTTGCACAACACTATCAAGCGTGCTGATGGTGGACAAGCTAGGTGTTCTCCTAGTCATGTAGTCATGTTTTTATTATTATTATTATGCATTTTGTATCTCGGTACCCTGAGGTCCCGGGCCTTTGTAAGGCGTACGAGGGGCCGGGGCCAACTCGCAGAGGCCCCTTAGGTAGCTTTATATAAAATGAGACACCAACCGACGATTATCCCTGTATGCACTAAGCAAGTGCACCCAAGAACAACCCCCGGTTGGTGCAGAACTATTACAGGACATGGAAACTAACAGTACTGGACTATGGGTATGGGTTGCTAAAGTGACTTGGTTACCTGAAACTATGAAGTGACTATGGCCCCTGCCGGACCTATGTTTGTATACATGGATAAAATGGCAGGGGGTGACTTGCACACTCACTATATGGGCCCCCTAAAATAGTCGCTAGCACTAAGTGACGTAGCGACAAGGGGGCAACATATCTTGAGGTGCTAGGGGATGGAGAGGTATTCCACGGCTATCGGGACAATCCCGGAAGTACGGTCAAGATCCCTACCAGCGTCTTACTGGAATACTTCCTCCCCCGAGCACGAATGCTCTCGCGGATTTCCACTCTAACCGGCCAATTAAGGCAAGATAGAGGTGGGAGTTCTGTTCCTCGTCAGTGCTCACTCAAGCCGGCCAATGAAGGCAAGCCAGAGATGAGGAACAAGACTTTTATTATTATTATTATTATTATTATTATTATTATTATTATTATTATTATTATTATTATTATTATTATTATTATTATTATTATTATTATTATTATTATTATTATTATTATTATTATTATTATTATTATTATTATTATTATTATTATTATTATTATTATTATTATTATTATTATTATTATTATTATTATTATTATTATTATTATTATTATTATTATTATTATTATTATTATATTTATTATTATTTTTTAATATACACGGTTACTTTTAAGTCGTCCTTGAACTGAAAGCCATAAGCTCTATCATCGTAACAGAAACTATTGGCATTATTATTTTTTACATAAGACCTCTTAATCAGAAGTTAGAAATTAATCACTTTTTTGTTCTGTCATTCGAGTTAAATCTTTGTTGCGGTTTCACTATTTCATTCATAAAAGCAAGATCGTACGCGATACGACGCCGATGATGACGTACACAGCTGACTGTCCTGCGGTGGGTCAAAGGACGTCGAACGAATAGCCTGGCGCCTGGCGGCTTTTACAAAGGCAAGCAATTCAAACAGAAAATTTGAATCGTGTTTTCTATCGAATAGAGTTCATTATTAGTTGGACGGTGTCTTTTCTATGAAGATCTTCAAGCGAATTAAAACCTTATTTTTAACACATTAACCGTGAAAGTCTGTTGCACATAGTTCGTATTGTTCGGTCAGGCACCAGCCCATACGTTTCTCAGAATCATTTTATCAAACTGCGTACCTACCTAGTTTGGTAAAATTCTTTATTTTCACCGTTTATCATTAAGAAATAAAGTCCAAATTCGCTTTTCGTATTATTAGTTGGGTACTAATTCTTTAAGTTTTATGTATTTTTATTTGTTAATGTATTTTAAAGGCGGCTCAGGCAAACGCAGCGGCGTTTTGTGAACTCTGTGAACTAGGTACCTACGGCGATATGTTTAGTATACCTAAGTTTATCTGCTCAAATAGTGGCGATAGGTACATCAAAATGGCAAGCAGGAATTCTGATCTAATAAAAATGAGGCTGTTTTATTACATTAGGTTGTGGTTGTGGGTTGCATTTACGCGCCGATATAACCTACATAGGTACCCACACGAGTGTAAATTTAATTCATTATTCAAGCCATAGGGTACCTAGGTAGGTAGTTACTGTACCTCTCTGTTTTGTTTTGTATTGAAAGTTTGATAGGTAATCATAAGTTTGCTATCGGTCGCGGTCGTCAGTACCTACGTACTGCGCGTTGTCGCTCTAGTTCACAGAGTAGGCAGGTAGGTACTTTTCTCATGGTTATTTACTTGCGACAGTAATAAATCTTTTGTTTTTTTTTTTAAATGTTTGGTTTGAATTTCACCTAGGTACCTTAACAGTGAACTAAAATCTTTCCCTCGTACTTTCCACGGGGTTAGGGTCGTCACGTAGGTAGGTACCTATTTACTTGTAGTTGTAAATAGACAGGTACTTGTACCTACTCTTTTACTCTCAAGATAAAGAAAAGCAGGCGTACCTATTTAAAAAAATAGAGCTAACAAACATTGAACAAACATTGGCTAAGGACTTACCTATTAAGTAGGTATAAACTTTACACTTCCCTGTATCGAAGCAACTGCTCAAAATGGAGTCCATTCCGCTCGATACATAAACGGGCACGGTTTAATTAAATTGTCTTTAAGTTTTATTAATGTGTCTCTGTCACTTTTCACTACACTACTACTCTTCTCGAGTAGTATACTCCACGGTATAAACTAATCTTTTAATTTCGGACCACAAATAAAAATCCAGTGGTGTCAAGTCAGGGCTCCTTGCGGGCCAAGGCACAGGGCCAGCACGACCTATCCACCGCTCACCAAACTCACTATTTAAATATGCACGCACTGAAGTAGCATAATGAGCAGGACATCCATCATGCTGATAGAACATGCCGCGTAAGTATGCCAGAGGCACATCCTCTAAAAGCTCCAGAATAACGTTAAGCAGCATATCCAGGTAAGAACGGCAAGTCAGATGACCTTCAATGAAAACGGGGCCTATTATGCGGTCATTAATAATGCCTGCCCAAACGTTTACATTAAACCGTATCTGGTGGTTACCTTCGCGAATGAGGTGCGGGTTCATAAGTGACCAATAATGTTCGTTATGAACATTATACAGACCCACTCGCGTAAATAGGGATTCATCCGTCCACAGAATATTGGCAGTGGTGTTTTGCAGTAACCAGTGGCATAGAGCGATTCTTCTTGGCCCGTCCCCATCATAAATAGCGTGCGCTCGTCGATAATGATATGGATGTAATCCATTCAAATTTAATGTTTTCCATACAAAGTATTGGCTAACATGGAATCGCCTGGCCGCCATTGTGGTACTTCGCCGTGGATCGCGTTTGAAGAACTCCAGTTTGTCTTCCTGAATTTCCGTTGAGTACGGTTGCCTACCACGGCCCTGTGCGTGTGTGGGCACTGTAAACTGCCCATGGTCGAGGAGGCGCTGGGTTGCAGCTAGGATGGTGGAGGTGGTGGGAACTTGAGGGCTGGCGATTCCACGTGCAGTGAGCGCAAGTGTTCGGGCCGAGCATACAATCGCCTTGCCTCTTGCAGGTTAATGTTCGCCATTCCATATAAGTGCACCATTGCTACATACTCCACGTTCGATTACACGTATTGACTCATCTTAGGTTGCGCGTGCGTTACCTAATGCAGCGAAACGCGGAACAATACTAGGGCGGGCGGCGGCTAGCGGCAAGACTAGCGCAGGGTCCAGGGTGGGAGTGTAAGGAGACGGGGGCGTGGCTTAAGGATCATGCTCTTTGATCGATGAATGGATTTTTCAATGGCTACCGTTCGCGTGTGAAGCCGAGTATCGATAAGGTTTACACACACATTGACTGCGAGAAAGCGATACTTTGAGTTCTCACTATTTCACTTTAAAATCAATGATTTTAAATTTTCGTGTTATTTTTTATTTGTAATTTTTTTTAAATAATAATGCCAATAGTTTCTGCTACTGTGATAGAGCTCATGGCTTTCGGTTCAAGGACGACTTAAAAGTAACCGTGTATAATATATAATATTAATAAAATTAATATATTAATATTTTAATATAATTAACATAATTTTATAAAGAGGTAAAATTTGTTTGTAAGTTTGTATGTTTGTAGGGGGTAATCTCCCGAAGTAATGAACCGATTTCACTGATAGAAAGCTACATTATTCGTGAGTGCTATAGGCTATATATTATAAAGATATCATGCATATTAGCCGAACTATCTTGATTTTTGTATAGCCAGGCGGAAAAAAATTGCTCTTACAACAAAGTTATTTGCGTGCGCTGCCTTAACAGTTGTATATAATTGAAAACAATGTATGGCAACCAGGGGGCCAACCACAAGCTCTTAAAACAATATTATTCTAATATTACTTTGCCTTCCACACTGTTGGATTTTCAACGCTCGGATCAGCGCCGAAAGTTGAAAATGCAACAACAGAAATTACAAAGTAATATAAAAAAAATATTGTTATAAGAGATGGCGGTAGGCGCCCTGGTCTGCCTTTAATAGTTCTACAAAAAAGTCCGCGACACCATCTTTCTATCTTTTATATTTTAGCAGATATATTTATTTTTCGACGAACTTACCTTTGGACGATTTTTTAAACAACAAAATATTAAACCTTATCGAAAAAAATATTATTATCATCACAAGAACATCATAGAGATACGATTTGCCCAAAACAGTATGTCCATTGGTTAAATCGTTTCGAAGATAAAATAAAATTACTAAATCGCAAAATGCCGCCGTCCATTCACGAACCACATAAGAACATGCTTTGTACGGACGTTTTATCCATTTACCCATGGTATTTCTGTTTTTGGTATATCGGACAGTTTCAGCGATTGTTTATCATGCCTAAAAGTAAATCACAACTTTCCCGTCAGACATCCCAGAGCAGCTCGAGTACGCCGTACGGAAGAGTCTGCTCTTGAAAATCATCAGCGCCTCTCGAGGAATAGAGAAAATATTTCGCAAGCACGCGCTGGGGAATCTATCTCCGAGCGTTCACAGCGGCTTGCTAACCAAAAATGGAGAACATCGCAGGCCCGTGCTCGGGAATCTAGCGCTGAACGTGCGCAGCGTCTCAGTGATTTAAGGCAGCATGTCTCTGCAACAAGGGATAGGGAGTCTAGCGCTGAGCGCTCGCAGAGGCTCGCTAGCCAGAGCGCGAGAACATCGCAGGCCCGTGCTCGGGAATCTAGCGCTGAACGTGCGCAGCGTCTTTAGGCAGGAAATAAATCATAGCACTCAGTACTAACCGAACCACACTCATCATTTCATCACAAGAAAATGGTTACCGCCCAACGAAGTGGGCACGGGTCAGCTAGTATTATACATATACAATAACACTGGTAGTTTCAGACATTAGCGCGATTAAACAAATAAATATCCAGATTTACTATACATATTATTAGTACACATTTATTTACATTAATTATACAGGACTATTTTAAAATAACTGGCACAATCATTGGACAAAATAATATTAAAATAAAATTATTAAAGAATTAGAATAATAACTGTTAGAAATATTGAAATAATATACCAAAATAAATGTTGTAAAAAAACACATCGAACTGACACCACCGTGAAATTTAAATGATTTCGCTCATTTGCGACAAGGTCGACATTTCTCAAAATTGATGATTTTTTAGTTATCAATACAGTTGAGTTGAAAAAATTGCACTCAGTTTACTGTAAAAACGTCATTTCTCTAAGCTCTATAGTAAGAGAGAGAGAGCAGATATTCACAGTTGTGCCGTTATAGTATTGTCTCTTTCGTTTTGGTGAGTTGGGGTAGCAACGACATTATTTCGACGGCCCCCACGTATACTATCGAAATTGCAAAAAAGCCATTTTCGTTTTATTGCACTAATTGCAAGTAGAGATTAAGATGTATAATTCTATATAAAAATTATGTACCAATTTTTATACCCTCAACTATTTTTCAATCGAACAAAATCGAAAATACATAAAATGAACATACTAAAACATCGAACTTGCCACTTTCGATATTATACGTGGTCAGCGGTGCGCGGGCGCGACACGAAACTACCTGTTTCGTCAGTGTTACCCAAATATGTGAGCGGAACGCACGCGTGGATTTTGAGGTTAGGTTTAGGTTAGTTTTTATAAGTTTCAGTTCAAAATGAATAGAAGAGGTTTACTAATGATAAATATGATAAAACAACGCAGTGAAGGTGCACCAGAACATATTACTTCCGAAACAAATGATAATCAACCCGGTAAGTTTTCAAGTTTTTCATTCTTTTACGCGTTTTTTTTTGTTTAAAACCTAAAATGCAAAAAAATATATAAAGGACGATGCGTCAAAACGTCCCCCCATACCAACAGAAATGAAATGTATCTCAATCAATAGATCTTAGTAAGGTAATATTTTTATACTATGGCGACATCTTTCAAATATGTGGGAGAACAGAGTTAAACTGTTTTGAAAATTGCAATATTTCAATATTACTGTACCTTTGTACAGGCATTATGGATAGTGGGAAAAGACCAACAACATTGAAATATATTTCATATGAAAGCTTATAGTTAATACTTTATTTTATATCATCACACCAACTACCAAAGATATGGGAGAGCAGAGTTAAACCGTTTTAAATAATGGAATATTTCAACAATTCTGTACCAGTTTGCAGGTATTATGGGCAGAAGAAAATACCAACAGAATTGAAATATATTTTATATGAAAGCTTATAGTTAATACTTTATTTTATATTATCACACCAACTATCAAAGATATGGAAGAGCAGAGTTAAACCATTTTAAATAATAGAATATTTCAACATTTCTGAACCAGTTTACAGGTATTATGGGCAGTAGGAAAATATCAACAGCATTGAAATATATTTTATATGAAAGCTTATAGTTAATAATTTATTTCATATCATTACACCAAGTACCAAAGACGTGGGAGAACAGAGTTACATCGTTTTTAAAAATGCAATATTTCAATTTTTCTGTAGTTTCTTGTTTACAGGCCGAAAGGACAGCGGGCGTAAGACCAACAGCATTGAAATATACTTCAAATGAAAGCTTATAATTAACACTCTATTTCATATTAAGACACTAAGTACCAAAGACGCGGGAGAACAGAGTTAAACCGTATTAAAAAATGCAATAATATTTCAAGATTTCTGTACCAGTTAACAGGTTTTATGGACAGTAGGAAAATACCAACAGCATTGAAATATATTTTATATGAAAGCTTATAGTTAATACTTTAGTTTATATTATCACACCAACTACCAAAGATATGGGAGAACAGAGTTACACTGTTTTAAATAATGGAATATTTCAACATTTCTGTGCTAGTTTGCAGGTATTACGGGCAGCACAGTCATACTGTACCTGTGTACAGGCATTATCGATAGTGAAAAAAGATCAACAGCATTGAAATATATTTGATATGAAAGCTTATAGTTAATACTCCATTTTATATCATGTCACCAAGTATCAAAGACGCGGGCGGGAGAACAGAGTTTAACTGTTTTAAGAAGTGCTGTACTTTAATACATCTGTACATGTTTAACAGGCATATGGACAGTGTGAAGTTGTGCCCATGCAATTTTCATTTTTTAACCGGCGTCAAAAATAGAGGAGTATTTTTTTATGTAGGTATGTACGATTTCTCCGATATGTTTTTATTTGAAATAGTATACTCCTTAGGTAGTTTCGTATTAAAACAATAAACAGAACCAAACTCGCCAACTTCAAATTCTAAAGCAATTTTTCACTTTTTAGTATCTACTTCCTATTATCCAAATCCATAAAGAAACGGTAACACTACGTCATTACTATAGCTCTATGTCACGTTTATTATTTGCACAATGGCGATTCAGATTAGTTAGATTAAGGTTAGGTTATGTTTGTTCTGGATAGCAAGTTAGGTTAGGTTAGGTAAACCTAACCTAAGTTTCATGAAATACGAAATAAAAGTCATGATGAAAGTCCATATCTTTGAGACCTCTGCTTAGTTGCAAGTAGCATAAAAATAATTAACATGACTTTATTTCAAACAGTGATCGACCGTATTATAAACATTATCGTGGACATTTTCCATTTTAGTTACCAAAATAAATTCCTTTAACGTGACAGGATCAAACGTGATACTGTCAATCAGGTCCAATAAACATGTAAGGTGTCCGTCTTAGTGAAACAAAACCAAGTAGGTATACCCAAGTGGCTGATCATGGAATGAACATTTTAAAGTATATAATTATGTTATGAACACCTGTGTGTAACCCATGTATCACAAAGAAACAATTTGACTTGGTCTATGACATTTTACGAAAAGTGTGACTGCGTGTCAATACAATATTACATCATGGGTACGTTAGTGTGCCATTTTTGAACTTTGTATCTTGTGTAGGTAACTTACGGTGATCACATAACATCAAGTGGGCTGTATGCCTGATTGCCACCATCTTGGTGCCATAATATAAAATGGAGTTATATAATGGAAATAGTTAATAAACTATAAGCTTTCATATAAAATATATTTCAATGCTGTTGATATTTTCCTACTGCCCATAATACCTGTAAACTGGTTCAGAAATGTTGAAATATTCCATTATTTAAAACGGTTTAACTCTGCTCTCCCATATCTTTGGTAGTCGGTGTGATAATATAAAATAAAGTATTAACTATAAGCTTTCATATAAAATATATTTCAATGCTGTTGGTATTTTTCTACTGCCCATAATACCTGCAAACTGGTACAGAATTGTTGAAATATTCCATTATTTAAAACGATTTAACTCTGCTCTCCCATATCTTTGGTAGTTGGTGTGATAATATAAAATAAAGTATTAACTATAAGCTTTCATAAATGATATATTATAATGCTGTTGGTATGTTCCTACTGTCTATAATACTTGTAAACTGGTACAGAAATCTTGAAATATAATTGCAATTTTTAATTCGGTTTAACTCTGTTCTCCCGCGTCTTTGGTACTTAGTGTCATAATATGAAATAGAGTGTTAATTATAAGCTTTCATTTGAAGTATATTTCAATGCTGTTGGTCTTACGCCCGCTGTCCTTTCGGCCTGTAAACAAGAAACTACAGAAAAGTTGAAATATTGCATTTTTAAAAACGATGTAACTCTGTTCTGCCACGTCTTTGGTACTTGGTGTGATAATATCAAATAAAGTATTAACTATAAGCTTTCATATGAAATACATTTCAATGCTGTTGGTCTAACGCCCACTTTGACAAAATGATAACATAAAATGATTTTTTAATTTTATCTTATACCTTAACCCCATGGATTTTGAAGTTTAAACCGGTTGCCAGTCTTTTTATAGATTCTTAAGAACCTATTAACACATACAAAATATCTGTTGGAGGGGGGGGACGGGTCTCATACAAATTCGGTCATCGTCCTTTGTTATTAGAACCTGCGTAGTGACGGTCTATTCATGACAAAAATTAGTCAATTTTTTGTTGTTTTGGAATAATTGATTTTCAACCGACTTCAAAAAGGAGGAGGTTCTCAATTCGACGCGTATGTTTTTTTTTTTTTTTTTTTTTTTTTTGTATATTTGTTCAGCGATTACTCCGCCAATTATGAGTCGATTTGGATGATTCTTTTTTTGTTTGAAAGAGTATAGTCCCGAATAGGTCCCATAGAAATATTGTCATGATCTGATGATGAACTTTGGAGATATGGAACGGAACTCCTTATAAAATTACAGCAGAACCGCCGTAACAAGAAAAATTGCTTTGTTTATACGTGTAGTCGATGACTGACTAAAGGAAGTGGTAGGAGGGGGGTTGACGTACCCCCCTCCTACCACTTTCCAAAATTAAATATATCGTGTGAGGTATTGTTTGAAAGGGCTTTATGTAAGGATTTCAAACATTAACACACAAGCACTAAAAAGTGAAAAATAAAAAGCTTTTTTACAAAAAAAGATCACCGCCTTCAAAAACCACAAAATAAAAAATAACTTTAGCTTGGAAGTCGGTGGCAATACCTACATAACAAGAAACAAAACCAAAGCCGCCGACTTCCAAGCTTAAGTTATTTTTTATTTTGTGGTTTTTGAAGGCGGTGATCTTTTTTTGTAAAAAAGCTTTTTAAACTATTGAAAGTGGTAGATTCGATACTATACTGGTACAAAGAGTAAATTTGTTCCATCGAATGTACCACTTTCGATAGTTTTCCCTGGTATTTGTACTAGCAAATTTATCGAAAGTGGTACATCCGATACTTTTTTCTGCTATGAACACATCGAATGTACCACTTTCGATACTTTACTACGACAAAGTAATAGATTGCCCTGCATTTTCGATATTATGTTGTATTAATTTGTTTTTTTTTTTTGTATTTTCAGTATCTCCTATGCGGTGTCAATTCACCGACGAGGAGTGGAGATATTTAAATGACATTTATGATGAAAATGATGCGGTTGATGGGAATATTGTTCATAATGATTCTGATATCGTTATTTTTGATAGCAATGAATGTACTCCGGTTCCATCTCCTAACTCTATTCAAGATTTTGATTGCCCAATAAGCCAAACCGAACAATCTTGTACCAACGATGTTCAAGAACCTTGTGACATTCCAAGTGTAAATCCTATTCAAGATTTTGATTGCCCAATAAACCCAACCGAGCAATCTTGTACCAACGATGTTCAAGAACCTTGTGACATTCCAAGTGTAAATTCTTTGATATCAACATCGGCATCTGAACCAGGAACACCCAATACCTACACTGTCAGCAGAAAAAGGACCCTCAAGCAAGATCCGGGTAAGAAAAGAAAGAGGCATGTAAACCAATGGACTGATGTTCGTAGGAAATTGCTGAAAAATTCTGGACAAAAACACATAAGCAAAAAAGGTAAGGAAATTCCAGCCAAAATACTGAAAAGTTCATGTCCATTGACTTGCAAGCTGAAATGCTCCATTAATATTAGGGAAGAAATAAGACAACTTATTTTCGATAAGTTTTGGAAACTTTCAGACCACTCTAAGCAATGGGAGTATATTAACAAATTTACTAAGAAAATTGAAAAAAAGAGGCAAACTAAGGAAGGACCATCGAGAAGGAAGTTCACTACTAATTATTACTTACCTGTTCCGAACGCAGATTCCAATATCTTTGAACCAATAAAAGTGTGCTTAAAAATGTTTTGTGCCACTCTGGCTATTACAGACCAATTCATACGTACAGCGCAAGAAAAGCTAGACATAAGTGGTGTAACTGGAACTGATAACAGGGGAAAACATCTTAATCACCCTAAAAAAATTGACACCGAGATGATCCGTAGTGTTTGTGATCACGTGAAGTCATTTCAGCCTGTTGAGTCCCATTATACCAGGAAAAGCAGCAGTAAATTGTACTTGGATAACAATCTAAGTTTTGCTAAGATGTTTGCGTTATACAAAGAATGGAATCAATTGCAAAACTACAACAATACAGCACAAACGGAAAGGCAATATCGCACTATTGTAAACGACAACATGAACGTTGCATTTTATATGCCGAAAAAAGATTTATGTGACAAGTGTCATGCGTTTGATAACATAGAAAATCCTACCGAAGAAGAAAAAGAATCTCACGCCAAGCATCTTTCTAACAAGCAAACTGCACGAAAATACAAAGCTGAGGATAAAGAACTAGCTATTCAAAATCCTAGTCAAATAGTATGTGCAACTTATGACTTTCAGAAGGTACTTAACTGCCCTAGTCGAGAAGTTTCTTTGTTTTATTATAAAAGGAAGTTGTCACTTATGCATTTGACAGTATTCGATGCTGGAAAGAAGGAAGCATCATGCTACATGTGGCCTGAAAATATCGCTAAACGTGGGACTAACGAGGTTGCTAGTTGCTTGTTAGATTTTATTCAACTTAAAGTAACAGATGGAGCACAAGACTTCAGATTTTGGTCGGATAACTGCGCCGGACAAAACCGTAACAGAGTTGTCTACAGCCTCTATATGTATGCTAGCAGAAAATTCAACATCGACATCACACACCGATTTTTAGAGTCTGGTCACACTCAACAAGAAGCAGACAGTGTGCATGCTCTTGTTGATAGATCTTCCAAAGGCAAAATAATTTATACCCCTGACCAATGGTACGCGTTAGTTCGTTGGGCGAAAACAAACAGTTCTCCTTACAAAGTCACTGAAGTGACTCAAGATATGTTATTTGATTTTAAAACTTTGTTAGACAACAGAAATTGGAAGAAAAACACTGAAAATCAAGATGTGAGGTGGAATAATATGAAGGAAATTCATGTAAAAAAAAATGACCCTAATACTATTCTTTACAAATATGACCTGGACTCAGACTACATGACCCGTCGAAATAAAAAAACCTTGATTAGAAATCAAGAAAGTGAATTGTCGCCATTATATTCTAGCAGCTTGCCGATATCAGAAGCAAAATATAAAGATTTATTGTCACTTTGTAATGCTGGACACATTCCAAAGCAATACCATAATTTTTACAAAACACTCCAAATTTCTCAAAGCAATGATGAAGAATTTAACGAAGAGGACTGAATAGTTTATTTTTACCATTATTTGTAGAATTTTAAGAACATTGAAACTGACTGTGACTGAGATTTAGAAGAATGTTAAAAAAAACTAATAGCCTTGTTTAGCAACTTCATGTTTAATTTGTTATTACCTAGAGTTTTAAGAAAAACAGATTGTGATTTTATTTGCTATTATTTATATAATAATCTAATTACTAAAAAAAATGACGATCTCATTTAATACTCACTTTCTAGTGTAAGCTCAAAAAAGCTCAGTACCTAAAAAATAATTATTACCTATTTACATTGATTGTTGATTAATACTAAAGCATGTTGAGTACCTAACTTAAGAAAGTTTAATTGTACATAAAGCAAATGTTGTGATAATCATCTCGTGATGATCTCTTTTATAATTAATATGATAATATGATTGATAAGTGTGTTAAGTTTTCTTTCTTTTTTTTTTGTTACAAAAGATTGTAATTTCAAGAGCATAAGACTTACATAGACTCATATTCTTAGTATAGAGTTAGTACTATGTTCTGTACTATAATTGCTTTATAAAAGCATTGTGCCATAAACATAATTTTATCTTTTTACTCTTAGAAAACGAATTATCTTGTAAAAATTCTAATAGATAAAACATTAAAAACATTGAAATGTCATCTACAAGGTAAAAGCCGCTTTGTAACTAAGTATTTGTGTTTTGTTAATTCTTTATTTTTAATACAAATTGTTTGATTAAATGTCTGATCGTGTTTTTCTTCATTTCCCAGAAAAAGCTTGACATAAATAAGTTGTAGGAAGGTATCTTAAATCGAATCTAGTGTTATGTTACCTTGGCTTGAGCAATTTAACAAAGAAAACAATCGAATCTACCACATTCAATAGTTTACTAGATATGTTGCCGCGGAAAAGTATCGAAACGGGCACATTCGATATTAGACTAGAATATTTTGTCATAGATAACTATCGAAATTGGCATATTCGATAAAAAAGTAACCAGCAGTAACCAAGTAAAGTATCGAATGTGTAATATTAGAAAAAGTATAATAATTATCAAAAACTATAGTAGACAGTATAAAACAGTCAAATTTTCCACTTAAGATACATCGGTAATATAAAATTTTGGAATTTTATGTTTAACAAAAATCTAAATCTAAACTTAAAATTGCTCTCCTGTAAAGTAGAGGTTTTGCAGTTGCAATACTTTACGTGGGGGCCGTCGATTTAGTTGTGATGTAACAGTTCGTGCGGTCGGTTGTACTTGCGCTCTTGAAGAACGACATTTTTTAAGTAACAACGCTCTTGCTGGTAAGTTAAGTACAATTGATTTTAAAATGTTTTCATGAATAACGTGTTTAGTATAAATGTGTCGTTAATGCCGATTATATTCGAATAAATCAGTGCACACATATTTCGTGTTATGACGATATTGCTGAGAAAATTGACAACCATTGGAGTATTATTACGAATTATGACGTTGTTGTTAACAAAGGAAACAATTAATTAATATTTAAAAAAAAAATATCTACACTTATGTCATTACACTTTAAAATAATTTGCGTTATTTATGGTTAAATGTTGCAACATTTAGTAATAAAACGTTTTAGACAATAATTTAAGACACGTTTTCTCATTTATGTATTTTTCTTAAAACATTTTTTTTTTTGCATTTTAGGTAAGAATGGCGTTTCCAAGTAACTCAAGAGGCAAAAAAATGGTAGCATTGATTGACAAGCATAATAATTCGCCCAATGAAGTGGTTACGCCTAATGAAACTAGTGTGTACTTTTGGTTTCTTTTGCGATTATATTTCTATCCTCGCGTATCTATTATAAAATTAACTAACTTAATACTTTTCAGGCAATGACGAAGCTAACCAAACATCACACGAGATGAGAAATTTGTCAAATGAGTGTAGTTCTTCTTCCAGCTCTTCATCTGATACGAATTCATCAGCTGATTCAGATTCATCAGATGACACGTTTATTGAAGGTATTATTGTAGTGAATCGAATTTGCTTATAAAGATCTTAATCATCTTAAATTAAATACTTATTATATTTACTTATTTTGCAGATAGTGACGATTCTGTAAAAGATCCAATTTACATTCCACCTGAGCAACTTCTTCAGCAGAATAGAGCTGAGTTGATAGAGACAATTGAGGATTCAATTCCATTACCGTCTACTTCAACCATTTCCGATCCATCTCCTCTGCAGCGTTGTGATGAGTTGCCATTTGAACAGACAAATGAGAACTCCATTGCTACTAACAATTTGGGTAGCATAATTCCATTGCCATCAACTTCAATGGAAAATAGGAACACAACTTCGTCTCCTGCAAGTCCAAAGGCAAAAAAAGGAAGAAAACGCAAACGGAATGAAGCAAATTGGAATCGAAATGTGAAGAAAATGCTGCGGAATACTGGACAAGCTTATAAAACTGCTGGCAATAAAATAAAAGAAGAAAGGAAAATGAAAGAGCCATGCGGAGAAAAATGCCGGTTACAGTGTAAATCTAAACTATCTGAAGATGAAAGAAAGTTATTATTTAAGAACTTCTGGGCGTTAGGTGATAACAAAAAACAATGGGAATACATTTCAAAGAGTATGACGATCATTACACCAAAATATCGTTACATTCGTGAAGGCGGAGTAAGAAAACCTCGTCAAAAGAATCACGCATTTCATTTCAAGCTGCCCGATAGATCGGTTAGAGTTTGTAAGATTTTCTTTAAGAACACCTTAGGTATTAATGACCGGCCAATTCGCACCGTTTTAGAAAAAGAAGACCAAGTGGCAAATTGTCTTTTAGCTGATGACAAACGCGGTAAACATGATAAACATCCGCGAGTTGACGAAGCTATAAAAAATGCCATTCGTGAATACATAGACGCGATACCCAAAATCGAGCCTCACTATACAAGAGCCAATACAAGCAGAGTTTTCATAGATGGTAGTAAAAATATAGCCGACATCCACAATGACTATGTGGCAATCCAACAGAAAAAAAAATTAGACTTCGGCAATTATATCCTTTTTTATAAAATATTCACTCAAGAATTTAATATTTCTTTTTTTACCCTTAAAAAGGATATGTGTGATGTGTGTGCTATCTTTGAAAACTCTGATAATAAAGAAAACCTAAAAGATACACGATAAACATTTGAAGGAAAAAGAGCTATGTCGAGCAGAGAAGGCCAAAGACAAAGCTGATGAAAATATTATAACAGCGGTCTATGATCTCCAGGCTGTATTTCAATGCCCCAAAGGCGATGTATCAGTCTTCTATTATAAATGTAATTTAAATGTAATGAATTTTACAATTTGCGATTTAAAAACAAACAAAGTAGAATGTTTTGTTTGGGACGAGTCCAATGCTAATAGAGGTGTAAATGACTTGGGAACTTGTGTATACAAGTATCTGGAACAGCTTTCGTTACTTAATAATGACAGGAGTCTTGACATTGTCTTTTACTCAGACAACTGCGCAGGCCAGCAAAAAAACAAGACAATGATTGCAATATATTTATTCGCACTGCAAAAGTTCCCTAACCTCCAAACAATTACACATAAATTTCTCATAAAAGGGCATACCCAAAATGAGGGTGATGCAGCTCATTCACTAATAGAAAGACAGGTCAAAAAATTGCTAAAAGCTGGACCAATGTACTCGCCAGAAGCCTTTATCGGTGCTATAAAAATGGCTAGAAAAAAACCTGAACCATTTCATGTGAATGAAATGTGCACAGAGGATTTTGTTGATTGGTTCAATTTGACGAAGGATGAAGAAGTAAATTCAGTTAAGATTGGAGATATAAAAATTTTGAAGGTTGAAAAGGATAAGCCACGCGTTTTGTTTTACAAAAACTCGTACGGAGAAGAAGAATTTAAAAAAGCAGAAATTATCAGAAAAAAGAAAAGGATTGACGTAAACGTCAAGAAAGCTTATGATTGTAAACCAGGCATATCGGACAGAAAGAAAGCAGATTTGTTGGAATTGTTAAACAAAAACCTAATTCCACAGTTCTATGCTCGGTTTTACAATTCTTTGTAAGGTTTTTTTTTCTACAATAATATTACGATAACTATAGTATTCTTTAACATTGTTCTGATTTTTATGTACCTTTATTTTGCTATAGAGAATGTTGGTTCTTATTTTGTGACAACATTATAATTATGTTACTACTAATTATTAAGAGAACTGATTTTTTGAGGCTGATTTTGTGATAAAAATATTAATTACTTAATCTATAACGATAACTGTTAAGAAAGTTGATTTTGAAGACTGATGGTGTGCCATTTCAATGTGATAATTTAGATTTAAGCGTTGTTGATTTTTTGAAAAGATGTTAACGTGACTACGTTGTAGTTCACTTCTGGTTCCTATATTAATAAAAAGTTTTTTCAACATCGACCTATTTTGTTATTATTACTTTAAATTTACCTCAAATTTAAAATGATTATTGAGTGTAATGTCATAAATCAAAATACTACAATTTTTATTTTATTTTTATCAGCAACAATGACATAAGTAGTACCTTGCTGCGGAAAAAATAGCACAGTATGTCTTGTACTCTATAAAAATAAGTTTTAATAATTTAACAGAAAACTATAATAAACACACTACATTTTTGTCTAAATAAGTTACCTAAGAAATCAATTATTATAGTAAAATTTTAACTTGAAACTATAAAATTGCTCTCCTGTAAAATGATGTTTTTTGAGAAATGTCTACCTTGTCGCAAATGAGCGATTTTATCCTGCAATGAAATGATAATAGTAAAATCCAAAAAAAAAATAGAAATGTTTTAAAAAAAAAATCTCATAACTAATCTCTTTCGAACCAATTAATATTAAAATGAAGATTTTTTATTATTTCTGAAAACAAAAACATCTTTAGTTCTACTTAACTGAGGGCAAATCACTCTGCCGCGGAGAAACAACCATTAAAATTTCAGTGTTTAACATATTTTTTTATATCTAGGCTGGTCCGAATAGTGACGTCATAAATTATTACGTTTCTTATGCCCAAGCGTAGTCAAAAATACTTTACGGATTCTTGATTGTTACGACTTTTATTATTTTGAAAAGATATAAGGATACCGCTTCAAAAAAATCTATATCTTTTTATACGCCTTTTTACTTTCAGGTTGCTATGCGAATTTCTACTTTATTAAATGGTAATATTAAAAAAAAATGTTTGAAGTAAAAGTTTGTTTCTGTATCACTCGAACATAAATTCTTCCTAATCGATTACAATTTTTGCCTCTTTTAATAGGAAGGAATCGTTAGAAAAATGACCATTTTATATCTCGAGGATTCTTTAAAACAATAAAAATTGCAAAAATATATTAGGTGAAATAATCGCATGTTAGAAAGTAAGGTTTTTTAAAGTAGATCTCATATCAATTTCAAGAAATTTTAAAAAATGATAACCATAAAACTATCAAGGATCGCAAATAAATATTTTTAACGTCACTATTTTGGGGCACCTGAATGTTAAAATTAAATTATAAATTATTAAAAAACTAATACTTTGTTGCTGCTCCTCCTGCGTCTATAACTGCATCGCACCGGTTACGCATGGACCTAACCAAGACTTCACACAAGTTTGAACCCCTTAATGTATCCCAAGCTTGTTCGCAATGGGTGACAAGTGCTTCCTTGGTTCTTTCTGCCCTATTATCCCATTTTTGGACTATGGTACACATTACATACATACATGCATACATACATACATTTCAATGTACATACATGCATGCATACATGTTTCCATACATTTTCAATGGGGTTTAAGTCCGGCGATCGGGAGGGCCATGGCACTGTTTTAATTTGTGGTTGCTCTCGCAACCACTCTCGAACAACTAGCGCACGGTGTATCGGGCAATTATCTTGGAAAAAATAAAACTCTGGCACCTCCATTTCTGGATACACCGTGCGCACAGTCGGTAACATAATATGTTCAAGCACATCTTAATATGTGTGGCCATTTGCCGTCCCCGGTATGAAAGCAAGCTCGCCTGGTCCAGCAGCACTCATCCAGCCCCACATATTCACGACAACTCGTCCTGATTCTGCATTTGGGATAACATTTCGAAGTTCGTATCTTGTGTTATCTATACGCCATAAATTTCGACGACCTTGTTGGCTAGACCTTAAGCACTTTTCATCGGAAAATATGGCGTAAGAAAAGTCGAATTCTCTGTAGTCCCGAGCGAATCGTACGCGAGCAGCTTTTTGGTCCTCAGTCAAAATATTTTTTTTTGCGGGCCGTCTGTGATGGATTCTAGCTCTATGTAACTCGTTCCGAATAGTTTGCATTGAAACATCAAATTCTTGTGCGAAATTGCGAGTAGGTGTAAATGGGCTTTCTTGAAATGTGGCTATCATATTGGCCAATTGCCCTTCGTTGATAGCCCGAGGTCGAGGTGCACGAACGCGCTGAGTTAGATCTTCTCCTTCTTCATATCTACGCACCCAACGGCGTACTGTGGTTCTCTGTAAAAAAAGTAACAATTAGGTTTTTGATTAATTTTTTTTGTGATAAATGGAAAGATTATATATATATTGTATAGCAAAACTAATCTTCTTCTACTTCTTCTTCTTATGGTGTGGGTAGTAAGGCCTTACGACCCCACACACCCTTGTGTCAGAGTTTAAACTATTTTTTTATTTTTTACATAACATAACATCACGCCTGTAATCCCCGAAGGGTTAGGCAGAGGTGTGCCCATTAGTATACCCACATTTCGCCAGTTATGTTTTTAGACCTATGTAATAGGGGGCGAGCCTATTGCCATCAACCGGGCACAAATCCAGACTCCGAGGCTGTTACTGAGAAATTCCTGTTGGAAAAACCCAATAACACTTTGCGCGACCTGGGAATCGAACCCAAGACCTCATGCACAGCAGTCGCGCTTGCAACCACTAGACCAACGAGGCAGTTTATATTATTTATTATTTACTTATTATTATTTTTTTGGTTTTTATTTTTTATTTTCGCATTAGTTCTAAAGTTATTTCAAAATAAAAATTTACTTTTAAATCTAGTACCGAAAACCCCCGAATAAACACGAGCGCGTGTGATGTCATAAAGTTTAGCTGCCAGATGAAGTAAGTAAACATTATGAAGTCACAACTATGGTCACGTGAACTTGTTTTTTAAAAAATTTTTAATTGTTTATAATTAATTGAAATATTAGGTTGGGGAAAAGTCTTTTCGCATTATAGTATGTATGAACTTGTAATAAAATCTCTTTGGCTATACTATTTGTATCTGGCTCGTTTTGGTATCATTGAAAGTTTATATTTTAAAGAACAAAATTCTAAATTCAACTTAGAAAAATGTGTGATTTTCATTTGTTTTTCGTTCTGTCAAAATGAGTGAATCTAATGAAGAAATTCGATACATTTTAAAATTTAATTACAAAAAAGGTAAAAATCCAACGCAAGCCGCGAAAAAAATTTGCGATGTTTATGGACCTAGTGCAGTGTCAGTGAGAGTAGCACAAATTTGGTTTAAGCGTTTTCAATCCGAAAATTTTGATGTCAAAGATGCACGTCGCTCTGGTCGCCCTATTACGGATGTAGGTGTGTGAGAGATGATGTGTGTAGGAGAAATAAAGAGAAAGTCCGAGTACAAGAGAAGAAGAAAGAAAGTTTATTGCACAGACACAGGTTACAGTTCACACATACAAGAGTTCCACATAGAAGAAGGAGTGGTAGCAATAAAGATAGGCGAGATCAGATATTACATAAAGCTAGATTAAGCTAGTTTAAGGCACAGCTAAATAACGCGCGGTGAAGCTATGATTTTAAATCGCAACAGCGGCTATAGATGCGAGAAGCATACTGGCGAGTCACGCTGACGTACTGTGTGCGCGAACGCGTCGCGACTATAGCGCTGTCCCGCTCGCGCGCTTCGTCCACGTGACGTAGCGGCCAAACCGGTCGGCCGTCGGCCGCTAGAACAATCGACGCGTCATAGCTGCGTCGGCCAGCTGATAAGCAATTAAATACTAATAATGCAAAAGTGTTTGTATGTTGATTTTGTCTGATATATAATTTTAGTATTAGATTTAAGTTGTAAATATTGTACATAATTTTGATTCTAATTAGATTTAATAATTTAAGTATTTGGTTTGATTTTACACATTGCAAACAATACTTATACTAATTATAAATATACAAAGGTAGGTCACTACATCACCCCCTTCCAGAGACCGTCAAGGGCGATAATAGTAAGGAAATTTAACGCGACGTCCTGACCGCGTCACTCTGACGACGCCATCGTCAGAGGAAGGTAAGTCTCGGTTATCCGCGTCAGGTGTGTAGTGATGAGTGTTAGTGTTGAGTGGTGGTTGCGGTGTGTTAGGGTGTATGATAGTGGTATGTGGTGAGTGTGAGGTACTGTCAGAGTCATGCAGTATGAAGGCCGGCTTAATGCGGTCTATCGATACGGCAACCTGTTTACCGTTAACCAGTATCCTAAACACCTTATACCCTCTTTGTATGACCTTGTGAGGGCCCGTATATGCCGGTTTTAAACCACCAGCAGTGCAGTCCCTAAGGAACACGTGAGTTGAAGAGGATAATTCCTTATGAATAAAAGTTTTGTGTCTGCTGTTGTGTCTGGCTGCTGGTGATGGATGTAGGCTGCGGACAATACTCCGAAGCCGTGACAGTTAATCCGTCATGTCAACAGTCTCGTCGGCCTGTGGGTCGAAAAATTCGCCTGGTAGGCGCAATGGCAGACAATGCTTTAAAAAGGCCTGATTCGAACTGCCTTCCTCTATCGGTTACGATATCCGATGGGCAGCCGAAGCGAGAAATCCAGCCACTCAGTAAAGCATTTGCCACTGTTTCTGCTGTTGTCTGCTAACGGTATTGCCTCAGGCCATCGCGTAAAGCGATTGACGGAGGTGAGACAAGAGCGAAAACCTTGACACAATGGCAAAGGTCCCACGAGATCAAATCAAATCAAATCAAATCAAATCATTTATTCATTTGCGAATATAGGTACAAAAGAAAGGTCTTAAAGTATAATAATAATGTCCATTAGCCATATCCTACCATAAGGCATGCAAATTTACAATACACAGGTACATAGAATTTAAACAGAGTAACATTATAAGAGTTTATCTTGTAGATATTCAGTGACTGAGTAATATGCTTTTTTTAAAAGCAGTGTTTTTACTTTGTGTTTAAATATACTAATATCACTTATTTCCAAGATTGAAATTGAAAAAAAATGGTTAAATATACGTGGAGCCATACATAATATACTTTTATTTAATAACGCTGTTTTATTGCTTGGTAAACATATATTAAATTTATATCTTTTACTATTTAACTTATTAAAATATTCTGTATTATTTTTTACAAACATTATAACCTCTAATATATATATACAAGGTAACGTAAGAATATTTAATTTTAAAAATAATGGTCTACAGCTATCAGGTACTTTTATACCAGTTATGGCTCTTATACATTTCTTTTGTGCTTTGAATACCGCTTCCTTATTCGTAGAATTACCCCAAAAAATAACACAATACTTTAGTATGGGTGTAACATAGCCATTGTAGGCTGTAAGGACTGTAGAAATACTGACCGTTTGTTTAAGTTTAAATAACGCATAAGAGAAAGTGTTCAATTTAGTGCATAATGTATGGATATGTTCTTTAAAATTTAAATTATTATCTATCTTTATGCCCAGAAATCTCGTAACGTCAACTTCTTGGATCTTATTATTTTGGTAATTTATGTTCATGTTTGCTATTTTACTTGCTTTACTTCTGAATGTCATGAAATTAGTTTTGTCAAGATTTATGTGTAAATTGTTTGATGTCAACCAGTTTATAATATCATCCAAAGTCATATTAATCTCAGTTTCCATGTGTGCTTTATTATCTCCTGTAAATAGTACTGTACTGTCATCAGCAAATAGGATTGTGTTGTATTTTGTCGCTTTTGGAAGGTCATTGATGTATATTATAAATAGAAGTGGACCTAATACACTTCCTTGTGGAACGCCAGATGTAACCTGTCTACATGAGGATGAATAATTTATCATTTTTTTTACATATGGACATATCCTTGTTATTTGTGTTATTTGCGTTCTGTTACTTAAGTAAGATTTTATAAGATCATAAATATTTCCTCTGACACCACAGGCATATAATTTATTTAAAAGTATTTTGTGGTCTACGTAATCGAAAGCTTTTGTGAGGTCCATAAACAGTGCACACGTTTGTTTGCCTTTATCCATGTGGGTTAATATGTTGTGGATAAAATTATACACTGCTATATTAATTGATTTATTTTTACGAAAACCAATCTGTTCATTACAAAGTAAATTGTTTCTCTCAAAGTAATTATAAATACCATCATGGATCACCTTCTCGAATATCTTCGAAATCACTGGTACAAGCGCTATTGGACGATAGCAGCTCATGTCATGTTTATTATCCTTTTTAAATAGAGGTTTAATTAGAGTTAGTTTTAACTTTTCTGGGAAGACTCCACTTGATATACTTAAATTTATTATATGACTAAGTATAGATGATAATTTAACGGATACGTATTTTATAACCTTTGTTGATATATTGTCATATCCGGTACTATTAGTGTTCTTTAGATCTTTAATTATTTTGGATATGTCTTCTGGTATAGTAGGACGCATAAATATTGATTTTTGTTCAAACGGAATTCGGGATCTCGAATGGTTTAGTATGGAAATTTTAGTTTTATCGATGAAGAAATTATTAAAATAGTTTGCAATCTGTTTAGGGTCAGTTATTATATTACCATCTACAGTAATTTGTTGTATTTGATCCTTTGGTATATTTAGTTTATTGGTATTTATAATCTTCCAAGTAGCTTGCGATTTATTTCGCGCAGTTTTTATGTAATTATCATTGCGAGACTTTTGCGTTAACTTAATGATCTGATTCAATCGTGAGGATAACGTTAAGAATTTAGATTTATTATTTTCTGTAGGTTTTTTTCTATAATCCCATAAAAGTTGTCGCTTACGTTTACAGCACACTCTAAGACCTTTTGTAATCCACGGAGGGTGAGATCTTGTTGTTATTTTTATCTGTATAGTGGGGAAGCAAAGATTATAGAATAGGTGGAATAATTCATAAAACTCATCAAATGCTAGGTTTGGATCTGTATTGATAAAAACGTTACTGAAATGTAGGGAATTTATGCATTCTTTGAATTTACGAACGTTCTCTTTTGAGTAATCTCTTTTTTCTAAAGTCCAGGATTTAAGGTGAAAACTAGATTTGACTGGGCATGTGAGTAACTGAGCAGTGTGATCAGAAAGTGCGAATTCAATAACCTTTGTAGAACATCCTTTAATATTAAATATAATATTATCAATGCATGTTTTACTTGACAACCGTGTAGGTTCGTTGATGCCTAATTTTAAGTTGTAGCTGTGAAGAATTTGCATAAATTCAGTTGCGTCATAAGTTTTCTTAAGTAAATTTATATTGAAGTCGCCGCAAATTATAACTTTCTTTTTACCGTAACATAATCGACTAAGAAGGGAGTTTAAGTTCCTAAAGAACATATTTATATCTTCTGTATTTGGCCTTGGAGGTCTGTAGATACATATGACGTATATTTTATGGTCTAGTAACTCAATACCGGAACATTCGATGATATTTTCAATTGAGTAATTACTGAAATCTTTTATTGGTACATATTGAAGCGATTTTTCTATTAAAATACAAGACCCACCGCGCCGGTTCTTCCTACAGAAAGAAGAAGCTAGTTTATAATTACTGATATTTAGTATGCTTTTGTCCGTTTCGATCATGTTATGTTCAGTCATACATAGCACATTAATAGGACTTTGTTCATTTGCAAGCGCTAACGTTAAAAGATCTGACTTAGAGATAAGGCCATTTATATTTTGATGAAAAATTGTAATGTGTTTAAACACGAAAAAGCTCTTTTGAGGCTTGTGGGGTAGATGTATTATCTATATTCGTATTTTGTGATGCAAGGGTTGGAGAGCAAGTATCAATAGAAGACGGGCATGGATGGATCAGAGTATTAGATTCATTGCAATTTCCATTGGATTTGACATGTGCTAGCTTTTTAAAATAGTAAGGAATAGTGCCAGGTTGCCATTGACTGATCTTATTGCAATTTTGTATAAGTGTAGTGTCTTCGGTCATAAAATTATTTTCATAAAATGTATTCAAGTAATGTATATAGTTTTTTAATTTATGAAATATTTTTCCCATCCCAATATTATTTACTTTTCCTGTAAATTTAAAGAACATGTCGTAGGTATATTTTAAATATTTATTAGTGTCAAACGTATACGTATATTCGAACTTCTTGTTACTTAAATACAGAAGTTGGTTGAACGCTTCTATTCTATTATTGAACAACATCGCGTTACAGTTTAGTTTAAAATTTGGAGAACACAAAATAACATTAGTATGTGTTATTTTTTCGAGCTTACATTTTATGTGATTTACCAATGTTGCATAGTTTTTAGAAACGACAAAGTCTTTTTCACCTAATAAAATAATACAATAATCTTTCAAAGTGTAATTTACAAGTTTTAGATCGAGCCCTGATAGGAGTTCGGATACCCCCGCATTTGGCAGACAGTAATGACAGATTTTACTATTTGGGAAAACATGTTCAGCAGTTTCTAGAATACTATTTACATTATTATCACTAACTATACAAATTTTAGAGTATGTTCTATTTATATTACCCATAAAAATTTTTCGATGATTACAATTTGCTAAATCTTGCTTGACTTGAGAGGCAGTAGCGCTCTCTGTTTCTGGGTAAAGCACCAATTTGGGTGATCTTTGAGTATCATTGATCAATTTTTGGTCACTGGAATATTCTAGTTCAGTGCATGTCTGTAGGCTAGATGTTTTGTTTAATTCAGTCTTTTGGTTAGGACTTTCTTGTGTGCTTATAAAATCAAGCTTAGATCTGACTAGGCTTTTACGTTTTGATTTTTTAATTGGTTTCTTCTTAAGCGTACTTGTACATACATGTTTCAGTTTGTTGACTGTTAGTTTGTAATTATTTATTTGTTCAGCTTGTGTGCTATTTTCCAACAGTAATCTCTCTATTTCGTTTTCAGCAATTTTTAGATTTTCTTCAAGTTTACATATTTTACTTTTTAATTCATCAATATCATCGTTTGGCCTGTGTAGTTCAGGATAACTTCTGTTCATAACATATGAAGACGTTGAAATAAACGATGTATGTTCATCTTCATTTTCTGACAGTTCAGATAATGCTTCAAATGAGTTTTCAGTTGGAAAAGTAGTTTTACATGTTCTGTGTCTAAATGTGATATTATCTATCGGTGTGTTGCATATTGTTGTTGGACTACTTAACACATTTTCCTGCGATATATCTGTAGGGCTAGTCGCCATTTTGACAATACATGTCCTGCAGCGCCATTTCTTCTTTGATTCTTTGTCCATTAGTTTGTAGGTTTGTGCTGGATAACCGTCGCAATCTGGTTCAAATCTGAAGTTGCAGACCGAGCACAATGCCGTGGTTTTTATGTCAACTGACTTCTTACATTTGTAACATACTGCAAGGACAGACATTTTGTAGCCGTGTTTGTAGTATAAAATAGTGCTAAATGCTTTTCAAATAGAATCTGTTCGTGTCGGTGGATCAATTTCTACCAATTTATTGCGTTTTTATAACTTGGCAACACCACTTTGACAAAGTGCTAAAAGACTCGTGTTCAAGTCGCGTTATATGTGCTGAGAACAGTTTCCGAACGAAAACTTTAAAGTCAAAAAAATTCCAGCCGTTTGTGATTGGTCAGTATCACAAGTATTGAATCATCTGTTATTTGTTTACATTCAAATTCGAAAGAAATTAAATACACTACTGGTTTTTTTCTACAAAATTTGTTGTATCACTCTTTGCAATATGTTTTTGTTAATCACAAGTCACTATTAGGTAATTCCCGACTTCAGGCACACTATATCACTATAAAATAATAACTTGTTTTAATTATTTAAGGTCCTTTAGTTAAAAACACTGTGTTCGTCACACTTAGCAAAATGTACAGAATCACTTCGAGATAACACTGTCACTCGTATATTAGGATGCAATGAGTATTTTAAACATTATTTAAGGTACTTTATATAGGAAATAACATTAAAATAAAATAAAAAATTGTGGCAGATCAATGTGGATAAAGGCGAATCTTGACCGCGGCAACTTAAATGCGTGAAATGGTGCGGAGACGTGTCGTGTGGTTTTAGAGCGCTGGCAAGCCAAGCAAGAACGAACCCACTCACGACAGTCTTTCCTAACGCCAGGCCATACATAGCGGTCAGCAACCAACCTTGCGGATGCCTTGATACCTGGGTGGCTCAAAGAGTGCAGGCAAAGGAAAATGGTCCTGCGCAACTCTTTGGGCACGAAAGGTCTTGGCGTAGGGGTGCTGACGTCGCAGTATAGTTGCTTCTGTGAACCTGGGAGACTCAGCAATTGCAGGCGTAGTGAGGTATCCCCAGCAATCAGCTGCTTCAACTCCTGGTCTTCTGATTGAGCTGCAGCGATCCGTTCGACGGGCACAGGCTGAGTAATCTCCTCAATGCGCGAAAGGGTATCCGCCACGACGTTGTTCTTCCCGGATATATGCCTGATGTCCGTTGTAAATTGGGCTATAAGATCCAGGTGACGGAACTGCCGTGGGGAACAATTCTCTTTACGGGTGTGAAACGCGAATGTGAGAGGCTTGTGGTCTGTTTAAATCACAAAGTCACGAGCCTCCAGCATGTGACGAAAATATTTCACACTCTCGTAGATAGCGAGCAGCTCGCGGTCGTAAGGAGAGTACTTGACCTGTGCCTCGCTCAGTTTTCGCGAAAAGAAGGCAAGAGGCTCCCAAGCTCCTGCATGTAGCTGCTGCAAGACTGCGCCTATTGCCTTGTCGGAAGAATCCGTGACCAACGCCATCTTAGCGTTGCAGTCAGGATGAGCCAACAGTGCTGCTTCGCAGAGGCTGTCCTTGCACTTCTGAAATGCCTCATGCTGTTCGGGTGAGAAGTTGACTGGATGTGAGCCTTTAACTGAATCAACAAGGAGAGCATTCAGAGGTGCCTGGTAAGAAGCTGCGTTTGGGATGAACCTGCGGTAAAAATTCAACATCCCAAGGAATCTGCGTAGCTCTCTTACGGTCTTGGGTGTTGGGAAGCTCTGGATAGCCTCGACCTTGGAAGGTAATGGTTTGGTACCCTTGGAGGAGATGTGGTACCCTAAAAAGTTTACCTCCGGCACTCCAAATACGCACTTAGCACTGTTGATGACCATGCCATAATCCCTGAGCCTGGTAAAAAGCTGACGCAGGTGGTGCTCGTGGGACTTCTGGTCTTTCAAAAAGACCAAGAAATCGTCGAGATACGCGTACGTGAAGTCCAGACCCCTGAGCATTTCATCCACGAAGCGCTGAAACGACTGTCCGGCATTTCGAAGACCAAATGTCATGTATGGAAATTCGAAAAGACCGAACGGCGTTGTGATCGCGGTCTTCGGGATGTCATCTGGATGTACTGGAATCTGGTTATAGGCTTTTACCAGGTCAATTTGGAAGAAGATGGTACAGCCGGACAGGCTATGTGCGAAGTCCTGAATGTGTCGGATGGGGTATTGGTCGGGTATGGTACGTGCGTTCAACATCCTGTAATCGCCACAGGGGCGCCAACCGTCGTCTTTTTTAGGTGCCAGGTGAAGGGGCGACGACCACGGTGACTCTGACAAGCGACAGGTACCACACTGCAACATAGCGTCGAATTCGGCCTTGGCGATTTTTAATTTATCAAGCGCCAATCTGCGCGGTGTACACGATACTGGCGGCCCTGGCGTAGTACGAATGTGGTGTACTGTATTGTTTCGATGTGCGGTGTAAACCATGTGGGCGAGTGATGTCGGGAAATTCCCGCAGTATGTGTATGTATGCGGAATCACCGAGACTCACCTTCACCAAAGAGACATCATCAGAACGACGGACAGGCGACGCCGGGGTGAAGAGCGTTGTATTGTTGTCGAGGAGGCGTTGATTCCTGCAATCAACAACTAAATTATAAAAAGATAAAAAAATCTACACCTATTATCGCCTTTGTTACATCGGCAACAATAAATCGCCAAGCGAAGTCACGGCGCAACCCTAAGTTTAAATTTAAATTCACAAAACCATAAGTGTTTATTGATGTGCCGTTTGCCGCACACAGTTGGTAGCTCGTTTTTTCTATTCTCTTCGCTATTGCCGATCGAGGGTAGACACAGAGGTCGCTGCCGGTGTCGACCAAGAATTGCATCTTTGACCTTTGATCGGTGACGAATAGGCGACCAGCACTTGGACAATCATCGGCCGCCATCACTGATTGCCCCGCACATTTCCCGATGCAGGGTAGTCGCACGGCTTGACGCACTTTCTAGCTTTTTCTCCGAACCTCTGGTGGTACCAGCACTGCGGGAACCTTCTGTAGCTGGACTGCGACCTGCTTGCGCTGGAACGATGGCGTGTGCGACTGCTGGAACGTCCTCTCGGGCGAGAAGGTCGGTCGACCTTGTCCACCAGTTTCTCCATGAGCTTGGTTAGGGCAGCGATCTCGGCCCGCACGCTGTTGTCCGGGGTGCTCGACGTTGCAGGAGTGGCGATGGCACATGTTGATGCCACCTGGGTGCCAAAGATGTCGTGGATCCGGTCTGCTAGCTCGGCTAACTCTGCCAAATCCTGCTTGGTCTGGGAGGCTATTATTGCTTGTGTGCCTGCGGGTAGGCGGCTCGACCAAATAGTCCGCAAGACCTCCTCCAGTACACGTGGACCAGCGAGGCTAAGGAGGTGCCGGTAAAACTGGGAAGGTTTTCGATCGCCCAGCTCCTCATGCATAAGCAGCTGTTTCATGGTATTGTCGCGCAAAGCTGACAATCAGCTCACCTTTAAGATTCTCATATTTTTCGGTGGCTGGAGGGTAGGCGATGACATTTTCGACCTCTGCTGCGTATTGCGGATCCAAGTTCCCAATTTCGTGGTAGTACTTGGTCTCGTCCGTTTTAATATTTGCTAGCACGAATTGCGCGAATCTGCGCGAACCACAGCGCTGGCTTCTCCGGGTAAAAAGGCGGGGTCCGTACACCCACGCGATAAGTTTCCGCTGCCACGTTGCTGTCATCCGGGCTGCTGCGAGCTTTGTTTTCTGCCATCGTGCTCTTGAACGGGGTCACCAATGTAGGAGTGTGAGAGATGATGTGTAGGAGAAATAAAGAGAAAGTCCGAGTACACGAGAAGAAGAAAGAAAGTTTATTGCACAGACACAGGTTACAGTTCACACATACAAGAGTTCCACATAAAAGAAGGAGTGGTAGCAATAAAGATAGGCGAGAACAGATATTACATAAAGCTAGATTAAGCTAGTTTAAGGCACAGCTAAATAACGCTCGGTGAAGCTATGATTTTAAATCGCAACAGCGGCTATAGATGGCAAGAAGCAAACTGGCGAGTCACGCTGACGTACTGTGTGCGCGAGCGCGTCGCGACTATAGCACTGTCCCGCTCGCGCGCTTCGTCCGCGTGACGTAGCGGCCAAACCGGTCGGCCGTCGGCCGCTAGAACAATCGACGCGTCATAGCTGCGTCGGCCAGCTGATAAGCAATTAACTACTAATAATGCAAATGTGTTTATATGTTGATTTTGTCTGATATATAATTTTAGTATTAGATTTAAGTTGTAAATATTGTACATAATTTTGATTCTAATTAGATTTAATAATTTAAGTATTTGGTTTGATTTTACACATTGCAAACAATACTTATACTAATATAAATAAACAAAGGTATACGGATAAAATGGATGCAATTTTTGAAAGAGTGGAGCAAGATCGGCATGTCAGTAGTTACGACGTTGCTGAAGAACTGGGAATTGACCACAAAACAGTTTTGGCGCATTTGAAAAAAACTGGATACACAAAAAAGCTCGATATTTGGGTACCTCACGAGCTCACTGAAAGAAACCTAATGAACCGTGTACTCATTTGTGATTCTTTATTACGACGTAATGAAACCGAACCATTTTTGAAAAAGCTGATAACTGGTGATGAAAAGTGGATCACGTACGACAAGAACTTGCGAAAAAGGTCGTGGTCAAAGGCCGGTCAGGCTTCACAGACTGTGGCGAAACCCGGGTTAACTCGCAACAAGGTGATGCTGTGTGTGTGGTGGGATTGGAAGGGCATTATTCATTATGAGCTATTACAACCAGGCAGGACCATCGATTCTGAACTCTACTGCGAACAACTGATGAGATTAAAGCAAGAAGTTGAGAGAAAGCGGCCGGAATTAATCAACAGAAGGGGTGTGGTTTTTCATCATGATAACGCTAAACCTCACACATCTTTCGCCACTCAGCAAAAATTAAGAGAGTTTGGCTGGGAGGTGTCATCCGCCGTATAGTCCTGACCTTGCACCTTCAGATTTCCACCTGTTTCGGTCTCTTCAGAATTCTTTAGGTAGTGTCAAGTTAACATCACTACAGGACTGCCAAAACCACTTATCGCGGTATTTTGATCATAAGTCCCAACATTTTTATAGCAATGGGATCACGTCCCTATCTACAAGATGGCAAAAAGTTATCGAGCAAAATAGTGCCTACATACTTTAGTTAAATGTAAATAAACTATATTAAAAAATGTTTTGAATTTTCTTAAGAAATGCGAAGAAACTTTTTCCCCAACCTATTATTTTATTTTAAAAGTTTTTTGCATTAAATATCAATATTATTAATAATATATTAAAAACATAAAAAATATCAATATTTTTTTTTTCAAATTCCCAGTTAGCATCGAATTTTCACATAAAATAGGAATTAAACAATACATTACTAGCAGTATGCAAAAGGATTAAGTTATTAACAAATAAACCCTAACTTTTTAAATATCTATTTTAGTTATTAACAATGTTATCTGTATTTTATATGGGTAGTAGACCACAAACAGATATTTAACAATGGCATTGTAGTAAATTCCAACATTGTGTAAAACTCTCCCAAGCAAATTTGTGCCGTTAACGACTTAAGTGCGGTAACTCAATTTCAAAATACAGTGATGACTTAAAATGAAGAGCCATTGTTAAAGTAGGTGTTGAAAGATTCGTTATGGGGTCATAAAATGTCCAAACAATGTCTTTGAACGCGCCGATATTAAAAAAAGAAAGGAAAAAACAAACCTCTTTTTAAATTAATATTTTGAATATTATGTAAACGTAATTTCTTATTTTATTTTTGCAAAATTCTAAGTTACGTATTAAATTAATATTTATCGTAAATTAGCGATCTACCTCGACTTCGCACGGGTCTTACAAATCTCTAAAATGCTCGGCTTTGCTTTATAATAATTTGCATACGCATAAATACCTTCCAAAAAAAAATCTCTAAATGAGAGTGAGAACCCATATCAAAATCCGTTGTAGTATTTTGAAAAGAATAGCGCAGAATCAGACAGACAGACAGAAACAGAGACTTTGCTTATACTACAAGTATTTAGAGATACTCGAGGTAGAGATTTGACATGAAATATGTTCGCAGTCAGCGATCATTCATAATTATATTTGTGTATTTCTTTTACACTGAAACGCATAATACACGATTATACTCGTTGTTGTCTCGTCCTCGATGATGATAGGAATACTAGTGTAGTTACGGCCTGCCATTCACCGGCGTCACATAATTTTGAAGAAATAAGCAAAAACTAAACACATTCATACATGTGCTGCCGCCTCTGTGGAACTATCTTCATTCGGATTTTATGTCAAGTAACGGCGTCACGTTTCTATTTTAATCTTTTGTTCTTTTGTGTAAAAGACCGTGAAACCCACATAAAACGGAGAAAAGATAGTCAGAAGAGAATCCAAGAAGATCAAAGTTATAAAAAACTGATAAAAGGCGCGACATTGTCATGCGGCCTTGCACGTGGACGCAGACGAAAGTGAACAGTTTTGAACCTGAATGCAACTCGCCTGACCTGTGGGGCGTTCTGCGGGAACGCACGTGGTCTAAAATGGCTATGTTGTAAGCTTAACGACCTGTGGGGCGTTCTGCGGGAACGCACGTGGTCTAAAATGGCTATGTTGTAAGCTTAGCGACCTGTGGGGCGTTCTGCGGGAACGCACGTGGTCTAAAATTGCTATGCTTTATGTTAAGCGACCTGTGGGGTGTTCTTTAGGGGCACACGTGGTTGACTTTTTCTTTATAACCTTAAAGGGAAGTTCTGCGGGAACTTACGTGGTTATAATGGTTCAAGGATTATTGCCGAAGCTTGCATTATGTTTTTACAGATATTGTAATAACCCCAAAAAGCAATATTCACCTGACTTGCATGATACTTAGATGTTAAGGTTCTGGTAAAAGCAGAAGACCTGCTTAAAGAGATACCCCAAAGGTGGGATATTATGCTCAAAAAAGGTTTAGCAAAGGAGGAGAAAAGGAAAACTCACCATTAACCAATGTGGAACTCATGTTACCACCCAAAATTAAACCCAGATGTTAGCGCTGCATTAATATAATGTCAAGAAAGCGAGACCAGCTTATACAAAAATGATAACAACAAGTTGTACACTTTCATGTCTGGGCCTTCAGATGTTTCTGAAGGGTATTCAAACTCAAGATGGAGCTTAATGATTCTTCACAACTATTGTGTGACTCACTATGTCTAGATACAACAGGGGGACGTAGATCTCCTCTACTATTAGTTATAAAATAATTTGCTGCAGTCAGAGTCAGAGACTTACCTCTTCGGTGATAACCTCACTGATAAAATAAGTAATGCTAAATTAGTGCAAAAAACTGACTAGGAATTGAAAGTTCCTAAAACAAAAAGTTCACTGCGAGACATAATACATTTATGTTCAAGCAAAATGCTTCTAAAAATAAAGCTTTAAACTGGCGGGGCCCTCCTCGCTTAGAAGTGGGGGGGGAGACATCATCCAGAGCACCACCTGTGGAAAGGAAGTGGAAGAAGGAAGGAACGCCGAATTTAATGCCTTCCAAGATTTAGGTAGCTTATTGTAAATGAATGGAGCCATGCAGAAAACATTTTTGCGCATGAGTGCTGTATTTGCGGTTGGCATACATAATCTGCTATCATCGCGCCTATTTCGCGGAGCTATGTCTGCGAGACGTGTAAAACGATTTGGGTTGGTTTTCACAAATACAGCTACTTCCATAATGTAAAGGCAAGGCAAGGTTAATATTTTATACTGTTTAAAATATGGCACACAACTGTCGGTAGACTTTAATTTAAACATTGACCGTATGCATCTTTTTTGTGATTTAAATACTGTTTCTTTCTCAGTTGAATTGCCCCAAAATATTAAACCATATCGTAAATGGGATTCTGCAATACCATAATAGGCAGTGAGGAGTGCGTCTGTAGATATGATCGGTGATAGAGAGCTTAAAGCATACGCTGATTTATAAATTTTCTTATTTAAAATATCTATATGCGATTTCCAGTTTAACTTTTTGTCTATTTGGAGGCCTAAGAATTTAGTGTTTTCAACTTCTTGTATAGTATTGTTATTATGTTGTATTATAAATGGGCTTTTTAAGGGGTTTCGTTGAATAAAATAAATTACATTAGTTTTGGTTAAGTTAATATTTAAATTATTATCATCTAACCATTTTACGACTGAAGCTAAAGTTTTATTAATATCATTTTCATATGTTCCTAAGTTTTTACAGGGTATAGTCACGGTGCTATCATCAGCGAATAATGTTAGTGGATGTTGTATGTATTTAGGTAGGTCGTTTATATATAAAATAAATAGAAGAGGACCCAGTACGCTGCCCTGCGGTACACCAAAGGTGACTTCACGTTCTGATGACCGATAAATTTCTTCTCGTTTATTTGTCAAGTTAATTTTCCTAATTTCTGTTATCTGTTTTCTTTTAGTTAAATAAGAATGAATAAGTTTTAATATATTTCCTCTAATGCCGTATGCCTCGAGTTTGTTCAAGAGGGTAGGAAAATGTACATGATCGAAAGCCTGCGTCATATCACAAAATATGCCGCAGACAGGCGTCCGTTTATCTACGGTTTTAATAATATTGTATAAAAAATCGTATATAGCCATATTGATTGTTTTGTGTTGTCTAAAACCCTTCTGTTCTTCACTTAATATGTGATTTTTTTCAACATATGTATATATTTCCTGATATATGTACTTTTCAAATATTTTTGAGATTATTGGAATTAATGCGATGGGACGATATGATTGCATCAGATCTCTATCGTCTTTCTTAAACAGTGGTTTTATAATAGATGTTTTTAGAGCATCTGGATAGATTCCCGCGCTGATACTAAGATTGATTAAGTGACTGAGGTGTACGCAGATCTCCAATGATACGAGTTTTAGTATTTTTGTATTAATACCGTCGTTACCCACGCTATTTGTGTTTTTTAAAGAAAGTATATGTTTATGTATATCATGTGGAAGGCAAGGAGACATGAACATTGAGTTGCTAACGCAATTTGTCACGTAAGATTTAGATTTGGTATAAGCAAGAAGTTTAGCTTGAATTTTATCTATGAAGTAATTGTTGAAGGCTTCAGCAATTTTTTGAGGATTTGTTTCAATTTTATTTTCTACTTTAATTGTATTGATGCTATGTTTAGGTATGTTGTACTTTGTACGGTTTATGATCTGCCATGTAGTTTTGGATTTATTTTTTGATGCTTTAATGTTAAAATTATTTTGTGATCTTTGTGTCAAGTGAATAATTTTTTTATATAGCTTTGAATAGTTTGTAAAAATAGTTTTATTTGTTTTGTTTGGGTTTAATCTAAGCTGCCACAATAGTTTTCGTTTTTTTCGGTTGCATAATTTTAGACCTTTAGATAGCCACTTTATTTTTTTAGTAGTATTTATTTTAATTAATTTAGTAGGAAAACACAAATCGTATATTAATTTTAAATTTAAAAGAAATTCATTGTATGCTAGATTAGGATCTTCTGTGTTATAGATATCTGAGAAAGAAAGTTCGTTCAGGTACTTCTTAAATTTTAGAATATTTTCCATATCGTAATCTCTGGTAACTGTAAACCAATGGGCAATATTACATATTTTCTTGACCGGACAGCGAATTAATTGCGCCGTGTGGTCAGACAATACAAATTCTAGAACATCAGTCTTACAGGCTTTATAAAAATTATGCGCAAAATTATCTATGCATGTTTGGCTGGCCATGCGAGTTGATTCTTTTAAAGCTAGTTTTAGATTAAAACTCAATAGAAGATATTTAAATGCATTTGTTTGGCTATTCTGCTTAAGCATATCTATATTAAAATCTCCAGCAATTACAATATTCTTACTTCTGGTATGTATCAATGTTTGCATGAGAGATTCGAGTTTGTCCAGGCAGTCATTGAAATTCTTTGCATTTGGTACCCTATAGATACATACAATAATTAGCTCATAGTAAGTCAGCACTATAGCGCAACATTCAAAAACACCTGGTGTTGATAATTTCGCTATTCTAGTTAGTTCTTTCCATTGCAATTCTTTACGTACAAGTATACATGCACCTCCCCTTTTTTATCTTTTCGGCAATAATAAGCAGCTAAACAGTAATTTGGTATGGACAATTGACTTTGATATCCTTCCATAATGAAATGCTCTGTTATACACAAAATGTCTACATTAATTAATTTTTCCTTTAAATTATCTAAACAAATAATGAGGTCATTAGATTTATTTATTAGGCCTGCGATATTTTGATGTAACACATTAATATATTTATTTGAGAAAAAACTGTTTATTAGTGTTAGTTGTTGTGGGTTTTTGTGAAATGTAAGACGAATATACTTCCTCGTCAGGGGACTCGTAAGTATAAGGATACAGGAATTCATTGATCATTAGTTTTAGGTTAACAAATATGCTCGCAATGCCGCTATTATTAACTGTGCCACTTTTGTATCGAAACATTTTATAATCGTATGACAGATAATAGTTAGAATCGAACAAATACGCGTAGTTATAAGTACATGCATCCAAATACAATAAGCTATTAAATGTTTCTATTCTTCTGTTGAAAACCATAGAGTAATTATCCATTCTAAATGTAGGGGCGCATAAAATAACATTTGTATGTTGTATTTTTAACAAAGTTTCACGTATATTTACAATCAGATCGACGTAGTTATTTGTTCTTTTAAAATCTTCTTCGCCGACGAAAATTAGACAGTGATCATCCATTGTGTAATGTTTTAATTTTGCTTCTATGTTGTTAATGAGATTCAATAAACCGCAATCAGGTGTTAAAAAGTGGCATATTTGAGAGTCGGTGAAAGTGTTCTTTGCTATCGCTAATATTTTGTTCTTTTTGTTGCTGCTAATAATACATATTTTATGTTCTTTTTTATCTTGAATATTCCGATGCTCCGCTTGTTGGATGTTAATTTCATTTAATTGATCATTTTGAAACTCCGTTTGTTGGTTCTTAATTTCATTTGGTTGTAAATGTTCTAGCTCCGTTTGTTGATTTCTAGTTTCGTTTCATTGACATGGGCGATCTCTATTTTGTTGAATATTTGGTGTAATGCTCGGTGTGCATTTAGTCACATTTTTTCTCGGTGTCATGGAACGCTCCTGAACAATATTCGTACTAGTAACTTTTTTGTACAGGCCAATGATCTTATCATATTCATTTATTTTATTTTTTAATGAACTATTTTCTTCATTAAGGGCAGCTACTTCGGCGTGAGCTATCTCAAGCTGGCCTTTTAACTCTTCGATTTGTTGTTGTAAATCCACGACTATAGACTTATCACATAGACCAGCATTCGGCAAGCTGGACCCAGATAGATCATTGTAACTAGTGGAGTTAAATAAGTTATCTTCGGTTGCTGATAGGTCACATAAATTATCGTCTGATTTGCTTCGCCGAGTCAAATCTTTTCTTGGTTTTCTTTGTGTAACATTACCAAATAAAGAAAGCATAATTCTGAGTTTGTTTATAGGTGGCGTAAGCTAATGATGTCGAATTTCGTGGCCTAGTCAAGTGCATATAGTAATATTCCTTAGGGAATCTCTTTTGGTTAGAGGACATCGTTCGCCGACCTTCGTCCCCGGACTTGGTCGTGTGGAACTGTACCTACTCCTATCTCCGTTATTGAGACCCGCTGTAAAAAAACTTCCAAATAAATATCGCCTGAAGACATCTACTTTGTTTCCTTCGGGTGTGACGTCATAGCCACCACCTTCTTACAAGTTTAATTTAATTTGATTTTTGGTATGGCAATGCTTGAGTGTGTTTAGTCGAATAAAGTTATCGTTGGTCATTTTTGATGTGAATAAAAGGCGATAGACTTGTACAGTTGACACATTCAAATTGAAATCGTGGTGACGAACGTTTAACTTGGCTAACCTCACTACATTCCATTTTATTTAATTCAATCTGAAAATAGTGCTTCAATCTTTTGTTATTTTTTTATTGTAAAGTGTTTTAAACAGTAAAGTTGTGTACCGAACAGTGCCTGTGTATTATTCCATGTCGGACTCCACGTTTCATCATGACCGACCAGGAAATCAATGAAGACATGTCACATCTGTCGTCATCAGAAGTGGGATGCCCACGTGCCTCCCGACGCGAATCTGATGGAGACGAAAAATGGCGCATGATGTTCGAGCAACAGAACCAAAACTTTCTCGCGCTGTTGCAAGCAATGTCACCTGCTTCAAACAAGAAAGTGCAGTTACCTGAGTTCGATCCCGAAAAACCAAACATCGATGCACGTGCGTGGGTCACCACCGCTGATATGTGCATGGCAGATTGTGAGCTGCAAGGTGCATCACTCATGATTACTTTGAGCAGGGCGCTGAAGGGCCAAGCATCGACATGGTTGTCACAGATTTTGTTTCCTGGTATGACTTGGAACGAATTTAAGGACGTATTTGTTGCAAGATATGATTGCCCTGAAACACCTGCCGCTTCGCTTATAAACCTAAACAATAGTGCACCAAAAGAAGGTGAGTGTTTTGCTGCTTATTCTTCACGTGTGCATACGGCATTAATGTCACGCTGGAAGAACCTGACTGTGGAACAAATAGCGATTTCTACCGTGCTAACACACATGTCTCAGCTTGATCATCGTGTTCAGCGTCTGGCATTCACTACCGACATCGACACAAGATTTAAGCTACAACAAGAACTCCGTGCGATGTCGTTCCTGAAACGCAAAAACCCATTTAACCAGGGTGCTCCAAGTGGCGATAGCAAGCATTCCAAGCCTAACCCTACGACTAGTGCAATCAAGTGTTACGTATGTGGTAAAGCAGGCCACAAGGCTTCCACGTGTTACCAGAGAAGAGACAGCAAGACTGACAGAAGACCTCACTCCTCATCTTCTCATGGGAGTACATCATTTGTTCCGGCGAAGCCCAAGGACACCAGCTCCGTCACCTACTTCCGGTGCAAGAGCCGAGGCCACTACGCGAACCGTTGTCCAGCAGCAGCCCAGGCTTCCGGCAGCGGTGGCACTGGTGGTAGCGCTAGTGCAGTTCCTGAACAACGCCGTGTGGACTTGTGCGTCGTTAACGCGCCTACCGGTATTCTCCGTCACTCTGGTGAGTCTTTTAGTTTTTGTTATGATTCTGGAGCAGAGTGATCATTACTGAGAGATTCTATTTTGTGTAAATTTAATGGTGAGCGTAATTATAGTGTCGTTACTATGACCGGTATAGGTCAAACTTCCGTGAATAGTAACCTGAACATTTTAGTTAATGTTGATATTGGTAACATTAGTTTGGATATTGTTTTTCATGTTTTACCTGATGAATATCTTCAACATGACATAGTGATTGGACGTGAAATTTTGATAAATGACTTGGTAATTAACATGACGTCTAGAACTTTAACTTTGTCGAAAAATTTACCTAATGTGAATACCGTAAGTGTAGAGTCGAGTGTCGAATTACGTACCATTTTAAATGTAGAGTCAGATACAGTTAAACTGAATGGCATTGATACCGACGTTTCTTTGGATATCAAAGCAAGACTAATTTCAATTTTAAGTCAATTTTCAAACAGCTTTATTATTGGAACACTTTGCACACCTGCAAATACTGACCCTATGGAAATAAGACTCAAAGATCCCAATAAAACTGTTTACCGTCGTCCTTATCGGTTGAGTCCCCAGGAAAGACAGGTAGTGCGCAATAAAATTAAAGACCTGCTCTCCTCTAATGTGATCCGCCCAAGCTCGTCCCCTTTTGCCAGTCCTATTCTTTTGGTAAAGAAGAAGGATGGCAGTGACCGCATGTGCGTTGATTATCGCGAATTAAACGATAACACTGTACCTGACAGATTTCCATTGCCAATGATTTCCGACCAAATTAATAGGCTTCATGGTACTCATTACTTCACGACCCTGGACTCCATCAGATACCAGTTCATCGGGATTCCATTGAACGTACCGCATTTGTTACGCCCGATGGGCAATTCGAGTATTTAGCCATGCCATTTGGTTTGCGAAATGCCCCTTCGGTTTTTCAACGTGCAGTGACAAAAGCCTTAGGAGAGCTTGCAAATACGTTTGTCGTGGTCTACATGGACGATTTAATGGTCGTAGCCTCAAATGTCGACCAAGCTCTACATAGGTTGCAACTAGTTTTAGACGTTTTGACAAAGGCTGGATTCTCATTTAATTTAAAGAAATGTTCGTTCCTCATACAAAAGGTTGAGTACCTAGGTTTCGAGGTTAGCTGTGGTGAAATTAGACCTAACCCTAAAAAGATAGAAGCCCTAGTTGCTCTCCCTCCCCCAAAGACTGTAACTCAGTTACGACAATTTATTGGTCTGGCGACGTACTTTCGTCAATTTATCCCAAAGTTCTCGCAGATCATGGCACCTCTTTATGCACTGACAAGTGTCTCTAAAGGTAACATTAAATGGGAACCTTCTCATGAGACTGTTAGGCAAACTATAATCTCTGCCTTAACCAACCACCCGGTTCTGACTATATTTGACCCAAATTGTCCCATTAATTGCACACAGGTGCAAGTTCGTTAGGGTACGGTGCAATTTTGATCCAGAAAAAGGATGCCAAACGTTGCGTGGTTGCCTACTATAGCAAACGCACCACAGCTGTGGAGTCTAAATACCACTCATATGAGTTGGAGACTCTCGCAGTTGTGAATGCGGTTAGACATTTTAGGCACTACTTATACGGCAACCATTTTACAGTCATGACCGATTGTCACGCTCTGGAATCCACTCGCAAAAAGCTGGATCTCACACCTAGGGTTCATAGGTGGTGGGCAACTTTGCAGTCGTTTGACTTCAACATTATTCATGTTGATGGCAGGCGGATGCAACATGCCGCACTTTTTCTCTCGAAATCCCGTACCTGACAAGATTCCATTCACAAAGTTAGAGCAGAAGCATGTCAATATCACAAATCTCTCTGCCAATTGGTTGCTGGCTGAGCAACAGCGTGATCTGATCAGTTAGCACCACTCACGAGTCCCTTATGCACCTAGGATGGGAGAAAACCCTTGAAAAAATGTACGATTTGTATTGGTTTGAACATATGGCTAGATTTGTTAGAATTTTTTTTGAGAATTGTGTTGTTTGCAAAGTTTCCAAATCGCACTCAGGCAAAGTTTCTGCGGAATTACATCCTATTCCTAAAATCGCAATACCTTGGCATACCCTTCATATTGATGCTACAGGCAAGTTAAGTGGCAAAAATGATAAGAAAGAGTATGTCTTCGTTCTCATTGACGCCTTCACAAAATATGTGCTGCTACATCACACCCTGAACATAAATAGTGCTAGTGCTATTCGTGCTTTAAAAAATTGTGTGACTTTGTTCGGAGCGCCGACGCGAGTAATTGCAGATCAGGGACGTTGTTTTGAAAGTACCGACTTCCGCGAGTTTTGTTCCTCTCATAATATTAGTTTGCACTTAATTGCTACTGGTAGTTCCCGCGCAAATGGCCAGGTAGAGAGGGTCATGAGCACTCCAAAAAATATGCTCACGGCTGTAGAGACTAGCAAGGATCGTTCGTGGCAAGACTCTCTCCCGGATGTGCAGTTAGCTCTTAATTGCACTATAAACAGAGTAACTAAACACAGTCCTCTAGAACTTCTCATAGGTAAAATCGCACGTCCTCTAGATTTAATGTTTTCCGATGAGCCCGAAATTAGTATCGACGAAGTAAGGTCTGACGCTATCGTTAACATGGATAAGAGTGCACAGTATGAGAAAGCAAAATTTGATTCAAATAAAGCTAAGTTTGATCGATTTGTCGTAGGTGATTTTGTTCTCTTGAAAAATGAAGAGAGAAATCAGACAAAACTTGATCCTAAGTATAAAGGTCCATTTAAGGTTGTTGAAGTGTTAGACGGTGACAGATACAACTTGAAATCACTAACAAGTAATCGCCATTATAAGTATGCTCACGATCATCTCAGGAAAATGCTGATTCTAATGTTCCAATGGAAATTAATGATGATGTAGAGACTAAATGAATGAAACTGTTTAATGTTTGAAATTGTATTTTTTTTATTTCTGTCATTTCTCTTTCCCAATACGTTATCGCTGGTTAAGTGAGTTGGTTATGTTGGCTTTCGCTGGTTAAGCGAGTTATGTTGACTGTCGCTGATTAAGCGTTAGTAGTGTAATCGCTGGTTAAGCGGGTTATGTTGGCTTCCGCTGGTTAAGCGTTAGCTGTTGAATCGCTGGTTAAGCGTGTTATGATGTGCTTTCGCTGGTTAAGCGTTAGTGGGTTAATATCGCTGGTTAAGCGTTATTATTATCACTGGTTAAGTGATAGGATTTGTAACGCTGGTTAAGCGCTACAATGTTAAGTACTGGTTAAGTACTTCAGTGATATACACTACTGGGTAAGTAGCGATGCATGGTGCTGGTTAAGTGCTGTGGATTTGTTTGGTAGAGTCACAATACTTTCTTAATGTTGTGTCTTTATTATTCTATCATTTTTGTTTTGTTTTGTTTGGTTCCCAATCAATTAAGCATTAAACGCAATATTTACGTGGTTTAATTTGACCCAATTATTTTTGTGATAATTTCCTGACGCGAGTCAGGATAGCCGAGTGAACTTGTAACTTTTCTGGATTATTTATCTTTTCAGGTACCTCATCCCACGAGGTCGTGTGAAGGTCAGAAATGGCCGTGTCGCAGATCCCTTAATGGAATGTCAAGCTTTTATCATAATTTTAATTCAGTTTAATTTAATTTTATTTTTGGTATGGCAATGCTTGAGTGTATTTAGTCGAATAAAGTTATCGTTGGTCATTTTTGATGTGAATAAAAGGCGGTAGACTTGTACAGTTGACACATTCAAATTGAAATCGTGGTGACGAACGTTTAACTTGGCTAACCTCACTACATTCCATTTTATTTAATTCAATCTGAAAATAGTGCTTCAATCTTTTATTATTTTTTTATTGTAAAGTGTTTTAAACAGTAAAGTTGTGTACCAAACAGTGCCTGTGTATTATTCCACGTCGGACTCCACGTTTCATCATGACCGACCAGGAAATCAACGAAGACATGTCACATCTGTCGTCATATATATTTATCAAAAACTTGAATAGTTTAAATAAAATTGTATAATTTGTTTCATACTGTTATATCATGTCTGTGTACTTAATAATATTTTAAAACACTAACACTTCAACAACCTTAAATGGACCTTTATACTTAGGATCAAGTTTTGTCTGATTTCTCTCTTCATTTTTCAAGAGAACAAAATCACCTACGACAAATCGATCAAACTTAGCTTTATTTGAATCAAATTTTGCTTTCTCATACTGTGCACTCTTATCCATGTTAACGATAGCGTCAGACCTTACTTCGTCGATACTAATTTCGGGCTCATCGGAAAACATTAAATCTAGAGGACGTGCGATTTTACCTATGAGAAGTTCTAGAGGACTGTGTTTAGTTACTCTGTTTATAGTGCAATTAAGAGCTAACTGCACATCCGGGAGAGAGTCTTGCCACGAACGATCCTTGCTAGTCTCTACAGCCGTGAGCATATTTTTTGGAGTGCTCATGACCCTCTCTACCTGGCCATTTGCGCGGGAACTACCAGTAGCAATTAAGTGCAAACTAATATTATGAGAGGAACAAAACTCGCGGAAGTCGGTACTTTCAAAACAACGTCCCTGATCTGCAATTACTCGCGTCGGCGCTCCGAACAAAGTCACACAATTTTTTAAAGCACGAATAGCACTAGCACTATTTATGTTCAGGGTGTGATGTAGCAGCACATATTTTGTGAAGGCGTCAATGAGAACGAAGACATACTCTTTCTTATCATTTTTGCCACTTAACTTGCCTGTAGCATCAATATGAAGGGTATGCCAAGGTATTGCGATTTTAGGAATAGGATGTAATTCCGCAGAAACTTTGCCTGAGTGCGATTTGGAAACTTTGCAAACAACACAATTCTCAAAAAAATTTCTAACAAATCTAGCCATATGTTCAAACCAATACAAATCGTACATTTTTTCAAGGGTTTTCTCCCATCCTAGGTGCATAAGGGACTCGTGAGTGGTGCTAACTGATCAGATCACGCTGTTGCTCAGCCAGCAACCAATTGGCAGAGAGATTTGTGATATTGACATGCTTCTGCTCTAACTTTGTGAATGGAATCTTGTCAGGTACGGGATTTCGAGAGAAAAAGTGCGGCATGTTGCATCCGCCTGCCATCAACATGAATAATGTTGAAGTCAAACGACTGCAAAATTGCCCACCACCTATGAACCCTAGGTGTGAGATCCAGCTTTTTGCGAGTGGATTCCAGAGCGTGACAATCGGTCATGACTGTAAAATGGTTGCCGTATAAGTAGTGCCTAAAATGTCTAACCGCATTCACAACTGCGAGAGTCTCCAACTCATATGAGTGGTATTTAGACTCCACAGCTGTGGTGCGTTTGCTATAGTAGGCAACCACGCAACGTTTGGCATCCTTTTTCTGGATCAAAATTGCACCGTACCCTAACGAACTTGCACCTGTGTGCAATTAATGGGACAATTTGGGTCAAATATAGTCAGAACCGGGTGGTTGGTTAAGGCAGAGATTATAGTTTGCCTAACAGTCTCATGAGAAGGTTCCCATTTAATGTTACCTTTAGAGACACTTGTCAGTGCATAAAGAGGTGCCATGATCTGCGAGAACTTTGGGATAAATTGACGAAAGTACGTCGCCAGACCAATAAATTGTCGTAACTGAGTTACAGTCTTTGGGGGAGGGAGAGCAACTAGGGCTTCTATCTTTTTAGGGTTAGGTCTAATTTCACCACAGCTAACCTCGAAACCTAGGTACTCAACCTTTTGTATGAGGAACGAACATTTCTTTAAATTAAATGAGAATCCAGCCTTTGTCAAAACGTCTAAAACTAGTTGCAACCTATGTAGAGCTTGGTCGACATTTGAGGCTACGACCATTAAATCGTCCATGTAGACCACGACAAACGTATTTGCAAGCTCTCCTAAGGCTTTTGTCACTGCACGTTGAAAAACCGAAGGGGCATTTCGCAAACCAAATGGCATGGCTAAATACTCGAATTGCCCATCGGGCGTAACAAATGCGGTACGTTCAATGGAATCCCGATGAACTGGTATCTGATGGAGTCCAGGGTCGTGAAGTAATGAGTACCATGAAGCCTATTAATTTGGTCGGAAATCATTGGCAATGGAAATCTGTCAGGTACAGTGTTATCGTTTAATTCGCGATAATCAACGCACATGCGGTCACTGCCATCCTTCTTCTTTACCAAAAGAATAGGACTGGCAAAAGGGGACGAGCTTGGGCGGATCACATTAGAGGAGAGCAGGTCTTTAATTTTATTGCGCACTACCTGTCTTTCCTGGGGACTCAACCGATAAGGACGACGGTAAACAGTTTTATTGGGATCTTTGAGTCTTATTTCCATAGGGTCAGTATTTGCAGGTGTGCAAAGTGTTCCAATAATAAAGCTGTTTGAAAATTGACTTAAAATTGAAATTAGTCTTGCTTTGATATCCAAAGAAACGTCGGTATCAATGCCATTCAGTTTAAATGTATCTGACTCTACATTTAAAATGGTACGTAATTCGACACTCGACTCTACACTTACGGTATTCACATTAGGTAAATTTTTCGACAAAGTTAAAGTTCTAGACGTCATGTTAATTACCAAGTCATTTATCAAAATTTCACGTCCAATCACTATGTCATGTTGAAGATATTCATCAGGTAAAACATGAAAAACAATATCCAAACTAATGTTACCAATATCAACATTAACTAAAATGTTCAGGTTACTATTCACGGAAGTTTGACCTATACCGGTCATAGTAACGACACTATAATTACGCTCACCATTAAATTTACACAAAATAGAATCTCTCAGTAATGATCACTCTGCTCCAGAATCATAACAAAAACTAAAAGACTCACCAGAGTGACGGAGAATACCGGTAGGCGCGTTAACGACGCACAAGTCCACACGGCGTTGTTCAGGAACTGCACTAGCGCTACCACCAGTGCCACCGCTGCCGGAAGCCTGGGCTGCTGCTGGACAACGGTTCGCGTAGTGGCCTCGGCTCTTGCACCGGAAGTAGGTGACGGAGCTGGTGTCCTTGGGCTTCGCCGGAACAAATGATGTACTCCCATGAGAAGATGAGGAGTGAGGTCTTCTGTCAGTCTTGCTGTCTCTTCTCTGGTAACACGTGGAAGCCTTGTGGCCTGCTTTACCACATACGTAACACTTGATTGCACTAGTCGTAGGGTTAGGCTTGGAATGCTTGCTATCGCCACTTGGAGCACCCTGGTTAAATGGGTTTTTGCGTTTCAGGAACGACATCGCACGGAGTTCTTGTTGTAGCTTAAATCTTGTGTCGATGTCGGTAGTGAATGCCAGACGCTGAACACGATGATCAAGCTGAGACATGTGTGTTAGCACGGTAGAAATCGCTATTTGTTCCACAGTCAGGTTCTTCCAGCGTGACATTAATGCCGTATGCACACGTGAAGAATAAGCAGCAAAACACTCACCTTCTTTTGGTGCACTATTGTTTAGGTTTATAAGCGAAGCGGCAGGTGTTTCAGGACAATCATATCTTGCAACAAATACGTCCTTGAATTCGTTCCAAGTCATACCAGGAAACAAAATCTGTGACAACCATGTCGATGCTTGGCCCTTCAGCGCCCTGCTCAAAGTAATCATGAGTGATGCACCTTGCAGCTCACAATCTGCCATGCACATATCAGCGGTGGTGACCCACGCACGTGCATCGATGTTTGGTTTTTCGGGATCGAACTCAGGTAACTGCACTTTCTTGTTTGAAGCAGGTGACATTGCTTGCAACAGCGCGAGAAAGTTTTGGTTCTGTTGCTCGAACATCATGCGCCATTTTTCGTCTCCATCAGATTCGCGTCGGGAGGCACGTGGGCATCCCACTTCTGATGACGACAGATGTGACATGTCTTCATTGATTTCCTGGTCGGTCATGATGAAACGTGGAGTCCGACATGGAATAATACACAGGCACTGTTCGGTACACAACTTTACTGTTTAAAACACTTTACAATAAAAAAATAACAAAAGATTGAAGCACTATTTTCAGATTGAATTAAATAAAATGGAATGTAGTGAGGTTAGCCAAGTTAAACGTTCGTCACCACGATTTCAATTTGAATGTGTCAACTGTACAAGTCTATCGCCTTTTATTCACATCAAAAATGACCAACGATAACTTTATTCGACTAAACACACTCAAGCATTGCCATACCAAAAATCAAATTAAATTAAACTTGTAAGAAGGTGGTGGCTATGACGTCACACCCGAAGGAAACAAAGTAGATGTCTTCAGGCGATATTTATTTGGAAGTTTTTTTACAGCGGGTCTCAATAACGGAGATAGGAGTAGGTACAGTTCCACACGACCAAGTCCGGGGACGAAGGTCGGGGAACGATGTCCTCTAACCAAAAGAGATTCCCTAAGGAATATTACTATATGCACTTGACTAACAGGGATGTTCTACGTAACCTTTCCAGTGAGGGAGGACGAGGTCCGCGGATGCAACTCCTGGTTAGTCGTGTTGATAGCTTAATTAAATAAGTTCACTGATCCAGCGAGGGTCATTAAGTTACGGAAAATCTTAACACCGCGATTCAGAAATGCGCGTCATAGGTACAGCGCCATCTAGTAGTGAGTAGCGGAACTTTACAATAACTTAATCAATGAACTTCTGTTACAAGTAGATATTAAAACTACACATGTGTTACAATCTCCCCCTCAGTCCTCTAAGACGTCTCGGCGTGGTGGACTGGATAGTGGGATTATTGTTTCCTAGGACGTCCACATCCTCATTTGGCTCCAGGTGAAGGCTTGCTGGCAACCTGCTCCTTTCTAGGTCGTCCTCTTCTTCGAAGGGGCCGCACGGGTTCTGGAACTGTTTCTTGGCTTCCACCTTTATATGGGGTCAAAGTGGAAACATGATAGAGGCCGAGTGGGTTGGTAGGGTCATCTGGAGAAGCTACTTTGAAAGAGGTGGGACCATGTTTATTAACTATGACATATGGTCCATCTCTACGTGGCGCAAATTTTGCAGTTACACCTTGAGCTCCCTTGCTAACGGGGTGCAGGTTAACAAGTACCAAATCTCCTGGTTGGTACTGTGGGTGTTCACGCCTATGCTTATCAACATATGCTTTGCGTGACTCCTCCTTCATTTCTTGTACTTCCCTTGCCTTGATTAAGGTATCCGCTAGTTGTACAAGTTTTGGGGTTATTTCTGGTATTATATTCTCAGAAATTACTATGTTCCTAAAGTCGACTTCATTGTCACGTGGGGACCTTAGTTCTCTTCCGAACGTCAAGTACGCTGGGGTTTTACCTGTTGTAGAAACGTTAGTACTGTTCATAGCAAAACGAATGGCAGGCAAAAGTTCCGACCATATGCTATGTTTCCCTCCTTGTACCATTATTGCTAGTTGGGTCTTTAATTCGCGATTCTTACGTTCGACAGGATTAGCTTCAGGGTGGTACAAGGCAGTATATTGGTGCTTTATGTTCAGACTGTACATAACTTGTTGCATTACAGCACTCACAAACTGAGTACCATTATCACTGGTTACTCGGCGCGGCATCCCATATCTTAGAAAAACTTCGTTGATCATGGTTACTGCGCAGTTTTCAGCGGTGGCGGTAGCTAAGGCGAAAAGTTCCACCCAACGGGGAGCGATATCCTCAACGATTAATATCCAAGTTTTCCCATCTTCTGTTTGTGGTAAAGGTCCGAACAAATCAAAAGAAACTACTTCAAATCGATGGCACATACTTGTATACTGATTAGAGGGTTTGTACCGTTGGCACTCCAAGCAATTCTGTGCCTCCGGTGAAAACTGATATAACTCAAGTTGTATCAAATTGGAGTTTTAAAATGCACTTGTATCAGAAAAAAATTCTCTACATTTCTGTCTAATCGACATTTTGATACAAGTCATATTTCCAGAGATAGTGTGATACAAGTAGGCCTAAAAAATTATGTTTTAATAGTTAATGACGTGTAAAATAATTTAACTTTACATAAATCGTTAAATATTTTGAAATATTAGATAGTGCTCCGTGTAAAAAAATATGTCTTAAGTTATATTCCAATACATTTGTATACTTTATCTTTTATAAATGTGATTAATGATATAAACTCAGTTATATTTTTTTACACGATGACATTGTGCGTAATTTAGGCGTACAACTTCAGACATATCAGTTAACACAAAGTCAAAAGTAAAAAATTGTTTGTGTCTAATGATATTTGTGAAATTATATTATTATACACGTTAATAGTACTCAAAATAGGGCATAAAAATGTGTATTATAGTGATACTTCATCTATCGCGGGGGATTGCGCGGGCACAGGGGGCGGCATTACGGGGTATATGCGAGCCGTGCGGGGTCAGTGGCGATAAAGTTTTTAGACGAAGAGCACGCACGCGCCTACGCAGCTGATCGCTATGGCTCACAACAGATTTTCAGAGCGTACAAACCGCATAGCCCTCAATCACCATTTCATGCTGATAATAATGAGGAAGTATGTATATTCTATATTTTTTTTAATCAAGCTCTCACTAAATATCCCGGTATTATAAAAAATATCCTTTACTCTGGCACTTGCGCTGGGCAGAATAAAAACTCCATGGTGGCTACAATGATGCTACTTGCTGTTCCTGTGTCCTGCCTTATATTACATTCGTAGAGCACAAATTCTTGATACCGGGCCATACAAGAATGGAAGTAGACGTGACCATTCTGCAATCGAAAGAGCTAAAAAACGAACGACTACATCCAAGATATTGGGCGCATTAATTCGAACATGAGGTAAACCTGGAATATTTACCGTAGTTGAGATGACAGATTCTATATTTTTTACGATTATAATTAACTAGCGACCCGCCCGGCTTCACACGGGTGCAATGCTGTGCTGATACTTAATATTCTATAAAATTTCTTTATATACAACTTTCACAGCTTTTTTATCATTAGACAATAAGGCTGATGTCAGAAATATTGATCCCGATATATATTCCAGGGAGGACGACTGAAAATTATCTGTATCCTACTTTTTTATAAACTTTTATTATAATTATTATACTTACTTCTTATATAATATATACCATATCATAAAACATGTCAGTTTCATTAGAACCTATATGTAACAATATGAATATACATCTATATATAAAAGAAAGTCGTGTTAGTTACACTATTTATAACTCAAAAACGACTGAACCGATTTGGCTGAAAATTGTTGGGGAGGTAGTTAAGAACCAGGAGAAGGACATAGGATACTTTTTATCCCGTTCCGTTCGTGGGACGTGACATAAAACGTTTATATGTAAGTTTCTACAAACTTATGGAGCCTGGTATTTTATTTAAAGGTATGATGACATTATAGCTAACATAACATGTCAAGTAAGCTCCAAGTAAGCTCCTACACAGTCATGAGTAGTCATGACAGCCTGGTACTTTAGTCCTAGGTAGAGGTAGGGTAAGGGTAGGGTATGGTAGGGTAGGGGTAGTGTAGGGTTTGGGTAGGGTAGGCGTAGTGTAGGGTTTAGGTAGGGTAGGGGTAGAGTAGGGTATGGATAGGGTATCGGTAGTGTAGAGGTGGAGGTATCGGTAGAATAGGGGTAGGGGTATCGGTTGGTAAGGGGAAGGATGCTACGCGAACGAAGTCGGCTTTGGGCCATTAATTTAATACTATTGTGCTAATTAAGAAAATAAACATTAAAGATGTTTTTTTTTTTTAATTTAAGGTTTTTGACTTTTTGTTTGTTCAGTCAATTTATTCAGATAATTGTATTTTGTATCTTATATAAGTGTGTTTTATTTTTAATACAAATTGATTTGTGATTGTTTTGTTTTAGCTTTAAATAAAATTGGTTACAAATATCACTTTACACGAACATGTTCAATTATAATATTAAACATCTTCGTGTAAAGTGATATTTGTAAGTTTACTTGTAGCATTATACACAAAAATAACATCGTGATAAGTGATATATCTCAATAAATATTAAATTAGGTAAACTTTAAAGTTCTAGACTGATTTCTAACATAAACTTATATTAGATTTGTTCAACAACATTTTTCTTGCATCAATATTATCAGTGTATATACTAAAACATATTTCATGATATCAGTCTTCATGAGAACTGCATGTGTGGTGTAAGTTGATATTACTTAACATACATCAGTTTACACAGACGTAATGTCGGTGCACATTGATATAGTTGACAGTTTTTCCTCAATATTTTCCGAATTTTCTAATGAAATGTTACAAAATCCTGTAATTTTAAAGAAAAACGATGCAACTTCTATTTAACATTAAGTGTTCTGTAAAATTATTGATAATAATCTTTTTAAATAAAATATAAAATAAATAAAACTTTAAATCGCTCTACTGAAAAGTAGTCATTTTGAAGTTATATCAGTTTTCACCGGAGGCACAGAATTCTTCACATAACTTGCAACATAGCTACGCATCCCACTCCAATAGTATCTGTTGGCTATCTTCTTATAAGTTTTCTCAGCACCATAGTGTCCTGCTAATGGATCGTCATGGTAAGCACTGAGAACGTTTGCCCACTCGTGACCGGGTACCACGAGTTGAGCATCATCAGCTTCGGAATCGGGATGTAACCTGTATAGCATTCCATTATTCATAAGATAGCCTTTGTTACTCCAGTAGACAGCATCCACTGTTCCATTAGTCTCCTCTAAGGCTCCTATTATTTTCTGAATTTTCACATCTTTCATTTGTTCTTCTCGGATTTCTTTAACACTCCTTGTAGGCATATCTACGATTATAGAACATATCTCACACGTGGGGTTATCTTCACAACACGGTGGTCTTGACAATGCATCAGCTACGGTGTTCAGTTTACCAGGTTGGTAATTAATATTAATAATGTTGAATGATTGGAGCTGTAATGCCCATCTAGCCAAACGTCCAGTTGGCGATTTTAAATTCATCAACCATTTTAAAGCTTGGTGGTCGGTTACCACAGTCACAGGTTGACCTTCGACATATGCTCTAAATTTATTTAATGACCAGACTACGGCTAACGCTTCTCGTTCAGTAGTGGAGTAATTTTTCTCAGCAGACGTGAGCAATCTACTCGCATATTCAATGGGATGCTCATCTTCCTTCTCCCCCTGGACCAGAACTGCTCCAAGTGCGTAGCTACTGGCATCTGTCTTGAGAGTGTAGGCTTTCGTTTCGTCGGCCTGCCGCAACACAGGGGCAGTAGATAACCGAGTTTTGAGCGTATTGTAGGCCTCTTCTTGTTCTGTATTCCATACCCAACGGGCTTCCTTCTTTGTTAATTTGGTAAGGGGTTGGGCTATGACGGAGAAATTCTCAATAAAACGTCGGTACCAAGAGCACATTTGTACGAAGGATATGAGATGTTGAAGATTCTTGGGTTTTGGTCTTTCTAAAATGGCTTTTGTTTTATCTGAGTCTGGCTTTAGTCTCTCAGGCGTTATGATGTGACCTAAATATTTTATTGACGAGCAGAAAAATCTGCATTTATCTTTGTTTACTGTGATATTATATTCTCTCATTCTTTGTAGCACGTCTTTCAGGTCGGAAAGGTGGCTTTCAAATGTGCTGGAGAATATGAGCAAGTCATCGAGATAGGCCAGCATGTTAACATGTTCTAGGGTAACACGGAATCTATCGACAAGTCGCTGGAAGGTAGCCGGTGCATTGCGTAGACCAAATGGCATTCTCTTGAACTTATAAAGACCAAAAGGGGTGATGAATGCTGTTTTCTCTTCGTCTTCTTTCCTGATCCTAACTTGCCAGTAACCAGATTTCAGGTCGAGAGACGTCATGTAAGGCGTTGGCTTCGCAGCGTGCAACAAGTCGTCTATTCGTGGAATAGGGTAAGTGTCGGGGACAGTGATAGCGTTAAGGCGTCGGTAATCGACACACACTCTAACCTTTCCATTAGGTTTGGGTACCATAACCACTGGCGAAGCCCAGGGCGACGAGCAGGGCTCAATAATAGCCTTCTCCATCATTTCATGTAATTCGGCTTTAAGAATATCTTTCTTTGTTTGAGACAATCTGTAGGGAGGCACAGATATTGGAATATCGTTCGTTGTCACGATACAGTGTTCTCCAAGGGAGGATGGTTTATGGTTATCAATAAAAACTTCTTGGTACTCTACTAGCATTTTATTTAACATTTCCCTTTGCCTATCATCAATATCTATACTGCAAAAATAATAATCACTATCAGAGCCCGTAGGATCGTTTGCACCAGGAAAGAGTTGTCTTGAATGCGGGGATAAGTTGACTTCCGTTTCTTTTATATTTCTTTCCGCATCACGCATCATAAATTCTCCGAAAGCAGGTAGATAACCGTCGAAGACCCCTTTTGCTTTCTTAGCAGGTGACAGCTCGATTGGTATCGGCTTGTATCTTGAGGCACTCTCGGGAATAGCATCAACACTCGAGGATGCAATAGCCTCTGAAGGCGATGCCTCTGGGGTATCTAAAACAACTCTGACCGAGCTGCTACTAGCATGTTCGAAGATCACAAAGTCTTCCTCATATAACTCGTAGGTCGACTGATCATCGAGGAATTCCCAGGTAAATTGAGGAAGGTTGAGAACCATTTTTGCGTCTTGCATAAACCCAACGCCTAATAGAGTTCGATTGTCCCTTGAATTAGGTAGAACAATGAAGCTTGTCGGTATGATGCGGTCTTCTAACTTCACAGGAACTGTTATCTTCTGTACCAGTTGGTGTTTGCCTATGCCATCTGCCAAAGTTATTTTTACTGTCTCTTCGTAAAACTTGTGTCCTTTGCTCATCAACTGCTTGTATAGCTGGTACGATGCGATGCTGGACTTTGCACAGGTGTCGACGTATGCTGTCCCTTTGATGCCATCTATCTCGATGAACACAATGGGTCTGTTTCTTACATCCGATTGGACATTAACCGGACAAAAGCCTAAGTTGGTTGACGGTGAACGTTGTTTATTTGCGCAGCATGTTGGGCAATTGGTGCGAACTACGCCGGGAGTACCACAGCCGTAACATGTTACTTTGGGTGCGGATGGAGATGGAGCCTGCGTCGTTTTAGTAGAAGCTATAGTTGTAGATTGAGCCTCAGGAACCTTATCTGACTCGGTTGTCTCTAATCCTTGCTGCTTTTTTTTCAGCTTCCTACACTGGTCGGTAGTATGGCCGATAAAACGACAGAATCCGCACTTCACCTTAAGTTTCGAGGTCGGTTTTGGCTTAGCCTCTTTGCGTTCGTCTCCGTTATTCGGCTTGTCTATCCACATCTGTTCGACGCCTCGAGCTGCTTCTAATAACTCGTCGTAACTGTTAAAGGAGTTGCGTGGAATCTTGTCACGTATCCGGTGTTTCAGTTGACCGTATACCATATGAAGTTGATGGGATTCTGGTATTTCAGGTTCCGGAAGTTGAGCAAACAGCATTCGCTTATGTGCCACGAAGCTTTCGGTGGTCGAGTGGAAGTCCTGCTTTTCCATAACTATCTCTTGGTATATGATATATGCGGGTTTCTTTGGGGCAAAAGCATGACGGAGACGCTCTTTGAAATCCGCCCATGTGGAGGCATGGTTTTTAACTCCCTGCCACCATACTGCAGCTTCACCCTTGAGGAGTAGTGGTAGTGCAGCGAGTGCTTCTGCATCATTAACATTTTCTATTTCTTTGAAAACTGATACTGCCGCCAAAAAAGCTTCCGTCACTTCGGAGTCCTTGGCCCCGTCGAATGTGGCTTTGCAGGTTGTGAAAGAACCGTGTCTTCCTGGTGAAAGCTTCGACAGCAGCGCCTCGAACTGTGCGTCGGACATGGTCACTGACATTTCTGCTTTCTTCCTTTCTGTAGGTGTCGTTGTCATTCGTCCGTAATAGGGAATGAAGAACCGGTGCTCTTTTTGCGTCCCGGGATTTTCGGGATTACTTGTTGAAGGAACCGGGAGAACCGGGACTTTCGGGACTTTTGGGTAATTTTTCTTTACCTACTGATTGTATTTTTATTTTAATAGGTCTTTAGTATTTATGTATGTACGTAGGTAATGAAAACTACATTGTATTAATTAAAGATATATATTTAAAAAATCAACGATAACGGAACCATTTACTATTCTTTGAAAAAATAATCAACAGAAGAAAACAACAAGTCAAATTAGCATTTAACGCACGCTATTATCATAAATTATATACCAATATAAATCAACAAAAACATAGTTACTTTCCATAAAACAAAATAAAACATAAATCCTTTTCTTAATTCTAATATAAACCAAATCATCATCAGCATTCAGTAGTTATCATATCACTGAGACGCATATCTTTAAGGAATATAAAATAATAAAATATGAAAAAGTTATAGAGAATAAAATTAACAAAATATGAAAACGTTCAATTATTTAGTACTGTCTTGCTCATTATAATGGGTTCTTAAAAAAATAAGTGCATCTAAGCTTTTATCACTTAAGCGTGATCTTATTTTGTTGCACAGTAATCCTGCTGCAGAGAATATCCTCTCGGGCTCCACGCTGGTCGGAGGGATCGTCAGAAGGTGATCATAAGCTAACGATAGAAAACGGCCGCGATCACCACCATTCTCAAAAAGAGCCATTTCTATTCTAATTGTAGTGTTTAAATCATCTTGATCGCTTCGAACTCGTACATTTTTGGTAGCATTCAATATTTCAGTATTAAGCTCATCTTTTTTTGTTAATATAGCATCTCTGTACAGATCATTATTTTCTTGATTTTGTGATGAAGGCTCTTCAGATTGATGAACAGCTACCGAAGAAACGCTATTGGTGCGTGTTAATAGTTCAACAATGTGGCTGCGCATTTCATCGCTGTCTGGTCTTGGGTATACGTCGTCTTGCACAGTTGTAAAATATACTTCTGGGTTGTGCAAATATTGTAGGACTGTAGTTTCTAGTAGACGGCGTGCAGAATATCTTTGTTTCAGGTACGTGGTCATTTTTGTGCTTATATATGTGTTGATAGCAGACAATTTATTCAGCCCGAATTTGACAGCTATATCAGCAGTTAGCAGTGTAGCATCTCTACGGCAGAGTGCTTCTAATACTGCTTTAATAATGTCAAGAACCTCGTGTAGTTGTTTCATAGTCGTCCAGTCATCTTCGGTAAATGTAATATCTGACTTAACATCAATGAGTGCCTTTGCTATGCAATTTTTTAATTTCAGAAACCTCTCCAGTGTATTCGCAAGGCTACCCCAACGTGTCTTGCAATCATTGATTAAAGAATATTCTTTGTTAAAATCAGCAACAACATATTTTTGCAGAATATCATCATTTTTGGTAGGTGACTTTCTGAATAATTTAACCACAGTTTTAACTTTCTTCAGAAGGTTTTGGTACTCAAATTGTTGTTCGTTGTGACTTGATGGAGAAGGACGTGAATTTTCAACTTGCAAACTGTCGGTTTCGTCATCATCAGTGTCGTTGTCAGATCGACTGTTAATATCATTAGTATTGTTGTGATATCTTTTGGCTAATTCTGAGATGGGAAGATCGTAGTCTTCATCATCTGATTCTACCGGTGCTGCAGGAATCTTTTCTATATTTTTTGTATAGAAGACATCATTTATTGCCAACTGAAGAGCATGCGCAATGCATTTCTGATGGCATGACTTGAGCATTTTACCAAATTTGGTCATCATGCTGCACCCGTCCGTTGTTTCTGCTACTATATCTTTTTCTAGTGACACTCCAAATTCTTCTAATTTCAGTCTTATTTCTTCAACGCACTTTTTAGCTGGTAAAGAACCGTAGATTCTTATTAGCCCCAAGTTTTTAAAGTTATTATTGCCTGAAAAATGCTTTGAGTGCAGGTTCAAGCTAGTGTATCGTCTATTTCTAATAGACGTCCATTCGTCCAAGGACATTGAGAATTTATGATTGTCTTTTATCAGTCTCTGAATCTCGTCAATTAGTGATTGTTTTTTTTTATCAGCCTGTTTTATCACAATATTTTTGATAGCCGTAGCAGAATTAGGCAAATTATGACCGGAGTTTTGAAACAGCTTCCTCATATCTTTAGATTCCGCAAATGTTCGAAACGGACATCCGTCTTTAGCTGTCATACGCGAAACCATAATTTCCATTGAAGGATTTGCTTCCGATTCATAATAGTCGGTCATTTTGGGCTTCTTTTTGGGTATTCTATCTATAGCATTGTCTATTGTTTGACTAACTGGTCCCTCTGTAACTGTAGTAAGTAGTAAACTTTTATGATGCACGTTTTTAATATGCTTTATTAAGCCACCCGTGCTACCACCAACACACTTTAAATTTTTTTGGCACAATTTACATTTAGCATTATTTTTGTCTTTGGAGCGCAGAAAGTAATGCCAAACGGAAGACTGATCGCTGGATTTTGTAGCCACTTCTTCAAAATCCATATTTGTCAGCTTCAAAACCCGTGTAGGTAAGGTAGGTATCTAAAACAATAAATTTAAAATATTTTAATTTACTACTTACAGGTATCAGTAGGTAATGTAGGTATAATATAAATAAAGGATGTTAAGGGGTGAGAGCCACCAATAACTTTAAACCGTCGTTTATTACAATAAAATTATAACATTAAACATTTATGAGTGAACTAAAAAGGCGATGGCGGGCTAGCCGTACGCGCCGGGTATAATACAGACGTAGCGTGCGCACGATCTCGTCGTCTTGTGGCTATGATGGCTCTAGCGCGGCGGGCGGCGCGGGGTTCATCATGACGTGGACTAGCTCTACTCCATTCCGCGAGGGAGCGCTAGCGCGCGGGGTTCGCATCGCGTGAACATAGCAGGTTCCTTCTTCGTCCGCGAGGTGGTGGTAGCGCGCGGGGTTCACATGGCGTGAACAAAGGAACTGCTATGTCTGTCTATCAACTCTACCGTAAAAATAATTTAGTTTATTACTTTCCCTTATCGAAACAAAGCTACGGGCACACCTCAGAAGCTCCATAGTCCATACAACCGGGCTCAAAAGTGACAGCTGTCATTTATACACGCGCAGATGTGTGAGTTGGTAAAGACGTGTGATTGTAGAGTTAATGGTATTTAGATTATAATAATAAACACCTACCTATAATAGAAAATGTAAATAATACTCGTAATAACAGTAGGTATAATATCTACTTACACATTTCATATAATTACAACTTCACTATCAATATTAAGTAATTTACAATATTTTGCTTTACCACAAATCTATTTTATTAGAATGAAGAAAACAAAGGGCATAATTTATCATAACAATCAATAAATATGTAAACGGATAATATCATAATATTAATAATAATGGAATTTTTAAATGATTAGCCGTCTATGAATAAGAACTGGGTAAACAAGGTAGGAATCTTATTTTATCATCAAAGTAGGAACTTAGTTGGTTTTCGCCCCGCGCCTTGGTATTCTCAAGGGACTAAGATTAATTATCAACAATAATCAAATGTACTTAGCTAACTTACCTTCTTATTGATGCAAGTTGCCTGTTTTCTTTCACATAAAAATTACTCACAACACGACAATTTGACGACAACTAAGACACATTATTTTGATAACGAGTAACGACTGAGCAGAGCAGAGATTCGCAAATGGCGGCGGCTTGGTGTGGCGGCGGCGGCGCGGCTACACGGTGAGTTGCGGTGCGGGGCGGAAGGGGGTGGACGCACTCGCTGGAGGCGAATCGCGCGCGCGTTTTGATTTCATAACTTTATTCTTTAATTTATTTATCTACATTTTTATTATAAAGAGGATCAATCGATAAACTCCGAAACTCAAATGCTTAATTTAAGTTTATATTTTTCAACTAAGTCCCGAAGGTCCCGAAAGTCCCGGGACGAGGTGTGATTGTCCCGGTTCTTTAGTCTATACAAAAATCCCGGGATTTCCCGGGATTTTCGGGACCGGGATGTCCCGGGACCATTCCCTAGTCCGTAACGTGTGACGTACTTGTCTTCGTGCCCCACGTTGGGCGCCAGATTGTAAGAAGGTGATGGCTATGACGTCACACCCGAAGGAAACAAAGTAGATGTCTTCAGGCCATATTTATTTGGAAGTTTTTTTACAGCGGGTCTCAATAACGGAGATAGGAGTAGGTACAGTTCCACACGACCAAGTCCGGGGACGAAGGTCGGGGAACGATGTCCTCTAACCAAAAGAGATTCCCTAAGGAATATTACTATATGCACTTGACTAACAGGGATGTTCTACGTAACCTTTCCAGTGAGGGAGGACGAGGTCCGCGGATGCAACTCCTGGTTAGTCGTGTTGATAGCTTAATTAAATAAGTCCAACTAGTAGTCGCTGTGTCCCCTTACGGGGGCACGGCAAGCGGGATCGGGGCGAGGCCCCCTGCCCGCGGAAGCTATACCGCGGCCCGTAACTACGGGCCCGTCATTAGGTTGCCTTATAGGCACATATGTGTGGATGCTAGGTGTGTCTGGGGGAGCGCCGGCGCGTTGTGCCTTGTCGCACAACGCCGCCTGCTTCACGGCTCTCCGGCGGTCCGCCTCCGCCGGATGAGACCCCCAGTTACCTGGGGGAGGTCCAGCAGAAGGCGACCAGCGACAGGAGAGTCGGCTTTAGTGGCGCGCCCTCAGATGATTTAGAGAGGTCCCCCGCCTTCCCGCTTCCAGGTCTAGCCGGTTACGTTCAGGCAGGGGGACCGGAGTGTGAGTGGGGGCGGTATTGTGCTGTGTGACACCGCCCAGTGAGCACGAGTACAGAGCGCGTCCGCGCCGCGCCTGTATCGCGTGATGACTGCGTAGTGGAGTCTGTGCATGTGTGCTGGTCGGCGCGCGTCGCGCCTATATTAACTTAGAGCGCGGCGCACGTCGGGCGTATGTAGTGCATGTGGAGTGTCACTGAGTGAGAGGGCCGCGTGTAGGTGTATGCGGCCTCCTCGTGAGGTCAAGTCCGGGGGGTGGAGGAGCTTGAGTCCGGCAGCAGGTCGCGCGGCAGAGGACGTCTGTCGGGCGGGCGAGTCTGCCGATTAATTAAATAAGTTCACTGATCCAGCGAGGGTCATTAAGTTACGGAAAATCTTAACACCGCGATTCAGAAATGCGCGTCATAGGTACAGCGCCATCTAGTAGTGAGTAGCGGAACTTTACAATAACTTAATCAATGAACTTCTGTTACAAGTAGATATTAAAACTACACATGTGTTACAAACTGAATTAAAATTATGATAAAAGCTTGACTTTCCATTAAGGGATCTGCGACATATATTAAGCACCGTTGACTTTTCTCACAAAAATTTTACCATTTCTGACCCAAACGTAAGTAGGTACTTGTAGTTCATTTCCTTAGCCTTAATCCTAGCCGCAGCATGAAGAGATTTGTTGGTAGGTGAAAGATGTTCGACCACATAGACAGGTGCTTTCTGACCGGCAAACCCAAGATGCCCACAATGGAGTTTATCCTGCGGGTTGTTCTGGTTATATTTAATAACGGACGCAAGGAGTTGATCGCGCAGCCTAGGTGTTGCCAATTGAATTACTATGGATTTAGGACGGGTACTGGATGGATTGGATTTAGCCACTCGCGTGCAATTTTGTATGTCTATTTCTCTTACACCACAACTTACAGTTTTCCCGAGTTGGGTACCTATAGTGTACACATTCTCATTTTTAATTTAAGGCATACATTGTACCTCAAGATTACTTGATCGAGATTGCTGTTCTAAGTTATTAACTCGCGCACTAAGATTCGCCACAGTTGTCTTCAGTTCAGTATTCTCCATTTGTAGCCTCTTTATGGTTTCATTAGACACCTTCTGGTTTTTCTCAAAATCTTCAAATTGTTTATTTATAAATTGCATTGATTTAACCAACTCTTTCATTTCCGTCTTAACTGTATCTAGGTTATTATTCATAGTGCTGGCCAGCTTTTCATTGAATTGTGACAGCATATCGCTGAATTCTGACTTAATTATCTCTTGAATAATAGACCGCATATCATCCTTGTTACATAACGGTGATGATGGAGATGGATACCCACTAGCCTGCCTCTTATTTCCTCTATTCGTAGAAACATTACGGGAAGGGGTCGAGTCATTTATAGGTATTTTATATCGCTCCGCTTCACTGGCCATAATGGTAAGGTACAAGATCAGACTTAGAGAGAAATAATAATTATCCTCTCAGAGGCAGTGTGAGTTAGGTAAAAAGCGATGTGCCGTCTTCGATAAATATTCTTTGGTGCGAGCGCTCGCATGCGTCACTGACTGCGGGCGCACGAAAACGACTTGTCATGCACTCACCGGTTGACCAGCCGTTATGTAAGTTTTTAAACAGTTCACAGCCATTAATCGTTCTTAATTCACACTTTTTGATAGTTTTTAACATGAATAATACTTGTTACTGGAATAGTTATCACTTGGGACGCTTGCAATTGTAAAATAAGTCAAGATTTGATTTATATTTGAGTTTTATTAAAGAGCAGAATCACACGTATGCAAATCGTTCAGCCGATACGGCAAAGAGCCGCCGTCGTGCCACCGTCCATTCACGAACCACATTAGAACATGCTTTGTACGGACGTTTTATCCATTTACCCATGGTATTTCTGTTTTTGGGATATCGGACAGTTTCAGCGATTGTTTATCATGCCTAAAAGGAAATCACAACTTACCCGTTAGACATCCCAGAGCAGCTCGAGTACGCCGTACGGAAGAGTCTGCTCTTGAAAACCATCAGCGCCTCTCGAGGAATAGAGAAATTATTTCGCAAGCACGCGCTGGGCTTACTAACCAAAGCTGGAGAACATCGCAGGCCCGTGCTCGGGAATCTAGCGCTGAACGTGCGCAGCGTCTCAGTGATTTAAGGCAACATGTCTCTGTAACAAGGGAGTCTAGCGCTAAGCGCTCGCAGAGGCTCGCTAGCCAGAGCGCGAGAACATCGCAGGCCCGTGCTCGGGAATCTAGCGCTAAACGTGCGCAGCGTCTTTAGGCAGGAAATAAATCATAGCACTCAGTAGTAACCGAACCACACTCATAATTTCATAACAAGTTAAAATGGTAACCGCCCAACGAAGTGGGCACGGGTCAGCTAGTATTAAATAATCTTAGAGTCGGACAACTGACAATGCAACAATTCGCGGTCGATGAACATAATCAAAAGATGACAACAATATTGGCAAAAACTACTAGGTTGGATAAATTACATGCAGTTGATATATCAGTAGCATCGAAAACATGGTCAAAAACCGAAAGATGTAGATGTTTCTGATGATTTTAACAAAACTGGAGGAATCGTTAAAAATATTTAACGATTCCTCCAGTTCTTTTGAATATAACAATCGGTTTAAGATCACGAGTTATGTTACGAAGAAATTTGAATGTTACCTATGGTCTTTTTAACAGAGCAATGGGTGTTATAAGGATAATTGAGTGGCCAGCTCTTCGGAGGGACCAATTGGAACTCGGAGAATTGCCACAGGCTGTTTAGATACTATTTGACGACAAAGTAATTAAAAACAATGTTCCTGGAGTATGAGTTAGAATCGAACCATCGACGACAGAATTCGATGCACTTCGCGGACAGGGTAAAATAGAGCGAAAAATGTTGCCATTGATATTGTGCTGAGGTGTAACTGTACACAAGCTCCAAGGAACTACTTTGGGCCAAGCTGTGGTTGACTTAAGTTCACGCATTTTTGCTAAAGGTCAAGCATATGTAGCTTTGAGCCGAGTTAGGTCTCTACAGGAACTAATCATTAGTAGTTTAGTCCACCGCAAGTTACCTAATAATCCCCACGATATTAACTCCCTCAATGAAATGACTACATTGCGAAATTTACCATCTTATAACGAAATCAATGAATCGTAACTAAAAAGTATAAAATAAAATAAAATAATTTAAAGAAAAACAAAAAACCCGACTCACAGTCGGGGCCCATTCAAATCTTACCAAGGGGCCCCCCGACTGTGAGTCATTCTGTTCTGCATTAGAATTTATGATTTGTTTTATTTATTTATTTATTAAAACTTTATGCACATGTAAAAAATACACTGTACAAAGGCGGACTTAATGCCTTAGGCATTTTCTACCAGTCTACCTTAGGGTGATGCAGAGACAAAAACAAAGTAGGTGCACAGATACAGAAAATACATACATATATACATACATACAAAAAAAAATATATATAAATATATAATATATATAAAGTGGGGAGAGAAATAAAATACATAGATGTTGTTATGTGTGTATAGATTATAAAACTATGTCAATTGTGTAGTTATTTAGTACTACATAACAGAATTCTAAACTACTGGGCTTGTTTCTTTGTTTTTAGTTTTTATTTAAGTTATTTTTTTACGTTTTTTTTTTTTCTTTTTTTTAATCTATATTTTGGTTAGGGGTTTTTATCCCAAATGAGGATATGTCAACCCCATCGTACCTTTTTACAAAACATAACTTAAACTTAGGTCTGATACAAAACATCCAGCCTATTTAATTTCAGCTCGGTCAGTAATAAGTTACGCTCATCTTCATTTTGGACACGTTCCATCAGCAAATGTTGCACATCTTCAATTTTATTGCAAATAACATAATTAGATGAATCTGTTTCTTCCATCAGGTATGCAAACTTTGCTGACGGAAAGTGTGCGGATCTAAGTCTTAGGGCTAGTTTGACATAGTTTCTACTTAATTTAATGTTATTCGACCCTGGAACACGACGAAGTTCACCCTGTATGGTCTTATACCATATGCCTTTATCTACAGATTTGTTATCGAAATGTTTCTTCCACTCAAGCAAACATACCGATTTAAATTTAGGTACTAATTCCCAATCATCTGGTAAGTAGTTTGCTATTGTACCATGTACTGCTGCTAACTTAGCTACACGGTCCGCTTCCTCGTTCCCCTTCAGGCCAATATGTGCTGGAACCTACAGCAATTTTAAGTCCTTACCACTTTTACTAAAAATTAAAATAGACTTAAGTATATCATAGGCTATCGATGCACCTCTGCAGCCAGAGGCGCATAGAGCCACTTGCTGTAAGGCACTCTTACTGTCAGTAAAAATAACAAGTTTATTTATATTACGGTTAATTGCGTAAGATAGGGCCTGATGTATTGCAATGAGCTCCAGCGACATTATTGCTACATCACAATTAACTTTGAAACCAGCTTTCTGCAGTAATGTTTTGTCGTAAAATCCAGCTCCTAAGCCATGATCACCTTTAGACCCATCGGTAAATACACAGTGCCAGAAATTATAGCTCGTATTTAATCCCATGATGACATTGTTCAACAATATGTTAGGATCATAACAAGTTTTGGAATGATTATACTTGAAATATTTACATTTATTGATTTTTTAATCTCGATGCTAGTTACCCATATGTCCAAATTGAACATATTAAGAATCTCAACAGAGTTGACATTAATTTGACTCACTTCCTTAAAGGTTTTAACGAGCAATGGTTTATGCTTGTTTTCCCAATACCTTAAATTACAAAGCACACTCAAATCTGAAATCATTTTCACCGTTACATTATTAGACCAAAAAATTACTTTCACACTGTATTTAAATGCTAAGTATTGTCTTCTCAAAATTAACGGTACAATATATAACTCGCTTTCCATTACGTGAATCGGTGAACTCTTAATAAAACCCTCTATTATTCTAAGCGCTTGATTTTGAAGCTTGTCTAACTTAGCTGTATGTGTTTTCGCACTGCAAAACACAAAGCAACCATAATCCATTCTGCTTTTTATTAAGGCGATAAACAGTCTGCGCATGTGAGATGTATGTATACCAAAAGAACTACCTGCAAGGACTTTTATTATATTTAATAGTTTTAAACATTTTCTCACAATCTCATTTACATGTTTACCCCAACGCAGACTTCGGTCCAACCACATACCCAAGTACTTGATACATTCTGATTGTAGATTATTAATAAGATTTGTATGGAAATTACAGACCACAGAATCGGAAAATATTAACTTCCAATAAAGTGGATGTTGAAGAATACCGGCTCATCGCAATATTATCTTCACCGGCAAAAATATTTAAAAATGTTCTCCACAAACTAATTGTTAATGCAAATGCGTAATTATCACTTGGAAATCTGATTACCAGGTTTTTGTAAGAAATTAACAGTCACGTTGTGCACGTTGCGTGTGTAAATTATTGTAAGTGAAGTTCCGATGCGCGTCGCTAGTGTCGCGACGCGTCCAACCAACCGCCGCTCTCGCATCCTCGCTAAATGGCGTCTTGCACGTTGACGCGGAGCGCGGCCGCTAGATGGCGTGTGTTTTAATCGATGATTGTAGACATGCCCCCGGCCTTGGAAGCACCAGGTTCCAAAGGAGCTTGATCTTCATCCGGATGCAGAAGTGGGCATATCTTTGGGTATGATCCCCGCCTCTATTCTGATGGTGGCCACGCGTGATATGCCATCCTTGCCGGCGAACGTCTCCAGTACTCGGCCGAGGCGCCACTTCAAAGGAGGTAAGTTGTCGTCCTTGATTACGACGAGGGCGCCAGGGACTAGCGCGTCTTGGTCGAGCTGCCATTTCGTCCTCTTCTGGAGCTCGGAGATGTATTCGGTTGACCAGCGACGCCAGAAGTGCTGCCTCAGTTGTTCTATGCGGTCGTAGCGCGGCAGGCGTTGTGTAGCCTTCGCGGTGAGGTCGAGGCTGGCAGGTGCAGTGAGTGGCCGGCCAATCAGGAAGTGAGCAGGAGTCAAGGGAAGTAGGTCATTTGGATCGGGGGACATTTGGAACATTGGTCGGGAGTTGAGGACAGCCTCTATTTGTGCCAATACCGTACTCAACTCTTCGTACGTCAAATGTGCGTTACCCACGACACGACATAAATGCGATTTACAAGACTTGACTCCTGCCTCCCACAATCCACCAAAATGAGGCGAGTAAGGCGGGATAAATTTAAATTCTATAGAATTATCTGTCGTGTAATTTAATATGTCTGATTTAGACGAATTTAAAAATTTTTAAAATTCCTTTTGTGCTCCTACAAATGTCTTACCATTGTCAGAATAAATCTGCAATGGTTTACCGCGTCGAGAGATGAACCGTTTCAGTGCCAATAGGTATGCTTCACTAGATAGACTTGTAACTAATTCTAAATGTATTGCGCGAGTAGCAAAGCAAACGAAGATGTAACATTTTGTGAGTTTTGCCCCCCTCCCGGCACGGTTCAACATGAACAATGGCCCAGCATAATCCACACCACTGCGAATAAATGGATACCCTGGCTCCAATCGTTCAGTAGGCAAGTTACCCATTTGAATTGTTAATGGTTGAGGTTTCGTGCGCTTGCACCTCATACAGGCGTGCACTACTTGTTTGGCCAAGTTACGCCCTCTAAGAGGCCACCAGGTGTCTCGAATAGTGGCTAGTAATAACTGAGCCCCTGCGTGTAATAATACCTTATGCTGATGCTCAAATATAAGGCGAGTGAATTTATGTTTACCACACAACAACAAAGGATGTTTTTTATCATACGAAAACGAATCAGAATATTCTATTCGGCCTCCTACTCTGATCAATCCGTGATCATCAAGAAATATGTTTAAACTAGAAATACTGCGTGGACATTTTAACTGACACTTTTCCTTTAATTGCGTGTAATCTGGAAAAGATTGTTGTTGCGCGAGGCGCGTTAAGACTCGAACAGAAATATTTAATTTCTCTACGGAGAGACACCCTGTAGGGCGCTGTGTTTTTATTTTTGTGCGACTATTATTAATAAAACGCATAACGTACGCCACTACGCGTCGCAGACGATTAAAACATGAATATCGATCGAATATCGAATAATCTTAATTTACTTGAACGAGTAATGAAGTTTTAAGTGATTTTAATTCAGGCAATTCAACGTGATGATTATTACCAGAATTATTATCATATTCCCATTGCGTGTTTGGAACGTGTAAGAAAGGCGGGCCGCGCCACCATAACTCACATGATCTACGTACATCTAAATGTACGCCGCGCGATAAGAGATCCGCAGGATTTTGTTTGCCTGCGACATGACCCCACGGCTTGTCATCCGTGAGTTCATTTATTTGCACTACACGATTCTGTATTGTATGTTTTCAATAAATTGGGTGCCATCTTAAGCCATCCTAAAACTATCGTGGAATCTGACCAAAAATATACGTTATTACAAGTTAATCTTAATGCGTGAATAATTTTTGTATACAACTTAGCAGCTATAGCTCACGGGTTTGACGGGCGCGACTTTACTTTTCGCGCACAATAAATGAACTGTTATATTATGTTGATCTGTATAACTACGCATGTATGCGCACGCGCCGTATGCGTCTTGCGACGCGTCGCAAAAAATGTGTAATTCGATTATGTGTGTATTATCTCCGATAACATAGCGTGGAATACGTATATCTTGTAAATAGCGTAATTTATCAATGAATTTTTGCCAATCTACCAGTATAGGTTTAGGTACTAAATCATGGACGCGTGGGATGCCGTCGCCTCTTTTTGCGAGGAGGTAATGCATACAAAAGAGGCGGCGGAGAGGGAGAGGGAGCGAACCTCTCACTCCGCCCGCATCAGAAGGGCAGCAGGGCGCAGGAGAGCGCTCAACGATCTCCGGCCACCGTGAGGAGGGGCCTGCGAGCGGCAAACTTGGGCTGTTTGTCGCTTGACCAGCCATAGGCCTGTGATGGTGGCGCGCAGTGTCCCGTGCGCGCCTCTTTAGTGGAATGTGCGGTCGCAGGATAGGCCGCACATGGTGAAGGGGATCGCCAATGGCGGTCCAATACCAGTCGGGGGCGCGGATCATGCGTAATGCGAATACCGGGCTCCCGACTTATGGTAACAGGAGGAACCGTGGGGTTTTAGTCGGTAAGAGTCCGACATACCCCTCCGTTATCTCTAAACTGAGGGAATCCATGAGGATTTCCCCACGACAAAAAAAAAAAAAAAAAAAAAAGGTACTAAATCATCCCAGTCTATTTTTGAAAGCCACATCTTTTGCAATAGAATTTTAGCTATAATTATAGTTGGTGTGAGTAAACCTAAAGGGTCATAAATCTGTGCGACAACCGATAGAATATGACGCTTAGTAGCGCGTGTTACGTCATGATCACATTTAGTAGTAAAATGCAATTTATCGAATGCGTAAAACCACCCCATACCCAATGTTTTGGTATGGCAGTTTTCGTCTAATGACAGTTCCTTAGATGCAGACTGTAACTCGGACTTTGAAACTGATGAGTTAAATATCCATTTTCGAAGATGAAAACAACCTGATTCTAGTACTTTAGAAACCTTATTGCATATTTCTAATAACCGTTGTTGATCCTGATGTCCCGTGATTAAATCGTCGACGTAAAAATCGACATTAATTATCTGCGCGATGACGTCATCTTCACATTCTAATGCGAGTTGTTTTAAACATCTAATACTGAGATACGGCGGGGACGCCGTTCCGTACGTGACGGTGTTAAGTTGGTATACACCGAGCGGGTCGGACGGATTTTCCCGCCACAGTATAAGTTGCAGGTTCCTCTGGTCAGGTTGAATTAAGATTTGGCGATACATCTTCTTTACGTCGGCACACGCAACATATTTAAATTGCCTAAACCTGAGTAATATTGAAAATAAATCATTTTGTAATGTAGGCCCAATGTGTTGTATGTCGTTCAATGATTTACCTGACGTGGACTTAGCACTAGCATCGAAAACCACCCTAAGTTTAGTAGTTGAACTATGCTCCCTGTAAACACCGTGATGCGGCAAAAAATAACATGGTGAAGAATAATCTGAAATGCGACTCATGTGACCCAGACTTAAATATTCACGCATAAAATCGTTATACATTTTCCTATAGCTAGGCGCGCTCCTTATAAGTTTGCGTTCGAGCGCTAAAAACCTATTTTTTGCCATAGTAAATGTGTCGTGCAGGACATCAGCTGATTTACTTAACGGCATGCGCACGGAAAAACGACCTTTAACGTCGCGTGTTTTCGTCTCTTTAAATAAATTTTCGCATGCACTTTCATCTTTACTTAAATTATTGTGTGTTTTGGATATTTCTTCCAGTTCCCAAAATCGTTTGAGGTCTGAATCTAATGTTTGCGTGAAATTACAATGAGTTAAGTTAACGTGTGTGTGTGTGTGTTAACCTTTTTGTGTACGGTTCCCGATAGGACCCAACCTAATTGCGTGTTTTGTAAATAGGGTCCGTTCGGCAACCGTATTAAACCTTCACTAAGCAAATCCCAGAACCTATCTGCCCCTAACAATAAATTAATTTCGTTAGGCATGTTGTACTCAGGATCGGCAAGTTGAACATGGTCTGGTATGTCAATGTTATACATACCTCCTAGTGATGGTAATTGTGCGGTAATGCGCGGCAAAACTAAACAATTAAAACGTGTGTTGTTACGAGTTAGTCTTAGACCGCAATTGAATGTGACAAGATTGCGTGGATTTAGAGATAGTGTTACCTACCCCTATTACTTGAACAGTGGACTGTATCAATGGAAGATTAAGCTGTTTACATAACGATTCGGATATGAAACAGTGTTGGCTCCCGTTGTCTAGGAGAGCCCGCGTTGTGTGATATTTATTATGTACGTCCGCTATTTCCACTAATGCGGTTGATAATAAAACGGGATTTTGAAAACGATGCGTATTATTATTATTATCCTTGTACAATGTGTGAGTTTTGTGGGAAATAGTAAGCGGCGTAGGTATGTGTGTAGTACTCGTATGACATTCAGACTGAGGCACTATTTGCGTGATTTGAGCAAAAGCTGATGATGTTCTCGGAGTGTCTACGACAGCATCGTTATGTATTAATGTGTTGTGCTTTTGGTTACAATGCCTGCACGGTCCGTACAAACACTCGTTCAATGCGTGGCCTGTTCGTAAACAATTACGACATAATTTTTTCTCTTCAATTAAATTAAATTTATCTTGAAGGGATAGGCTAAGGAAATCTTCACAGGAAAATAACGGGTGATTGGAACCGCACCGATCGCATTTAAAACGTTGCGACTTACTTGTTTTCCTTTTGTTATCTTTGTGTGTTACAACGTGACTGTGTGACTTTGTGGTTGACGGTTTCTTTGTGTGAGTGTTGTGAGCGTCTGCCGTTTGTTTTTTGTTAGGCTTAGCCACCGCTTCTAAGAAATCGGCACGATCCTGGAGGAACGTCATCATATCGGACAACTTTAATTTTCTGTCTTTCGGGAGCGTGCCTTTGTAACGTTCCCATTCGTGTTCTGATAAGGAATCTAGCTTTGGAACAATTATGAGGATAAGTAGTGTGTCCCAGTGTTCGGTGGGTTCCTCTAATGTTTTTAAAGACCGAATATTTCTAAGGATTAAATCGATTAGCTTACGAATAGACACGGCCGATTCCTTAACTAGCGGTTCCGCGAGCAGTATAGCATTTACGTGATTTTGTTGTAACAAACGGTCATTATTGTATCTATTTTCTAATAAGCTCCACGCCACTAAATAATTGTCTGCCGTAAATTCCAGCGCCTTGACTACTTGTAGTGCATCGCCTGTGAGTACCGAACGCAAGTAATGAAACTTTTGAATATTTTCTAAACTGTCGCAGTTGTGTATCATAGATAGGTAAGTATCTCGAAACTCGAGCCATTGGTCATATGTACCGTCAAATTTAGGTAAAGTGATTGTAGGTAGTTTCATACCGTTCGGAACGCATGTTTGACTCTGCGCGATCTGTGTCGGAGTACAACCATTACTATCATAAGATTTTAAGATGCATTTACACTGGCCTACAATGGAATAATACCTGTTCTCGAATTCCTCCCTTTCAAGCAACTCATCGTCTAACTGCGTATCGGGCAAAAATAATTCTACCTCATCTAAATTTTTTTATTTATTTATTTATTTACAACGACCTTACATCTACCATTACAGTTTCCCAATTCGGTAGTGTAGTAGTTATTAGTGACAATTACAACAGACAGTTACGATACATACAATTACATAACACACAATTTATAGTCTATTACTAGACATAATTATCTTACTAAGTACATAGCACGTGTAACGTCACCCTTGCGAACTCGCCCCGTGAGCATGAGAAAATATCTATTTTACTGGCAACCACATTGAGCGTGCGCATTGTTCGCGTGAGGGGTGCATTCTCCAACCATTTAGTTCTCCCGCGCGGCACCGCAAACAAGTTGGGCTGTCGTCGGCGCTGCACGTAACCGTCTGGCACACTTAAACATATAGCCTGAAGCACACCCGGATTATGTATGTTACCCCGGAACACTCCAAGGATATACGACGCCAGCGCAAGATCTCTTCTTGTTTCCAACTTGTTGTATCCTACCATGCCAAAAACAAACAAGGTTGGATACATCAAGGGGTAGAAGGGGTATACTCCATAAAGCCTGAGGTAGATATATCTCGTGAATTTGTTCTGTATGCGCTCCAACATGAGATTATACTTAGACTCATGTGGGGCCCATATGGCCGCATTCCCTTCCAACTGACTCCTTATTAGAGCGTTGTACAGTGCTGATATGGCTTTAATATTTGTGAAAGCTGCCGCTCTGCGAAGCACAAATCCTAATCGCTTGTATGCCTTTTTACAGACATTAGTGATATGCTCACGAAATCTCAATTGTGTGTCCATACGAACTCCCAGGTCACGCACTGCCGTCTCCCTATTCATAGGCGCGCCATTCACTTTGTAGTTGTAGTGAAGTGGATCCCGTGCACGGCTGAATGTTAAAACTGAACATTTCGCAACATTGAATTGCAGCTTGTTATTTCGACTCCACTCCACTACTCGATCAATGTCTTGCTGTAGGCGGTGACAGTCGTCCTCGTTTTCGACAGCCAGAAGCAGCTTGAGGTCGTCTGCAAATACACCGACACCTGGCATCTCTTATCACATCAGGCAGGTCATTTATCATTATAATAAATTCTAAGGGACCTAAATTGCTACCTTGACTCACTCCCGACCTAGTGAAATAAGGCTCAGACCGGAAACCACAGTACTCCACATACTGTTGCCTGTCCCTCATATAGCTTGCAAAGAATTGGAGCAATCTAGGTGTACAGCCAACTTTCGCCAACTTTGATAATAAGACATCATTATCCACTAGGTCAAATGCTTTCTTAAAATCAAAGTAGGCGGTGTCTACCTGCACCCCAGCATCAATATGAGGGACTAAGTACGTCATGGCATTCAGTAGGTTACTGGTTGTGCTACGTGCTGGTCGGAATCCATGTTGGGCGTCTGATAGTTGTGATGCTGCTTGGTCCTGAACATCTCGCTGAATGGCAGACTCAAACACCTTCGCCGGGGTCGACAGAATCGCCACTGGTCTAAAAGACTCGATTACTGTTCCGTCTCCCCCTTTTGGTATAGGAATCACGCGGGTGATCTTCCATCGTTCTGGATAATATGTCGTTTCTAGGCACCTGTTAAATATATGTACGAGCGGTTCTGCTAGTACCGAGCGGCAATCCCGCATAACAAATGCAGGAATACCATCCGGGCCTGCAGAACGCTTAGGCTTGAGCCGAGCAAGTGCAACTAGAACTTGATCGACTGTCAACCGAGAGATGTGAACCCGCGCGCTGCCTACGCCGCCCGCCTTCACCGCGTCGTCCACGTCAAGCCTTGCCGGCTCCTCATTGTATACAGAATAAAAATATTTTGCAAATTCTGTCGCACATTCAGAATCTGATACCACTGCCCCCTCTTTCATAATTTTGTTACGATTAGCGGATCTCTTTTTTGCCCTGATATAATCCCAAAACGACTTAGGATCCTTAGCCAAGTTTCTCTGCACTCGCTCTTGATAATTTGTGTACTCACGGTGAATATTTTCCTTAATCCGCGCTCTGCATGTAGAAAAAGCACTGTATTCTGCACGTGATCCCGTCGCTTTATACCGCTTATGAAGTATCGCCTTTAATTGTATATCAACAATTATTTCTTTCGTATACCACTCTGGGTAGTGATATCTACGACTTACCGGCTTTGGTTGTTTTTTAGGTACACAATTATCAATTACGCTATTAAAAACATTGTAAAAATACTCCAAAGCCTGTTCTGGTTGCTGCATGCTAAAAATCGAACTCCAATCGGCCGAGGCCAATGAAGAATACAATAAGGAAAAGTCTGCTTTATAAAAGTTCCATTGCGGTTCTATTTGACTTACCGGTACCTGATCGTCTGGTGAAGTAACGGTCCCGGCGACCGGTATTGGGGAATACACGAGGCCAGCGTTAATGTGCAGGGTTATCGCCAGTGGCGGATGATACGGGTCTACCGGCACGAGGGGCTCGTCCGCCTCGCAAACTTGCACGTCCTCACGCCAACATAATGTGCATAACACCAAGTCCAATTGTCTCTCATTACAGTTAGGTACTTTATTCATCTGGGCGAATTCGCAAAAAGACATAAAAAATTCAAAATAGCTTTTAGTGCCTTCATTACTTGAGTTTAAATTAAAATCACCTAACAAAATAACATTCTTATATTTTACACACAATTGTTCTATTATTCTAAAAAATAACATGTACTCATATTCACTAGTCTTTGGTGGTATGTAAACAACGCAACACAAAAACAAGAATCTACATTTCATATGTACGGTCGCACTAACTAGTTCAAATGAGCAGCTATCTATGTTGACGTCACACGGTGTATTCACTCGTCGAAGCTCGAACCCGTGTGTGGCCACGAGAAACGCGCCGCCTTGCTTTCGACCATCCGTCCGGTCGCATCGTACTATTTGATAGCCTGGTGGTACAATCTCCGAGTCCATTATAGAATCATTACATCCTGTTTCTGTAATTGCAAATATGTCGGCCCTTAATGATTCAATATAATTACAAAAACTGCTTAACTTTGTCCGAAGACCTCTCGCGTTTTGATAATAAAACTCCACCCTAGTCTTTTTCTTTAATTGGTTTGCTTGTAGATTTCCGAAACCAAATCCATTCGCAAAATTCGGCATTAACGGGCCACATTTCTGGTTGACACAACTTGTCGTATATTGATTCTGGTACAGAGATGATGAAAGATGCATAGTCTCTTTCCGTCTTATGTTTAATCTTATCAACCTTAACATTAACTTCGGAACCACACATCTCCTTTACATGTGATGTAAGTTTTTCAACGGTCGTTTCTGTAGACAATCGCCATACGTGAAGATGCTTCTTCTTTTCTGTAGCCCGTATTTCTACCAAATCTGTATTTTTTCCCTTCCTTACATTTTTAGCTTGGAAACTACCCTTCTTCTTCCGTACTACGGTCCACTCATTCTTCTCGCTATTTTCTTCTACTACTTTGCTATTCGTCTCAGCCGCCGATATTAAATGAAGTTGACTGATAACTTGAGATTCTGCAACTGGTAGGCTCACCATCGCGGTTTTTGTGGCCTCACTCGTTTGCTGGACGCGGGTAGTAGTGTTTATTTTGTTTATATTATAGTTTCTACGAGCCACCTCCGCGAATGGAGTTTGTACTAAGACTTGATTAGTCATCTCAACTTCATCTAATCTCAAACTCACCGTTGTACTATCCATACTCTCCCTCGGCTGGTTGTTAGTTACTAATAAGTCCTTTTGAACAAACTTTTCTTGAAGTACCTTCATATTGGTCTTTAGTTCTTCTAAGTCCGTTTTTGTAGAAATACATACTTCTTGAAGATGTTTAATAACTTTTGTTTGCATGTCCAGACGTTCCAATACTTCCGATCTAAACCGTCTAAACTCTGATAGTAAAAAGCCATTCTGATCCAGATCATACTCGAAGGTCGATTCACCTACTGTTTTAGAACGGCTTCCTCGTTGTGTGTTTACGTTGACACTGGTTGCGTATGTCTTCACCTCGAGGGTGCTCCGGATTAGTGTATCCGGGTCATTCCGTATGGGTTTAGGCTTGGAACACACACACTCAGGACAAACCCATTGGCGGGTTTGTTTCTCAGAGAAAGTATTGTCTTCTTGAGTCAATCCCAGACACTTCAAATCGTACACTTTCTCACAACGCTGTTTGGAGCACTTCATATATAATCCGTCTGGCACTTCGATACCACAAGCTCGACAGTTTAGAGACATTTTTACTAATAATTCGGAGTACTTCTAACGATCGTAACAAACACGTCCGCTCCGGCCTATGTCACCCGGGGATTTTTAAAAATCTTTGTGTATTGTTCGAAAAATAGCTTGTAGGCACCGAAACGGTCCTCTAACTCGGCCTTTTGCGCGTCTGTTATCTCCGAGTCAGAACTAATAAGCGATTGCACGTATTTCGCGAATAAAGTGACTTTACGTTTAATAGACCCACGTTTTTTGACGAGATCGCTAATAATATCGTCACACTTTTTTGCCATAATGGCGGCTCGAAAGAGGAAGAAGTCAAGTACCTACCTGCTTGCTTGCGGTTTTACGATGCACTTTAACACAATATTACACGATATCACAATTTAACATTAGGTATTACCACAAATTGAGACTTGGATGGACTGGATTCCGGCAGGAATAAAAGGGAACGATTGACCTGACCGTTGCTGCGTTACTTCTCCAGACCTCCAGAAAGTGCGCCTCTGTGAGTGTGACGCTGCTTCTTCTTTGTTATTCGGCTTGAAGGTCCAATTATGTTAATGCAAATGCGTAATTATCACTTGGAAATCTGATAACCAGGTTTTTGTAAGAAATTAACAGTCACGTTGTGCACGTTGCGTGTGTTAATTATTGTAAGTGAAGTTCCGATGCGCGTCGCTAGTGTCGCGACGCATCCAACCAACCGCCGCTCTCGCATCCTCGCTAAATGGCGTCTTGCGCGTTGACGCGGAGCGCGGCCGCTAGATGGCGTGTGTTTTAATCGATGATTGTAGACACTAATATACACTCAAGTAGAAAAACATCTAAGTGACGCTCAGCATGATTTTAGACGCAGGAGATCTGTAGAGACTAACTTGCTGACCTTAACTGAATATATCGCATGCTTAATATTAAAGTGACCTAAATCAAAATAGGTCTAAAATGAGTTAGATGCACTATAATCCTTAATACAGCGCCTTCTATCCACATAAAATATGAAAGTCTTAAAAAGTTAGTGTTAAAGTACTGTTACTAATTTTCCGGTCTCTTTCACACTCAGGAGTTTGAAGATGCCATTTTAACATAACACTGACACATTCAACATTCGTTCAACCGCTGTAAAGTTAATTAGTTTGAAAAGTGACTTATTAATATTTAGGATTTAAATTAAAAATCCTAACTACTAAAATGTTTTATAATTTTTTGTAATAATGTGACTTAAATCTTAAATATACAGCCAAAAAGTATTTGAATTGAATAATACACTAACCTAAAACTAATTAGGTCTTAATATTTTAGCGCAGATTTAGTATTAAATAGACCTAAAACTACAAAAATAATTTTGACGGCCTACAATAAACAAAATAATTAGTATTCAATTAAAATTTAAGTTTCAATCAAATATGTGGTTATCATTTTATCATTAAAAAAAAATTGAACTGTTCAACTAACATTTTGCATCATTTATGTCCAAATAAACAGCCGAAGTCGTAATTGCAAAACGTTTTTTGCGATTTCCCTAAAAACTGTTTTTTTGAGTTAGGTCAGTCTATTATTAAGCATGCGATATTTCAGTGCAGCTTGACAAGCAACACCAAGTAGACGTGCTGTACTTTGATTTTCAAAAGGCTTTTGACCGAGTTAATAATGACATCTTGATTTTGCCCTGACCTTCTGCGGCTGTTAGTTGATTATCTTCGTGATCGCCAGCAGTTTGTTAGGCTAGGAATTTATGAGTCCAGTCCTACCACACTCGTTCAGGTGTAAGTCAGGAATCAATCCTCGGGCCGTTATTGTTCCACAGCAACGGCCCCAGGACCGATCCCTGTGGAACACCGCACGACATGTATCGCCGACCCCAGCCCTGTCGATCCGGGTAGATAATGGGTCGATCCATCAAATAGGCCCCAATAATGCGACGGAGGTAGATTGGCACACGATGATAAACGAGTGCCTCCCTAATACAACTCCAAAGCAAGGTATTAAAGGCGTTGGCGATATCCAGAGACACCGCCAAGACGACCTCACTCCGGGCAACTGCTTCCTAGAGCTCTTACGCGCATGATGGCATCCACAGTTGAGCGCCCCTTCCGGAAACCAAACTGATTATCCGCTAGATCCGGCCCAACATTTGTCAAGTGCTGGACAAGGCGGTCTGCAATTATTCTCTCCAAGAGCTTGCCCACCTCGTCCAACAGTACAATAGGCCGGTATGCGGACGGAGAGTCCGCGGGGCGCCCCTCTTTCCTTATAAGGACCAGCTTTCCGGTTTTCCACCGTTGTGGAAAGTGGCCCTGCTCGAGACATGCATTCAAGAGCCCTGCTACACGGGGCCCGAGAGCTCGTAAGGCCAGGACCAATGCGCGGCCTGGTATGCCATCCGGCCCTGGGGCGATATTTTTGGCTTGAAGCCGTAACACCACCGCATTCAATTCTACCCGGGTAACTACAGGCACGTCATCATTATTGTCATCCCTCTCATCCGCGCCGGGTGACACTGGAGGTGGAGCCATTTGTGGTGAGATATGCTCTGCCCTTGAAGGGAACAGAGCGCCGACCACCTGGTCGAGGAGCTGTGGCCGAAGGCTTTGGGTAAGGGGGGAGCCCACTGACGAAGTTGCCTCTTACCGTACGGTAAGGGCGTCCCCATGGATCTCGATTCAAAGTTAACAACAGCTCCTCACGGGCCTGGGTTTTGGCCTGTCGAATCGCCATTTTTATGGCCTCTTTTGTTGCTCTGTACCTCTCATACAGCTCTGCTGCTAAAGCTTCTGCATTCTCAGCGCGTCGACGCCTTCTGCGATGCCTGGCATATAGGTATCGCGCCGCAACACATGCTTCGCGCAACTGCTCGATTTCAGGTGACCACCAATATACCTAACGATTGGCCGATCTGTGTTGTGATCGTGGCATCGCCGCGTCGCAGATGTGGATAAGCGCTTCCTGTAGCCATTCCACCTCCTCCTCGATATTAATAGGCCTGTCTAGAGCAGACACCCAGGCCTTGACGATTGAGGCCAGCAGAAGTTCGTCCCGATCTAATATCTAAAAAATCTCCAATAAGCGCCGCCACGTATCCCCGACCTCGAGTAACATTTTCGAAAGACGGACACTCAATGGCAGGCCGCAGGATAAGGGCCACCGAGCCGCTGATGGCACTCACCCAGTCATCCCTGGGTGGGACAAAATACGGTTCGGCTACCACAGCTATGTGAATCGACCACTGCACCATACTCTGGAGAAGCAGGTCTGAGCCCTGGCACAGTGGTTGATGTTACTTTGGAGGAGACTTAGATATGGAGCCATAATCAACAGTCCATATCAATTTCCTCCCTGGCGGCACTTTGGGTAGCCTCTGTGGCAGTCGGCTGTTGCCCTCAAACGAGTCTTCGAGGTTCCCATTGGTGCAGTACACGCTTTGCCGCCAGTCCTGTGTTCCGCTGTTCTGCCAGCCACCGCGCAGATGATACAATGCGGTATGGCCTCACAAGCCCCAGCTGTGTGTCCAGGCTGACTACAGCGGAAACATAATCCACTACGATCAACCACAGAGGTGCATCGTGCTCCTACGTGTCCTTGTTCAAGACACCGATAGCACCTCAGTGGTCTGGTAGCAAGTAGTTTTACCTGCGCCGATACCCAGCCTACAAGTAATCTTCGGCCCTCGACAATTTTCTGGGCCACTGACACTGGACAGCTGACCACTGTCGACCTCGAGCCGGCAATACCTGGGCGGATCTCGGAGACCTTTATGTGCTCAGAAGAATACCCTCCAACTCGCACGACTGCAGCTACTACCTTATCATGTGAGACCGAGTTATCCAGTCCCGAGATCCTTAAGTCGGCACATTTTGTGGGCCGGGCCACATGGATCTCCTCGCCGAAAGATTGTCTCAACTTTTCAGCGAGCGCATCCGCCATTGGTCCACTGGTGGCACCGGAAACCTCCAACATGCAAGCCCCGGTTATCGCCTTTATATATCGCATACCAGTGATGCCAAGGTCCTGGAGATTTATTGATTCCTTAGCTCTTGTCAAAACCACAGCATAGGATACCCCCTTTTCCACTGCCTCCGGCTGTAGTGTAATCACTATTGCCGTAAATCGGGGAGCTCAGAGTCTCGCTGCCCGATTTTGCTCCTCCTGACGTAACTTGGCGGCCTTCTCTTGGCCTTTTTGGGGGTTTTCTTCTTTGCCTTCTTTGACCCGGCTTCCTCCCATTGACCCTGCTGGTGTTCAGGACCTACAGGGGCATTTGCTACTAATGCAGCTTGCGCAGCAGCACCAGTTGTATTTTTCGGTTTCGGCCCTTTTGCAGTTGCTGAAACTGAAGAACCCACAGTAACCGACTGGCTAGCTCGCGTAGCCTGTCTCGATGCAGCAATTTTTGCTGCGTACGTTTGCGTTGGCTCTGCCTGCGCTTTACGATCCGCTGCCAATGGAGGACGCAAAAGCCTGCCCTCCATGGTAGAAAATCTACCACTGAAGCTCGACATAATTTCCTCCAGGCGAGCAAGCCTAGCGCTCACCGCCAGCTCAAGCTGCTCCTCTACCCGATGCTTCTCCCGTCGTTCTTTCCTTAAAAATTTGGCCCGTATATCTTCGAGCTCTTTCTGCAATTCCACCATTTGACAAGACAGGCGAACATTCCCTGCTTGTAGCAGCGCCGTCTCGGCGGACGTCGTTTGCTTTATAAGAGCCTCTGTAGCCTCTGTGATTGCAGATGCCGCTATTTTGAGAGCACGCTGTTCTGGCCCGCTGAGGCCTTTAGATGCCTTGCCAACCCTCTGGATCGTTGTTACAGCGTCCCGAACCTTACTGTTGAAGTTCTTCACAGCTGTATCGTCCGTTCTGATCTCGGTACCTACACACTCCTCCGTCGATCGTTGCGCCACTGCCTGCTCTTTTTGCCCCTTGATAAGACTCATGTCTTTTGTCACTGGACGTCCTTTTCCTTTTCGCCTAGTACCAACTTTGGAAGATGGCACTGCCTCCTCACCCGAGGCCGAATCTGACACCACGCTTACAGCCTCTTGGCGAGTGCGCTTACGCCTGAGTTTCCCCTTGCTTAGCATATCACTCTTCACTCTCTCCACACTTTCTACGCTCATCACCGATGTGGCATCAGATTCTGTCGCCACACCCACCTCTTCGTCCTTAAAGTTAATTTTATTATTTTTAAATTCCATTTTATTTCCACGAGTATGGGGGATCTAAAAAGTACACCCAGGTTCACCCCCTGTCCCTAGGCAAGTGTACATTTATAAGTCAATCAGGGGCTCCACTAGTACCATGACCGGAGGTGCGCTCGTGACTGATGAACCACCTACAACTGTAAACGTTAGCTATAGATGGCACTACTCCTCAGCCATTCATACCCTCGCCGCGCACCAAAACTTAGTATTAAAGGTATTTTTTTATAGAGGTTATCTTTCTCGTGATCCGGGCGATCAAGCCAAGACCCTCGTTCCGGTCCAAGTCACAAAACATGACCATGATCTCTTTCCGAATTACGAGTTTGACGGGTGCAGTCAAGAGAATCCGTTCTCCAGCTGACAGTTCATTGGCAGGGTAAGTGCACAACAAGCACCGCCCTTGCTTCTCCACTATGTTCTCTGCTTGAATCAGAGAAACAAGTGGAAAAACGATCTAATAGCTTTGTAGTCCATATTGGACTCTTTCTACTTGTAGTCTGCATGGTAGTAAATAGACCACACAAGCCTTCAGGGTTGTATAGAATCCCTAATGTTCCTCTTCCACTGTGCTTTCCACTCAATATTGCTGCCTGTGTGGTTGTAAAGAGACCACAGAGGCTTAGGGGTTGTATAGGATCACCCAATGTTCCCCTTCCTCTTCCTCGCGCTCTGCTAAATCGGAGGGACTCGTAAAAGAGATCTCCCTATACCGCAACTGGTCCCTCCCCGTTTGTCCAGAAGTTCGCTACAAACAACAATCTCTACACCTTTCCATGAAGAGAGTGTTGCCCATACCCAGGGTGCACCACGTGGAGGTCTTCTGGCACCACACCCCGTATGCAGATGACCTAAACTGTACGCTTGCATGAACACTGTATCGGATTGTGAGGCTATTCAGAGGGACATAGATGCCGTTTACAACTGGGGAGTTTCTAATAAGATGGCATTTAACTCCTCTAAGTGTTATGTCATGACTTTTGGCCGAATGCGGCATCCAATTAATTTTGAATATAAAATAAATGGCACTATTATAACAAGGTCGACAACTATAAAACACCTGGGTGTCGTATTCGACCAGAAGATGACATTTCACAATCATATCGTCACCGTTGCTAAAGAGTCCTTCAAAAGGCTTGGATTTGTCCTCAGAAACTCGCGAGGTTTCGAAACGAGCATGTCATTCGACTCTTGTACAGCACTCTTGTCAGAAGCAAGTTGGAGGCGAGCTCCTGCGTCTGGAACCCACATGAGGCTACTTACGCACTTTAACTAGAAGAAGTTCAAAAAGCATTTTTGAGATTCCTATATAAAATCAGTCTAGGATATTTATTATCCATACCTATGTTAGGTTAGGTTAGGTTAGGTTAGCTGGGCTGTTTCCGCACTTAGCCTCTTTATTGGGCCATTGTACGTATGAAAAGGATATCCTTGAGGAGTTACTCCAACCATCCCAGATCCTCCCAGAATGCCAGCAGTCTTTTCAGACTGTTGCAGGCTTCGGGGAGCGATACCGGCGATTGGAGAGTCCGTGCCCGTTGATCTGCCACGCTTCTGCACTCCAAGAGCACGTGCTGTGGTGTTTCTTCCGCCTCCATGCATCCTCTGCACACAGGGCTGTCTGTCACACCTATGGTGAATAGGTGTTTGTTTAGGGGACAGTGGCCGGTTATGATGCCTATGATCTTCCGAATTTCGTCCCGTTTCAATCTAATAAGGCTGCGGGCAAGTCTTTTTGATGCTTCCGGAACTGCATTCTTTGTTTGCCTGCAGGTTACACTGTTTCTCCATTCCGTATGGTGTGTTTCCTCGGTTTTCTTACGTAGCCATGATTTTATTTGGGCTTGAGGTATGGGAAGCAGCGGTTCCGGGCCGTATACTGTTGTCTTCATACCTCTTTTTGCCAATTCATCGGCTGCATCGTTACCCAGTGAGTTACTGTGCCCTTTTATCCATTGCAGGGTTACCTTGTTTGTGTTCGCAATGTGTTGGAGTGTATTATGACATTCCAAAACGAGGGCAGAATTTATAGTGTTGTTTTGTAGCGCTTGAAGCACCGATGCACTGTCTGAGATAATTTTAATGTTGAGATCTCTGACGTCTCTGGCTGCAACTGCTTGAGCCGCTCTGGTGATGCCAATGCATTCTGCTTGGAAGATCGTGTTAAGTTTACCTAAAGTTGTTGACATTTTGATGTTTAGGTCGTTTGAGAAGACGCAAGCTCCAGTACCATAATTGGTTTTGGACCCGTCTGTGTATATCCGAACTTCATTGATGCCAGAGTAGTCTTCGGCTTCCGCCTTAAGTTGGATATCATATCTTCGATCAAAGATGTGGTGACATGAAGTTCTGTCCATGGGTGCCTCAAGGAGTGGTATTTCCTTTAGAACCCCTTGCAGAACTTTGGAGTGAGTTGTGTCTGCATTTAATTTCCACAGTCCGTGCGACCTTAATCTTAAGGCGGCTATCTTAGCCTCTTCCTGTATGATATGATCTAGAGGTCTCAAGTTTAGGAGGTACTCTAAGGCGGCTGATGGAGTGGTTTTCATACATCCGGTGGCTGCTACGCTCGCTAAGCGTTGCAGACTTTGGAGTTTTGTTTTTACTGTGGTCAGTTGTGTTCTGGGCCACCACACAACTGATCCGTACCTATATCCATACCTATATCCAACTAAATTTATCACAGGATGTTTGGGGTATATTTAAATATGTTAGAAACTAGAAAAGCATATGACCAAGTGAACATTACGCTAAAAATGTATAGGGGGACAACAGATGCCAGTGATCTCCTCAATGAGCTGATTCGTCTTCACGTTCCTGGTAGCTATCTCCGCGGCCGAAAACATCGCCTGCTAGCTGTGCTTACATGTCGCACGGTGGCTCGTGCGTCATCCCCAATTCCTCGGGTTCTGTCCGCGCTGAATAGCCTTATGGAAGCTAACCCGAACTGCGATATATTCGCAGATGATTTTAAAATTTTAATGCGCGCTTGCCTAGCATTTTGCGAAAGCAAAATTTAATTATATCGTTTATTTTGTTTTATTTCTTCGTTAACCTATGTTTTGTTATGTTTATTATTTGATTTTATAATATTTTTTTTTTTTTTCATTTTTATTATGATTTTTTTATAATATATAATTGTTTTTTTATACTGTTGTTAATGTAATTGGCTTTTGAAAGCCGTATTAACATAGAATAAATAAATAATAATAATAAATAACGTGCAGCCATTGGGAATAGACAACTCAACTCAGGCAGCGATACCTCAAGGTAAAGTCTTTAGATATCGGGCTATCGGCTATTTTATTATGTGATGTCGGGCGGAGGGCGTGCCATTCAAAACATCTTCAACACACACTTTTTGAATGGCAATCTCTCCACTCCCAGCAGCTGTCCGCTGCTGGGTTTGGCAAATGGTTCTAGGGGGTAGCGCAGGTCGCCATGATCCCCTAAAACAAGGCCAGTGGACTATCCTTCACGAGGTTGCTGCCCGTTTCTTGACCAAGTGCCCTATGCAATTGGTACAACTAAAACCTCTGGCCGTCTCCCCCCAAACTCCCACCCACAATCCTATCCTTTATTCTCCTCAACCAATCCCGCATAGCCGAACCGTGGCGGCGCATAACCACACCCAGGCCCGCATAGCCTTGAGGCACTAAATCCCCCCAAAAAGATTGCACCACACCTTTCAAGGGCGAATAGTGTGTGGAACTTATCCTCAGCCCGAAAAAAAACATGTCAGCACAGGCAAAAAATTTACTACCCCAGGAGGGTACCTCCAGCACAAGTGAAGTTCCTCCCAAAGAACTAGCCGACCTGGTGCAACACTGCGAGACACTAAACTGGGAACTGATCATCTCCGCAGACTGCAATGCGCATCACCCGCTGTGGGGAAGTAAGGACACAAACAAAAGGGGTGAGTTACTTACCGAATATCTATTTCAAACAAACCTGAACATCATAAACAGAGGCACGGAACCGACCTTTGTAAGCTCCAGGTATCAAACTATAATTGACATCACTTTGGCAACCCACGCGGCGGCCAACCTCATAGAGGGATGGCATGTATCAAACGAGCCATCTTTTGCCGATCACCGTCGCGTGTGCTTCCAAATTAATTATAAGCCAACAGACCCTGCTCCATATCGTAATCCCCGCAAAACAGATATAACAAGGTACAAAAACTACTTAACCAAAACACTAGGTGACGTACAACCAACTGACGCGACACTTAGCACAGACAACATCGAATCAAACACACAATTCCTCACCTCAACGCTTGTAAAAAGCTATGAATTGGCGTGTCCTCTTGTAACTCCCAAACGTCTGGAGAAAAGTTCCTGGTGGGGACCAGAACTTGAACGACTACGGAAGAGACTAAGGATACATTTTAACCGAGCAAAAAATACCCGGAATGTTGAGGACTGGGATAAATACAAAACAGCACAAAAACACTACAAGAAAAGAATCAGATTCCGAAGAATGGAAGCCTGGCACAATTTCTGTAGCAGCATAAATTCTACTAACCAAGCCGCAAAAATAAAGAAAATTCTGGCAAAGGGTGACCTCAACCTAATGGGGTCACTCAAGAAGGAAGACGGCACTTACACAGTCTCAGACGAAGAAACCAGTGCAGTACTACTGGAAACCCACTTCCCTGGGTGTCGGGTAACGCCAGACCAGCGATGGCATGACGAGTACTACACCACACCAACAATCCAAGAATGGGAAACTGCCGAAAAGATAGTAACTGCGGAAAGGATCGAATGGGCCCTAAAAAGCTTCAATCCGTTCAAATCCCCAGGACTGGATGGAATATTTCCAGCACTACTACAATGGCACTCTCACCAAATAATCAAATTTTTACTACCAATCTACAGGGCCTGCTTAGCGTTTAAATACGTACCCAAAGCATGGAGGGAAGCGAAAGTAATTTTTCTACCAAAACCAGGTAAAGATGATTACACCCACGCCAAATCCTTCAGGCCCATAAGTCTAACATCCTTCCTTCTGAAAACGTTGGAAAGACTTGTAGATAGACATCTCAGGGATGGAGCTTTAAAGGATAACCCGCTACACCCTCAACAGCATGCCTACAGAAAGGGCAGATCAACAGAGTCGGCTTTACACGCGGTAGTGTATAAAATAGAGTCGGCCATCTCAAATAAAATATCAACACTTGCGGCCTTCATAGACATAGAAGGAGCTTTTGACAAAACTATGCACAACAGCATCAACCACGCTCTTAAAAAATTCAGAGTGGAACCAGTTGTGAGAAACTGGACCACTGAACTAATAAGGAAAAGGGCGGTCCAGATAGAGGTGAACACCACCACAAGAGCGGAGGTAGTCAGAGGATGCCCACAAGGGGGAGTCCTATCACCTCTATTCTGGAACATATTAGCAGACAGCCTCTTAAAACGGCTAAATGAAAGAGGATACACTACTATTGGTTATGCAGATGACCTAACAATTCTGATAAACGGGAATGCAGAAAATGTGTTATGCAAAGTAATGCGTTCTGCCCTTCAGATTGTAGAAGAATGGTGTGACGAACAACAGCTGTCAGTAAACCCGAAAAAGACAGAACTCATCCTTTTCACCAACAAAAGGAAGTTACCAGAACTACAGTTACCAAAATTATTCAACACCAAACTCTCCCTATCGACGCAAGTAAAGTATCTGGGTGTCATACTTGACAGTAAGTTGAACTGGGCGAGTCATATCGACGCAAAAACAAAGAGGGCCTGTATAGCTTTTGGTCAGTGCAGAAGACTTGTTGGTAAAAAATGGGGTCTTAACCCAAAGATTACTCTTTGGCTGTACACATCAGTTATCAGACCCTCTCTGACCTACGGATCAGTTGTGTGGTGGCCCAGAACACAACTGACCACAGTAAAAACAAAACTCCAAAGTCTGCAACGCTTAGCGAGCGTAGCAGCCACCGGATGTATGAAAACCACTCCATCAGCCGCCTTAGAGTACCTCCTAAACTTGAGACCTCTAGATCTCATCATACAGGAAGAGGCTAAGATAGCCGCCTTAAGATTAAGGTCGCACGGACTGTGGAAATTAAACGCAGACACAACACACTCCAAAGTTCTGCAAGGGGTCCTAAAGGAAATACCACTCCTTGAGGCACCCATGGACCGAACTTCATGTCACCACATCTTTGATCGAAGATCCAACTTAAGGCGGAAGCCGAAGACTACTCTGGCATCAATGAAGTTCGGATATACACAGACGGGTCCAAAACCAATTATGGTACTGGAGCTGGCGTCTTCTCAAACGACCTAAACATCAAAATGTCAACAACTTTAGGTAAACTTAACACGATCTTCCAAGCAGAATGCATTAGCATCACCAGAGCGGCTCAAGCAGTTGCAGCCAGAGACGTCAGAGATCTCAACATTAAAATTATCTCAGACAGTGCATCGGTGCTTCAAGCGCTACAAAACAACACTATAAACTCTGCCCTCGTTTTGGAATGTCATAATACACTCCAACACATTGCGAACACAAACAAGGTAACCCTGCAATGGATAAAAGGGCACAGTAACTCACTGGGTAACGATGCAGCCGATGAATTGGCTAAAAGAGGTATGAAGACAACAGTATACGGCCCGGAACCGCTGCTTCCCATACCTCAAGCCCAAATAAAATCATGGCTACGTAAGAAAACCGAGGAAACACACCATACGGAATGGAGAAACAGTGTAACCTGCAGGCAAACAAAGAATGCAGTTCCGGAAGCATCAAAAAGTTTTGCCCGCAGCCTTATTAAATTGAAACGGGACGAAATTCGGAAGATCATAGGCATCATAACCGGCCACTGTCCCCTAAACAAACACCTATTCACCATAGGTGTGACAGACAGCCCTGTGTGCAGAGGATGCATGGAGGCGGAAGAAACACCACAGCACGTGCTCTTGGAGTGCAGAAGCGTGGCAGATCAACGGGCACGGACTCTCCAATCGCCGGCATCGCTCCCCGAGGCCTGCAACAGTCTGAAAAGACTGCTGGCATTCTGGGAGGATCTGGGATGGTTGGAGTAACTCCTCAAGGATATCCTTTTCATACGTACAATGGCCCAATAAAGAGGCTAAGTGCGGAAACAGCCCAGCTAACCTAACCTAACCTAACCTATGTGATGTATAAAACGACTTGTGACAATAACGCGTATACGTTCTCAACTCGTATCATTTTAAACATATTTGTAATTGTAAAAATAATAAGGTTTTCAAACAACTAAAATTTTATCTGAACTTTAACTCAAAAACCCCTCATCTGTGGATCGAGCTCCTGGAGCTTGACGTTTAAAAATGCTCGTCTGTGGACCGCGCTCCTTGAGCTCGATTTTTGATACGATTTTTATTTTTACCACAGATGTGTCTTAGGCGCTTTGCACACGGAGCAACTTTTGCAGCAACTGGCAACTGGCAACTCGCTGTTTACATGTAATTCAATTGGGCTGCGCACACAGAGCAACTCAAGTTGCGAGTTGCGGCAATCGTCAACAGTTTCCAGTTGCGGCAACTAGCAACTTATTTAGTTGCTAGTTGCCGCAACTAGCAACTGTCAAATATTCGATTTCACACCCTCCCTCCCTCGCCCTGTGCCCGGCATAGTGTTGCCATTAACTTAGTGGTTTTTCCCACTAAGTAAACACTTCTTTTTGGGGTAATAAGTAAAATTCTATAATAAAATACTTCTTGATATTCCCCAACTAAATGAGATGAATTATTTAAACCATGCATAAAACGCACACTATCTAATCAAGCATTATTATAAGTTAGATGATTATATCACGGACAAAAATGCTTGGCTAAATGCTAGTCCTGCTCCACAGCCACTCGGGCTCACTAAATAGGATTGTTTTTTAAGAGAATGATGTTTCTTACCCTCTTTTTTGTCGACCTGAATAACTTGTACCGTTATCAGTACGATTACTTTTTCTTTTTTTAACATACCATAGTAATCTAACGGATAAGTACACTGAAAGTGTTAGTATTGTAAATTTATTTCAATTTTGTTTTTGAAAACCATCAACCTAAAACTTGCCCACAAAAAAATCCACAAGCCACCAGATACAAATTCTGACCACCAGAAGGTGGTCCCAATCTACCAGATCTAGTGGTAATACCGCAAAGTTTGCAACACTGCAACTCGGCTAAAAAAGTTGCTTACAAATTGCCAAAAAGTTGCGGCAACCGGCAACTTTATGGCAACTAGCAACTTTTACAGGAAACTTTTAAAAAGTTGCCAGTTGCGTCAACTTAAGTTGCTCCGTGTGCAAAGCGCCTTAAACTGTATCGATCCTGCTCTAACTTGCACAAAGTGTAGGCAAAAGAACAAAGATGGCATATAGTCACAGACTTCGCCTCTGAATTACACCACCGACGGTTGGTACTAAGATTTATAGCCGTCACTTAGTAGTTGTTTTCGCGCGCGTACGTAAGTTGACATTGATTAGTGTTTTAGTGAAGATATTAAAAGAATATGAAGAAAAAACGGAATAACATGATGCGTGGGTAAGTAATAAACAGTTTTTAATTCAGAAATTGAGTATTTGTTGTGTTTTAGTGTAATAAAAACATCAAACTTGACCACGTAACCTAAATTTTTTTTTCTTGCGTCGTATTCTCAAGTGCTTTGTTTATATCTCGGGTTTCTACTAATCTAAACACTTTTAACAGCTGTTACTTTGTATGCGATAAGAATGTGAACTATACATAAGTATAGGTTAGCAACCTACGTCACTTGACGAATACGAGTTCTCAGAATTGATGTTTACATTTGCTGAATTTTTTGTTTAGACGTTCGGGTCGCCGGACGGCTGAGAGATGTTTATTGTCAAGCTTCTCTGAGGTGAAATAATGTTTGGCGAGGTACCTATGTTTTTTATTTATTTTTAAGGTAAAATAATGTAGGTAGAAGTAATTAAAATATTTTTTTATTGAAATTATAGTATTTTGTTCTAACTAGAACGATTCTTATTGGAAATGTCAGTAAAAAAATCGCGAATCCTGATTTCTAACTAGAATTGGTAATATATCAAAAGACAAAACTGGACTAATCCATTATTTAAATGTAAGCTTGTTTCATAGCGATTTCAACGTCATAAGTTTTATATACAGTTCCTATACAAAAGGTATCGTCATTTTAATAACACGCGGCCGATATCGATCAAGGTCATCTGTCAATATAAACACACGTCTGCAAAACTTTGCAAAATGGCGGCCACAGCTGAATTATGATACTGTAGGTACGTAGAGAGTTTTGCTGAATCCTCCACCGCCGAATCCTCCACGGCGCGCGGCGGAGGCTACGGCGGCAGCGGCGGCGACAGCGGCAGCGGCGGCGGCAGCGGAGAGCTTACCCCTGCCCCTGGCCTTGGCGGGCGGGGCGCAGGCCTTTCCCCCTGCCCGGTGATCGGCCGGCTTGCCAGCAGCCGCACATGCTCCCTTCAGCACTAGACTCCCTATCCCTTGTTGCAGAGACATGCTGCCTTAAATCACTGAGACGCTGCGCACGTTCAGCGCTAGATTCCCGAGCACGGGCCTGCGATGTTCTCCAGCTTTGGTTAGCAAGCCGCTGTGAACGCTCGGAGATAGATTCCCCAGCGCGTGCTTGCGAAATATTTTCTCTATTCCTCGAGAGGCGCTGATGATTTTCAAGAGCAGATTCTTCCGTACGGCGTACTCGAGCTGCTCTGGGATGTCTGACGGGAAAGTTGTGATTTCCTTTTAGGCATGATAAACAATAGCTGAAACTGTCCGATATACAAAAAACAGAAATACCATGGGTAAATGGATTAAACATGTTCAAGACAAAGCATGTTCTAATGTGGTTCGTGAATGGACAGCGGCATTTTGCGATTTAGTAATTCTATATTATCTTCGAAACGATTTAACCAATTGACATACTGTTTGGGCAAATCGTATCTCTATGATGTTCTTGTGATGATAATAATATTTTTTTCGATAAGGTTTAATATTTTGTTGTTTAAAAAATCGTCCAAAGGTAAGTACGTCGAAAAATACTTTTTTTAACATATAAAAGCTACTATATCTGCTAAAATATAAAAGATAGAAACATGGTGTCGCGGACTTTTTGTAGAACTATTAAACGCGGACCAAGTTTATTTATTTATTTATTTAAACTTTATGCACATGTAAAAATACACTGTACAAAGGCGGACTTAATGCCTTGGGCATTTTCTACCAGTCTACATTAGGGTGATGCAGAGACAAAACGTAAGTTGCCATACATACAATTATATACAACTGTTAAGGCAGCGCATACAAATAACTTTGTTGTAAGAGCAATTTTTTTCCGCCTGGCTATACAAAAATTGAGATAGTTCGGCTAATATGCATGATATCTTTATAATTTATAGCCTATAGCACTCTCGAATAATGTAGCTTTCTACCAGTGAAATAATTTTTAAAATCGGCTCATTAATTCCGGAGATTACCCCCTACAAACAAACTTACAAACTTACAAACATACAAACTTACAAACAAATTTTACCTCTTTATAATATTAGTATAGATATAGATATAGATTAGTAATTAGTAATTATTAGTAATTAGTAATTATTAGTAATTAGTATTAGTATATTAGTATTAGTATTAGTATTAGTAATTAGTAATATTAGTAATTTGTATAGTAGTATTAGTATATTAGTATTAGTATAGAAGTATAGATGGTTAAAAGTAAAATCATTACTGACAAAAATAACTACTTGTCGTATTATAAAGCTAAAAACATATGAAACAAGTTCTAATAAATATAAAATAAACTACTTGAGCTAGAACTTCATAAAAAAACAGTGTCATCATTTCATTACTGTCTATAAAATACCTAAATTTTTATTTTTAAAGTAGGTAAAAAATTATGTAGTGAATCAACATGTTGTATGTTTGGAAATATAATATTTCTTTTTCATAACAATGACATCACCACATTAACTGTCTTACCTACTTTTAAAATAAAAGTGAAAATAGCACTAAATGCTCTGGTGTTTTACCTACTTTACAGATTTTTTATTAGTATATTTGATTTTTAATATGGTTATGATCCTCCCCCAAGCCGATTGGTCATCGTGGGGGAAAATGACCACGACTCTCTAAAGATAGAAATCAACAGGAAAAATAAATGTTAAGATAGCAACCATAAACTGTCGATCACTAGCAACTACAGAAAAACTGCAGGAACTGGAAATAGCACTAGATGAAATAAAATGGGACATTATTGGGATTTGTGAAATAAGAAGATTTGGGGAAAGAATAGAAGACCATGGGAAATATATATTACATTATATAGGGGAGACGCCCGGATTATACGGAGTCGGATTCATGAATAAAAGTAACCTTTGCAAAAACATACAAGAAATAAGAGGGATTTCAGAACGGATTGCAGTTCTCAACATAAAATTACCTGTAGATGGTGAAGAAGAACAAATATGGTCTATAATACAGGCATATTTACCTACCGAAGCAAATAAGAAGGAAGACATAACAAAAATCGGAAAATCCTACGAAGATCTACATTCTACTATTGCGAATGCATCCAAAAATATAATAGTTATGGGTGACTTTAACGGAAAGATTGGAAAACAAAAGAGAGGAGAAGAATATACCATAGGAAATCATGGATTTGGCAAAAGAAGTCTAGTATCCTTTGCTATTGAAAATAAATTGAGCATTCTAAACAGTTTCTATAAAAAGAAACCATCAAAGAAATGGACATGGATCTCTCCTAATGGCCAGCATAAAAATGAGATCGATTTTATTATGTCTAATAATGTAAAAGTTTTCAAAGATATATCGATTTTAAACAATTTTAATTTTAACACAGATCATAGAATGATTAGAGCAAAACTATCAGGAATAAGTGCCAAAAGAGCGAGGAAATTGCACAACAGTATAAAAGCCATTGAATGCACGGGTAGTCCGAACTTACTTTTGAACAACCTTAAAATATGCCTACAAGGCGGGGAAAACGAATGTATATCGATTCAAGAAAATATAACAGATTGCTTAAGAATTTAAATACAGAAACTAAAAAAGTAAAATTGACTAGTAAGAAAGCGTTATCATCGAAAAGTAAGCAACTACTACAAGAACAGAAAGAACTCTTACAACAAAGAAACAAAAAATATTATAATAATAACCAAAAGATAGCTGAAATAAGCAAAAAGATAAGCGAACAACTTAGAAGAGAAAGGAAATCAAAAAGGTTAAAAACATTAAAAAACATATAGAAAAAATGGGAGGAATAAAAAAGGCGTTAAAAGAGATGTCTCACAAAAAGGACTGGATTCCAAATATTAAAAATAAAAATGATGGAAAGACCAGTAAAAGACCAGAAACTAACAATTGCTATGGAATATTATCGAAATTTATACCAAAGTCAAAAAGGAGAACAAGTCATAAAAAATATATATAACTTAGGAAACACAGATGAGGTAAAACCGATTCTAAACGCAGAAACAGTAAAAGCTATTCAGCCACAAAAACTAGATAAAGCACCAGGATCAGACTTAGTCACAAATGAATTACTAAAAATAACGCTACCAGTGATAGCCCCAAACTCACAGATCTGTTCAATGAAATATTAGAAACCGAAATCATCCCGGAAGACTGGACTAAATCGACAATCATTCTGCTACATAAAAAGGGAGATAAAGGCAACATAGGAAACTACAGAACGATCAGTTTGATGTCCAACATATATAAGATTTTTTCAAAAAATATACTAAGTAGAATCACCAACACACTAGAAGAAAACCAACCCAAAGCGTTTGATACACTAGAACATAAGTATATATGGGACGCTTTGGAAAGACAAGGGGTGCAAGCTAAATATATAAGAATAATTAAAAACGTTTACACAGCGAGCACAGCACAAGTTAAACTGGAATCTACTGGTTTGGAGTTCCTAATCAAAAGAGGTGTACGCCAAGGAGATCCTATTTCACCAAAACTGTTTTCAGCAGTGCTGGAAATGATCTTCAGGAACCTGAACTGGACCAAAAATGGCCTCAATATAAATGGTGAAAATCTTAGCCATTTGCGCTTTGCGGATGATTTAATTTTGTTCTCGGAGGACGCGAGAAGTTTGGGACTAATGTTGCAGCAATTATCGAACGAAAGTGCTGAAGCCGGTCTGACCATGAATCTTACTAAAACTAAAATTATGACGAATTCCCAAAGTAAAGACCCCATATTAGTAAATAATGAACAAATAGACTATGTAGAGGAATATATATATTTGGGCCAACTTATATCTATAGAAGATTGCATGCAAAAAGAAATGGAAAGAAGAATAACTAATACCTGGAAACGATTTTGGTCTCTCAGCGAAATAATGAAGGATAAAGATATGCCTATGAAAGCAAAAAAGAAAATGTACGAAATATGCATTATGCCATGCTTATTATACAGGTGCCAGACATGGGCCCTAACAGAACAACTGGGAAGTAAATTAAAAGTTTGCCAAAACGGAATAGAAAGGAGTATACTGGGTATTAAAAGAAGGGACAGAGTGAAACTAAAAGAAATTAAAACAAAAACAAAATTTAAAAATGCATGTACCACTTACAGACAGTTAAAATGGCAATGGACGGGGCATATGCTAGGAGAAAGTAAAGAAAAATGGACAAAGCTTATAACAGAGTGGTATCCAAGGGATAGTAAAAGAAACAGAGGTAGACAAATTAAAAGATGGGAAGATGACATAAAGAAAATAGCTGGTCCGGTATGGACCCGTTTAGCGAAAGACAGGAATATGTGGAAATCTTTAGAGGAGGCCTTTGTCGACAGACAAGCTGTTTCAGATAAACATCCAGCTGCCGATAAGTCAAACACTATGTTAGATTAGATTAGATTTATAAATACTTTAGTTATATTAGAAAGTAGGCATGTACCAGTTAGTTATTGTAAAAACGAAAGGTAACGGCAATAAAGGCTATTTTATTTTATTTATTTATATGGTTATGATCGTAAAAAGGACCTGCTTATTCAATGTTTGAAACACTTCCTTAGAATTTATGATATCCACAGTTTATTTAAAACACACACTGACAATTTAGTATTGCGGGTTGCTGACGGTGGTGCTGTCTTATTAGCGAAATGGAGCACCATCTCTTGAGCAACACGTTCTTCCCAATTAAAATCTATATATTCTTGGGCAAAGTGGACTTTCACTTGGCGATGAACAGCAGTTCATTGAATTTTACATGCCGGCTTGTATTGTTTCAATCCAGCAGCATGCATGAGTATGTCCACTAACAATCCGTTCTAGTACGGGTGTAAACATTACAGGTTTTGCCACGAACGACCCTTTTAAACATTTCCTGTTTCTTTAAAACGTCTTAACCACAATATGACTGTATTTCTCTGAAACAATTAGATGAAACGGGTGTCACTTTACGTTTAAGTAAATATATCTATACTAGTCTATACTAATATTATAAAGAGGTAAAATTTGTTTGTAAGTTTGTTTGTAGGGGGTAATCTCTGGAAGTAATGAACTGATTTTAAAAATTGTTTCACTGGTAGAAAGCTACATTATTCGTGAGTGCTATAGGCTAAATTATAAAGATATCATGCATAATAGCCGAACTATCTCAATTTTTGTCTAGCCAGGTGGAAAAAATAGCTTTTATAACAAAGTTTTTTGCATGCGCTGCCTTAACACTTGTATATAATTGAAAACAATGTATGGCAACCTGGTCCACCTTTAATAGTTCTACAAAAAAGTCCGCGACACCATATTTCTATTTTTTATATTTTAGCAGATATAGTAGCTTTTATGTGTTAAAAAAAGTATTTTTCGACGTACTTACCTTTGGACGATTTTTTAAACAACAAAACAGGTATTAAACCTTATCGTAAAAAATATTATTATCATCACAAGAACATCATAGAGATACGGTTTGCCCAAAAAAGTATGTCAATTGGTTAAATAGTTTCGAAGATAATATAAAATTACTAAATCGCAAAATACCGCCGTCCATTTACGAACCACATTAGAACATGCTTTGTACGGACGTTTTATCCTATCCTATATTTACCCATGGTATTTCTGTTTTGGGGATATCGGACAGTTTCAGCGGTTGTTTATCATGCCTAAAAGGAAATCACAACTTTCCCAGAGCAGCTCGAGTACGCCGTACGGAAGAGTCTGCTCTTGAAAAGCATCAGCGCCTCTTGAGGAATACAGAAAATATTTCGCAAGCACGCGCTGGGGAATCTAGCTCCGAGCGTTCACAGCGACTTACTAACCAAAGAGAACATCGCAGGCCCGTGCTCGGGAATCTAGCGCTGAACGTGCGCAGCGTCTCAGTGATTTAAGGCAGCATGTCTCTGCAACAAGGGATAGGGAGACTAGCGCTGAGCGCTCGCAGAGGCTCGATAGCCAGAGCGCGAGAACATTCGCAGGCCCGTGCTCGGGAATCTAACGCTGAACGTGCGCAACGTCTTTAGGCAGGAAATAAATCATAGCACTCAGTACTTACCGAACCACACTCATAATTTCATCACAAGTTAAAATGGTTACCGCCCAACGAAGTGGGCACGGGTCAGCTAGTAAAAAATAATTACACAGCATTGTCACAGCATACGGAATACTTAGGTATAAAATTAGACAAACACTTTACTTCTATGTTAAATCTCCAAGCAATCTCTCTGATCAACAACATCCAACATTCTTCTTCAGCAAATAGATTTTTTTTTTTGTATTTCAAATAATCACTCAATTGAGACATTGAGACATGATAATCAAACAATAGAATATATATAAAAACATTGGAAAAGAAGATTTTTGCAATTTACTAAGTCAAGGCACAGATAATATAATACTACGTTCAAGCCAAGGTAAGAAATGTTTGCGCTTAGTCACTGCAATTGCGTGTTGACTGGCTTGAGGTGTCACGGTTCATTTTTATTTTCCAACCCACATCCTTACTAACATTTGAATATCAGTTTTATTATGAATACACAAATTGTTTTTCAACTACCCACTTTTGCCCCAATATTGTATTCGTTCATCGAGTCTTACTAGTCTAATTAATTCATACAAATTGAATAACTCTTTATGTTATTTGCAGAGGGTGAACCCTCTTCAAATTCGTTTGTTTTAAGGGTGGGTCAGAGGACAGCTATCACCGACTGTACGTATTCATCGTACGCATCACTACAGCGCTCCATAAGAAATCTAAGTAAGAGCGAGAGAGAGATAACTGACTAGTTACTGTGCGTGTGTGTGTGTGCGCAACGGCCAAGGGAGGTTCGGCAAGGCACTATACACAACAAGAGAAACATCTGCTTTCTCTTTCATTCTTCAAGATACTGAGTATTCTCTTTCTTTACAAGCCAATCAAATGAATGTAAATGTGCGTGCAGTCCCTCGATAACCTTTGTTGCGATCTGTGCTTTCCTTGTTGAACTGATTTTTGACCCTTATTTTACGACTTCAGCATTACTTTAGACTAAGGATTTTGCATTGTGAATGGTACTTATCTGTTTAATAATTAATTTATTAATTCAAGTGACAGAGACTCATACACACAATTCAACAAATAACAAAAATAATACATTAAACATACACAATTCATTGAACACTCCGACACAACACAACAAAGGTACACACATACAAAAAAAAAAAAAAAACTGTCAACATTTTATTGACAGCCGACGACTGTAAGTGTCGTGCAAGTCACTGCAGCGACTTATAAAAGGACGGCTCGTTGCCTCCAGCGAGCTCGCGCTCGCAACCGCGCGCCCCGCGACCGCGCCGTCCCCTCGTGAGGGCGCGTTCACACGACACGCGCACGCCCAGCGCACGCCCAGCGCACGCCACCCGCGTCCAACTCGCATTGAAATTTGTTAAGTAAGAATTTGAGCCTTATAATGCATCGATAGATCTCAAATTGCATTTAACGAGGTCTACACGCGCACGCCATGCGCACGCCCCGCGCCCGCCTCGCGCCAACCCTGCACTCGCCCTGCCCGCGCTCTGCACCCTCCCCGCGTACGCCTTGCGCCCGCGCTATGGCCACAGAGTAGAATAAACGGACCAAAGATAAAGCTTCTTAAGAACGAGCAAAATTGTTACCTATTTTGGTAGGGTTGTCACAATAGGGTAAGACAAATTAAACAAAACATTTGTTAAATAGTTTTATTATTCAAAATTTTCATGGGACCATTCAGGAAGTATACCCTACATCCCGAATGATTTTTTATGAGACCAAACGACAAGTGTATTGCATTGAACAAAAAAAAAAGAATCATCAAAATCGGTTAACACCGTAAACTAAACAAAACAAAACAAAATAAATAAATAAAAACTCCTATAATCCAGTAGCAAATTAATGTTACTGCTTTTAAACAACAGAGGGCGTTTATTACAAATTTGGCAAATATTCTAGAAAGATCTAAGATTTTTTTTAAAATCTACTTGTCAAATTGTAGACGATAAACATAGACACGGCCAGAATCATTAAAAAAAATAAATTGAGTGGTATTAATTTACGTTATAAGGTGATACATCTAAATCGGTTCAGGCGTTTAAAAGTTATGGTGGAATAAAGAAACTCACATACATACATACATTAACTCTGAACACATGACACTCCTTTTTTTGGGGCCGTCGTGTCTAACATTATGATGTACGTCACTTTCGCGGGTGTTGAAGTCCACAATCTTATCTCAATGTAATAGTTATGTTGTCATGGAGACGACATAATGACTTTTAAAAACGATGATGTCAAAATAACAAAAAAAAAAACTGCATTGCACTAACACTTGAGATTGTCAACTGGCGGTGTAAGCGTAAACCGGTTTTTTCCAGTCTCGCCGCGTAAGTACGTGACAATATTTATTTATTTATTTAGTGGTCACGCACACATGCACCGCGTGCTTGTAGTAGTGCAATCGAATCGCGCGGTTGTTCGAAGCTTTGCCTCTGATATGGCTGGCATAGATGAGAATATGGCTAGTGTTGTATTGATTGTGATCGTCTGGCATGTTTTTTGTTTTAGTAATATATGATGGATAACTACGACAAAGAAACATTCATTTCTTTGGTGGAGGAAAGAGATGTGCTGTGGGATAAAACCCTTGAAAGCTACAAAGATAAAAGGAAAACTCTACAGGCTTGGCGTGAAATATGTATAATTATTAATGACGATTTTGAATCGCTGTCGGATGTGGAAAAAAATAAATACGGTAAGTATGTTTGAATATACATATATATTTAATAAATTGTTAACAATATTTAATTTGCCACGGTACTCGTCCATGCTCAGACATAAAGTATTCCGCAAAATGATTACGAACTGTACTTGCTGTCATAGTATTGTATTGTATTGATGGCGACCTTGGTAAAGCAGATAGTTCAGGGCCAAGATTGATGGTTGATATTTCACGCATACCCTCTTCTTTATGTATAAAGTTCTGTAGTAAACAACACGTTTTTACAATTTTAACTGCTAAATCAAGTGACACATCTAGAGGACGATGGAGAATTCTCCATTTATTAGCCATAATGCCAAAAGCACATTCTACATATCGCCTTGCTCGGGTCAAACGATAGTTAAAGACCGATTTAGTCGCATTCAGCTGTTGGCCACTGAATGGGCGAAGTAAGTTTTCGTGTAACGCAAAAGCCTCGTCCCCAACAAAAATGTAGGGTAGATCGACATTTGATTCTTCCAGTTGTGCAGGCGTTGGCAAATTTAACGTCTTGTTCACTAAGCTTTTCCAAAAAGCAGTCTCCTTGAAAACATTTGAATCACATTCTTTGCCGTATGCACCAACATCAATGAAAATATAATTATAATTTGTATCAACTACCGCCATTAAAACAATTGAAAAGTAATGTTTGTAATTTAAAAACATTGACCCACTTCTTTTGGGCTTTATAACTCTTATGTGCTTGCCATCTACAGCACCCAGGCAATGAGGAAAATTGGCTTTTAAACAGAAGTTGCGAGCAATTTCATACCACTCATTTTTAGTTGGTACTTTCATATATGTTTCTGACAATTCTTCCCAGATACTTTGGCAAACTTCTCTGACTATATAACTTAAAGTACTTTTTCCGATTCTGAATCCGTATCGTAGATCAGCGAAATTATGTCCTGTTGCTAAATACCTGGAAAAAAATGGAATAATAAATAATTATTATAATTAATAAGATCTGTTTGACTTATTTACAGGAAAACTGGTTGTGAAAAAGTGGAAATCTATGAGAGACGAATGGATGAAATGTCATAGAAAATTAAGCGAGAGCAAGTCGGGATCGGGAGCTAATCCATCAGTTCATAAGTACACATACTACGACAATATGAAATTTTTGTCAAAAATTTCCCAACATAGAAATACTGAGTCAAATATGGTACCACCCTGCAACACTGAAAGCGATGACAGCCATGATACATCAATGATCAAGAAGAAGAAGAAAGACCAAGTGCAAGATAAAAATTTGAGTGCAGTAGATATAAAAATGATGCAATTTATCGATTCTATGCAAAAAGAAGAAAAGAAAACTTCTGATGACAGCAGAATTATGTCATTTTTCAAGAGTATTGCTCCAACAGTAGAGAAGTTCAATGACGATGAAGTTATCGAATTCCAATATCAAGTTATTTCAATACTAAGAAATTTTAAACAAAGAAATCTAAACAGCAACACGTCAGAATCACAAAGTATACAATTGCAACAGCCCATCCAACCTCAGCCAACCTATGATACTGAAGCTTATGGATATTCTACTGCAGCTGTACCTTCTAATGTGAGGAGCCAAGAAGCTTATGGATATTCCACTGCACCTGGACCCTCTAATGTGAGAAGCCAATCTAGGCCTACTAATTATAGTTCCGAACTAGAATTTGACACTTACACTAGAATTGAACAAAGTCAACCCAGTGTGCAATCCAGTATGAGTGACGACCTTGACTTTGCGACACTGAATTAATTTTATTATTTTGCTACTGTAATATCTACCGCTGTAATTTAAGCTAATTATCGTTTTTGATTAATGTAATTATCTTACATTTTCTAAAATTAATAAAGGATTACATCAAAAATATGTTTCAATGTGTATGGTCACTTTCAAAATTGGAGCCATATTACTATAGTTTGAAATAATTTATTTAAAAAGGACATGCGATTTTTCTATTTTTGTGCTCGTTTGTAAGTAAACTATAAACCTTTCGAAAATACAAAAATATTTTCAACCATACGCGCATGCATCTTGAACGAGACCGTGACTACTTACCTCAAAGTTACAACCAACCTTTCGGCAGAAGAAATACTATCTCGCATAGCTGTGTGCTGATGCTTCAGTTTAATGTTTAAAACGGACAGTAATTTATCAAATGTCCTTTTAGTCATTCGAAGATAGTTATAAAATTCATCATCATAATTGCGTAATTCCGCATAAAGGATATGAAATTCGCCATGCTTCTCTCTGCGTGTTAATATAGGGTGAATCCAGTATTTTCTTGTAGTATTAATTTTTTTACTGTCTTTTTCTTTCTTCCATTGTTTATACATATAGAATGTAATTAGAACTTTGTTTAACCTAGTCAAATCCATTTTGGTTTAAACGTGCACACGTTTTGACAACTGGGGCCTTTCAAATTTTAAAATGGATTTGACTAGGTTAAACAAAGTTCTAATTACATTCTATATGTATAAACAATGGAAGAAAGAAAAAGACAGTAAAAAAATTAATACTACAAGAAAATACTGGATTCACCCTATATTAACACGCAGAGAGAAGCATGGCGAATTTCATATCCTTTATGCGGAATTACGCAATTATGATGATGAATTTTATAACTATCTTCGAATGACTAAAAGGACATTTGATAAATTACTGTCCGTTTTAAACATTAAACTGAAGCATCAGCACACAGCTATGCGAGATAGTATTTCTTCTGCCGAAAGGTTGGTTGTAACTTTGAGGTAAGTAGTCACGGTCTCGTTCAAGATGCATGCGCGTATGGTTGAAAATATTTTTGTATTTTCGAAAGGTTTATAGTTTACTTACAAACGAGCACAAAAATAGAAAAATCGCATGTCCTTTTTAAATAAATTATTTCAAACTATAGTAATATGGCTCCAATTTTGAAAGTGACCATACACATTGAAACATATTTTTGATGTAATCCTTTATTAATTTTAGAAAATGTAAGATAATTACATTAATCAAAAACGATAATTAGCTTAAATTACAGCGGTAGATATTACAGTAGCAAAATAATAAAATTAATTCAGTGTCGCAAAGTCAAGGTCGTCACTCATACTGGATTGCACACTGGGTTGACTTTGTTCAATTCTAGTGTAAGTGTCAAATTCTAGTTCGGAACTATAATTAGTAGGCCTAGATTGGCTTCTCACATTAGAGGGTCCAGGTGCAGTGGAATATCCATAAGCTTCTTGGCTCCTCACATTAGAAGGTACAGCTGCAGTAGAATATCCATAAGCTTCAGTATCATAGGTTGGCTGAGGTTGGATGGGCTGTTGCAATTGTATACTTTGTGATTCTGACGTGTTGCTGTTTAGATTTCTTTGTTTAAAATTTCTTAGTATTGAAATAACTTGATATTGGAATTCGATAACTTCATCGTCATTGAACTTCTCTACTGTTGGAGCAATACTCTTGAAAAATGACATAATTCTGCTGTCATCAGAAGTTTTCTTTTCTTCTTTTTGCATAGAATCGATAAATTGCATCATTTTTATATCTACTGCACTCAAATTTTTATCTTGCACTTGGTCTTTCTTCTTCTTCTTGATCATTGATGTATCATGGCTGTCATCGCTTTCAGTGTTGCAGGGTGGTACCATATTTGACTCAGTATTTCTATGTTGGGAAATTTTTGACAAAAATTTCATATTGTCGTAGTATGTGTACTTATGAACTGATGGATTAGCTCCCGATCCCGACTTGCTCTCGCTTAATTTTCTATGACATTTCATCCATTCGTCTCTCATAGATTTCCACTTTTTCACAACCAGTTTTCCTGTAAATAAGTCAAACAGATCTTATTAATTATAATAATTATTTATTATTCCATTTTTTTCCAGGTATTTAGCAACAGGACATAATTTCGCTGATCTACGATACGGATTCAGAATCGGAAAAAGTACTTTAAGTTATATAGTCAGAGAAGTTTGCCAAAGTATCTGGGAAGAATTGTCAGAAACATATATGAAAGTACCAACTAAAAATGAGTGGTATGAAATTGCTCGCAACTTCTGTTTAAAAGCCAATTTTCCTCATTGCCTGGGTGCTGTAGATGGCAAGCACATAAGAGTTATAAAGCCCAAAAGAAGTGGGTCAATGTTTTTAAATTACAAACATTACTTTTCAATTGTTTTAATGGCGGTAGTTGATACAAATTATAATTATATTTTCATTGATGTTGGTGCATACGGCAAAGAATGTGATTCAAATGTTTTCAAGGAGACTGCTTTTTGGAAAAGCTTAGTGAACAAGACGTTAAATTTGCCAACGCCTGCACAACTGGAAGAATCAAATGTCGATCTACCCTACATTTTTGTTGGGGACGAGGCTTTTGCGTTACACGAAAACTTACTTCGCCCATTCAGTGGCCAACAGCTGAATGCGACTAAATCGGTCTTTAACTATCGTTTGACCCGAGCAAGGCGATATGTAGAATGTGCTTTTGGCATTATGGCTAATAAATGGAGAATTCTCCATCGTCCTCTAGATGTGTCACTTGATTTAGCAGTTAAAATTGTAAAAACGTGTTGTTTACTACAGAACTTTATACATAAAGAAGAGGGTATGCGTGAAATATCAACCATCAATCTTGGCCCTGAACTATCTGCTTTACCAAGGTCGCCATCAATACAATACAATACTATGACAGCAAGTACAGTTCGTAATCATTTTGCGGAATACTTTATGTCTGAGCATGGACGAGTACCGTGGCAAATTAAATATTGTTAACAATTTATTAAATATATATGTATATTCAAACATACTTACCGTATTTATTTTTTTCCACATCCGACAGCGATTCAAAATCGTCATTAATAATTATACATATTTCACGCCAAGCCTGTAGAGTTTTCCTTTTATCTTTGTAGCTTTCAAGGGTTTTATCCCACAGCACATCTCTTTCCTCCACCAAAGAAATGAATGTTTCTTTGTCGTAGTTATCCATCATATATTACTAAAACAAAAAACATGCCAGACGATCACAATCAATACAACACTAGCCATATTCTCATCTATGCCAGCCATATCAGAGGCAAAGCTTCGAACAACCGCGCGATTCGATTGCACTACTACAAGCACGCGGTGCATGTGTGCGTGACCACTAAATAAATAAATAAATATTGTCACGTACTTACGCGGCGAGACTGGAAAAAACCGGTTTACGCTTACACCGCCAGTTGACAATCTCAAGTGTTAGTGCAATGCAGTTTTTTTTTTTGTTATTTTGACATCATCGTTTTTAAAAGTCATTATGTCGTCTCCATGACAACATAACTATTACATTGAGATAAGATTGTGGACTTCAACACCCGCGAAAGTGACGTACATCATAATGTTAGACACGACGGCCCCAAAAAAAGGAGTGTCATGTGTTCAGAGTTAATGTATGTATGTATGTGAGTTTCTTTATTCCACCATAACTTTTAAACGCCTGAACCGATTTAGATGTATCACCTTATAACGTAAATTAATACCACTCAATTTATTTTTTTTAATGATTCTGGCCGTGTCTATGTTTATCGTCTACAATTTGACAAGTAGATTTTAAAAAAAATCTTAGATCTTTCTAGAATATTTGCCAAATTTGTAATAAACGCCCTCTGTTGTTTAAAAGCAGTAACATTAATTTGCTACTGGATTATAGGAGTTTTTATTTATTTATTTTGTTTTGTTTTGTTTAGTTTACGGTGTTAACCGATTTTGATGATTCTTTTTTTTTTGTTCAATGCAATACACTTGTCGTTTGGTCTCATAAAAAATCATTCGGGATGTAGGGTATACTTCCTGAATGGTCCCATGAAAATTTTGAATAATAAAACTATTTAACAAATGTTTTGTTTAATTTGTCTTACCCTATTGTGACAACCCTACCAAAATAGGTAACAATTTTGCTCGTTCTTAAGAAGCTTTATCTTTGGTCCGTTTATTCTACTCTGTGGCCATAGCGCGGGCGCAAGGCGTACGCGGGGAGGGTGCAGAGCGCGGGCAGGGCGAGTGCAGGGTTGGCGCGAGGCGGGCGCGGGGCGTGCGCATGGCGTGCGCGTGTAGACCTCGTTAAATGCAATTTGAGATCTATCGATGCATTATAAGGCTCAAATTCTTATTTAACAAATTTCAATGCGAGTTGGACGCGGGTGGCGTGCGCTGGGCGTGCGCGTGTCGTTTGAACGCGCCCTTACACGCTTTCGTCGGTGCACGCGCACGCGCAGGCACGTAGGCCAAGCGCCAGTGCCCCGTCGACCGCCGCGAAGGACGGCCGCGCGCCCGTTGCCGCCACATATGACGCGCAGCCCTCGCTGCCCCGCGCGCCCGCGCGCGCCGCCGACGCCAAAACCGGCGCTACGCGCACCAGTCCCACTGCTCCGCCGGCCCGCGCGCCGCCGTCGAGTAAGACCGCCGACACAAGGAGGGCCCCCTCGCCCCCGCTCGCCCGAAACGACCCGCGCGCGCCGACCGCCGGTAGTGAGTGAGTGTGAGAGTGCGTGCAGTGCGTCCAGCCGACTGGCCGTGCCCAGACCGGTCGCAGAACTTTTAACTTCGCCGACCGCCCCTCGCTGGTCGGCCCCGCCGTCGCCCCTGTCGAGCTCGATGTACTCGCCGTACGCGGGCTCAGACACCTCCCTCGCCTCGGTGCACTCCGCCGCGAGTGCGTCGGGCGCGAGCATGGGCGGCGTCGGCGACGGCGACGGCGACGTCGACGTAGACGACGACGACGATGACGACGAAGTTTTCCCGGCTGGCGGCGGCAACCTGCGGATGACCTGGCCCAGCCACGAGCCCCGGAGGGTGCCGTCGATGCTAGAGCTCTCGGCGCACCCCCGCGACCCTAGGAGACCGCAGGTTAGCTCCCACACTATCATAGACGCCCCCCCCCCCCGTGCCACGCAACGCAGACAGCGTAGCCCGGACGAGGTGGAGGAGGAGGCGAAGTGGCCGTGCGTGAGCGCGCCGCCGCCACAGCCGAAGCCCGGAACGTCTTTCGCGGAGGTATCACGGCGCACGTCGCCCACCCCGCCCCGGACAACCGGCGCCGCAACCCCCGCGCACACTGCCCCTCCTGGCAGCGCTGCAGAGGAAAACAAGAACAAAAAGAAACCACGCTACCCTCCGCTGGTAGTGGAGAAACTCCCCCAGTGGGCGCACCATTTCCGCGCCCTAAATGAGAAGCTGGGCCGGGCCCCCAACGCGCGCCCATTCGGTAGCGGGGTGAAATTCTCCCCGCAATCGGACGCCGAATTCCGTCAGGTGCAAAGCTACCTGACGGAGCTGGAAAAGAGGGAGAGCATATCCCGGTTCTCCTACTCGCTGCCAGCGGAGAAGAGCCTCAAGGTGGCCATCCGGGGGTTGCCCGTAGACACGGCGCCGGCGGACATCGAAGAGGAGTTCCGCAACTTTGGCTACCATAAAATAAAAAAAGTCGAGATAAAAATCGAGGCCTGGCGTGGCAAAAAGGGACCTGCGCAGTGCCATAGATGCCAGCAATTCAGGCACTCCTCTGCGCAGTGTCACCGCCCGCTCGCTTGCGTGAGATGTGGCGGCGCACATGCGGCACGAGAGTGCCCGAGGCCGCGGGAAAAGCCCGCCACCTGCGCAAACTGCGGGGGCGACCACCCCGCAAACAATAGTAAGTGCCCAGTGTTGCGCAAGGAGGTGCGCAACAAGCGAGCGGGCACGGTCGCCATCACCGGCAACGCTCGCCGGCCAACACAGGCGCCAGAAAGGCTGCAGCCGACACCACAAGGTGAAGCCCAGACGGCAACACTGATGGCGGCCGCAAACACTGCCCAAAAACGCGGAGCGACCACCTCCGCTTCCGGACGGAGGAGGAACAGAAGAAATCGTGGCAGTAGAAGTAGAAATACCGCACCCGAGAATAGCAACGGCGGCGCTATCAATGTCCCGTTACACGACGAGCGCCGCCAAGCGGGCAATAGCGGAACTCTGCCGCCACGCCCCGCCCACATAACGGTGCAATCGAGCGCAAGACCGCCATGCCCCGCCCAGTGGGCGGAGCCAACATCCCACAAGGACGGACCCCTCGGCCCGTCGACCAATCCGCGCGAGACGAGCGTGCCGCTCGCGCGCCCACCTGTCGCCGCACCTGTCAACGCGACAGGTGCCACTGATAAGAAATACCGCGCCGCACTCGCCAAACACACATATGCCAACTCATCGAGCGACGTACACACACCTTCAAATCGCTCGCCACACACTACAACGTCCCGCCCCCTGCTGCGCTATCGGCTAGACCTGATTATGTAGTAGCGGGGCGCGGTCAGATTCCATCGTGGGTGAGCGCCAACTAAAACCGGCGCCCTTGTTGCTGGATCGACCTTTGCTGGGCCTTCCCTGGGTCACCAAGGATCTCACCCGGTAGGGATCTGGTCGCGCGGGCGCCGTGAAGAACTTAGGGCGCTCCCACGATCACATACCACAGACACTGACGTGCGCCGGGGGCAGGAGCACCCCGTAAGCGCCTAGGTGCAAACATGTTTTTTTTTTCGTCGATGGCGTATGTACGTGGCGTATTCACACATGGCACAGTATTCTGAATACGGTAAAAAATATCGTTCCGTAAAAAAATGTTATTCCGTTTTGTCATCGAATACTGGACGGCGGAACAGTAAAAATATACGGATACGTAGAATTTTAATGAATAGATACTGTGTACGTGGCGGGCGGTGTGTATAGTAGAATAGCGGCGGTATACTGCGAGTTTTCTGTTCACACATCGCATCCAGTAATGACGGATCCGTTGAACGTTATAAGGTGCCTATGTGTGAACAGGGCATAAATTTATGACTTATCCGCTAAAAACGTACCAGTAAAACGGACTCCCATGTGTGAACGGGCCGTTACGTGTCATCGTCCATTACGGCTAGAGATGGGTAACTCAGGAATGATAGATAAAAAAGATATGTATCATTCCGTTCTGATCACTCACTCTTCATATCAGTTCAAATCCGAATGTATCAGTGTATCTTTTACAACTCGTTCATTTCGTTAAATCGTCGTCCTTTTATATCTGTGTTAATCATGGTTTTGAACGCAAACTGATATAAATTATCCGATTTCAGATTTGCGCGATTTTCTTCTCGAAATCTAGATTTTAGCATGAAGGAAAATCGCGCAAATCGCTTAGGACTAGCTGAAAAGTTTTTCGAAAACTTATTAGGTAGGTACATACCTAATTGTAATTTATATATGTCGGTGATAGCTGTTCCCTAACCCACCCTAAAAACAAACGAATTTGAACCCTCTGTAAGTAACGTTAAGGTTTATTCAATTTGTATGCGTTCAGCACACTAGCGCTTCTTAATGAACGAATACAATAATATTATGGATACGCAAATTTAAACTTTAAATCGTTTGCATTAAGATACTTATAACTTGTTATTCAATTTTAATTTTTATGCATTATGACTTAAAGTTTATTAGAGTATTGTGATATAATCTTAATGTCATTGCTACTAATTGCTTATTTTAAATAAAACATTCAAGTAGCTTTGGTCTCGTGGTCACTGTATAAGGCTGAGACGAACGGGAAGCGAGTTCAAATCCTGCATTGAGGAGTATTGTTTTGCTTTCAATTTAGAATTTATTAAGTAAATATTTCTTGCATTATTGCAAAGAACGACGGCCACATACTTCAAATTTAAAATTTCTTAATTGGTAATATATTCGCTTAACTTGTAATAAGTGGGTAGTTGAAAGAGAAATATGAGTATTTGTTATAAAAAACTTGTATTCATTCATTAGAATATGGGTAGAAAAAATAAAAATGAATCGTAACCATAAAACTTAAGCCAGTCTACGCACAATTGCAGTGACTACGCGCGAACATTTGTTAACTTGTCTTAGTAAATTGCTAAAAACAACGTCTCTTTTCCATTTGTTTTTATTTGTATTTGTAATGTCTCTAAGATCAGTAAAACACACGCTTTTACAGACTTAGGTAGATGTACAGTATGCACAACCAGAACACGTGCGCACTCGCCTACGGCCGGTAAGCGACTGCCTCGCCAATGCGTCTGCGCATACACTACATCCCTCCTTTATTTTTATTGAATTGAAATGTTTCAAAATACAATTAAGGTAATTAGTATTCTAACTTAAACTACCATTATTTAATACAAAGTTTAACCAAACAGCTTTGATTTAACTTAAGTTTAAATCTGTGTAGTCCCAAAATAGTAATGAGTGAGTTGATAACAGTAGACAATAATATAAAAGTATATCAATTAACAAATAATAATTTACGTTGGTTCATTATTTTCTCCCAAATCATTATTACTATTTTGAGTAACCACAGTCCATGAATCATTTACATTCTTCAAGTGAATTATATTCCGGCGATATTCTTTCCCGGTTTCATCATTCCGAATGTTAACATCGCCACCATTCACGTTCGTTACTCTTCGGTTATTGTTTTGTACTCTAGGTCTGGTGCTGCCGGAATCTTGTCTCTAAACTGTCTTTCATAAAATAATTCCGAGGGAGATTTGCCTGTAATTGAATGAGGAGTACTGTTATACATCATTAAATAAATAAAGATGTCATTGTCTTCTTACCAGTCCCTGTTTTCAGCTTGACAAATTTTCAGACGTTTTAATACGTCTTGAATTTGCCTCTCCACATCCCCATTCTTTTGAGGCCAATATGGAACTGTGTTAAATAAGATGATTCCACATTCCTTACAATGTTTCTGAAAAACCTCGCTAGTAAACTGATTTCCATTATCACACGTCAAAGTTGCTGGGTAACCTAATCTGGAAAATATATATTTCAAAACTTTTATCGTATCAAGAGGAGTGATACTACGCATTATTTTAATTTTCTTATATCTACTAAAGTAATCAACAAGTATAAACAGGTGATCGCGACTGGGAAGAGGCCCCAAGAAATTCATGGCTACATCAACCCAAGGTTCAGCGAGAAGGGCTCGTCTTTTCATTGGATGCGGCAGAGTTGGATTAGATACAAGTGTACAACCTCAACACGCTTTTACAAGACGTTCAGTATCTTTGTCAATCCTAGGCCACCACACCTTTGTTCTAAGGCGGGCTTTCATCGCTACTATGCCTAGGTGACCTTCATGGGCCGCCTCCAGCACTCGTTGACGCAAATTATGGGGTATAACGATCCTAGTTCCCCGGAGAAGAATATCTCCATTAAAACAGCTCATTTTGAATGATTTTAAAATTGTTAATAGAATCGTGCCAATTATTATAAAAAATACCACCTTTGGTTTTTTGAAATTTCCTCGTCTCCAGCAGAACGTCCTTCAATTTCTTTCAAGGGAACTGCGATAGGTCTGCTGTAACTTACAATTTGGTTAATATAATTTTCAGAGTCAAATGGTTCCAACGAGGTATTTTGGCAAAGCCTGGAAAAACCTGGGTTTTATTAGAAGGATTATAATAGCCTAAACTTTGAATTTTAGATAAACATTTCTTAGAGCTTCAAATGCCTCATCCTGTTTGGGGGTCCAGAATTTCTGAATATTTGCTGACTTTCCGAGACCTAACCGTAACAGTCCTCGCAAAGGTTCAGTAAGGGTAGCTAAATTAGGAATCCATTTGTTTACAAAGTTAACCAACCCCAAAACTTCGAATTTCATAAATGGTATTTGGTCTTCTACTAGTTTTTATTGCTGCCAGATATTTTTCAAGCGGCCTAATTCCACTAGCTGGAAGTTCATGACCAAGAAATTCAATTTTTTTTTTTTTGTTTTATATACATTTATTTTCATTTATTTTCCTTCAAAACTCGCAATACTTTGCTTAACCTTTTGCCGTGTTCTTTTTCTGTAGCACCATGAACAATAATATCGACAATAAAATTGAATGTTCCTTCGCAGCCTAACAACATCTAATCTAGAATTTTTTGGAACATTTCTGGTGCACAAGAAATGCCAAATATTAACCTTTTATATCTAAACAGTCCTATGCTGGTACTGAATGTAGTAATGTACCTACAATCTTCATGGATCTCAAGTTGATGAAAAGCATTTTTTAAATTTAATTTTGTAAAATACTTAGCCCGACGTTTCAGATTTACTGACGTCCTTTTTTGTTTCTAATCTTGTTTTTTTTTTTTTAATTTACAGTTTTGTTGTCTGTCCTGTTGTTTGAAAATCGTCTTTTCTGTCGAGTCATACAATGTTCTCGAAAATGACCGATGAAGCCACATTTCGAACATCGTCTGTCATGTGCAGGGCATTTTGTATCTACTACATTTTGTGTTTTGTGATTCTTGTTGCCGGGACGGTTTGTTATATTTTTCTTGTTATCGATTTTATTTATTTCTGATTTGTTGAAATTGTTTGCATTGTTTGTATTTACATTTTAAAATTTGTCTACTTGCCTAGTTACAATTTCTAATGCATTTGCTTTACTAATATTTACTAATATTTTATTTCAATTTTTTTTTTTTTTTTTAAAGTGTGTTATGGATTGCGCGGACTCACACACTATTTCATGTTGGTTGAGATGTTAAGAGTGGTCGTCTGTAGTTCCAATAGTTGTAAACACGTGAAAACTATGTATATTTGAACATATTTTGACTTTTAAATTCTTAATTTGTGTCTTTTAATTATCATGATTAATTAGTGTTTTATAGTTGCTTTCACGTGCCATGTCGTGTATGATTTTGTAAACAAACGTTGTAAACATTGATTTTAAAAGAGTACGTATGAAGTTTCTTGCCCATTCTTCTCCATACAAAACTACCTTTTGGAAGGGGCAACTAGATTGAATCCTATTTTGTTTTTTTTTTTTTTTGTGTATGACGTTCAAAAGTGCCTTATTGGCCTAATTGAAATAATTGATTTGACTTTGACTTTGACTTTAATAATTTGGTCGAGAGTAATTGTATCTCCGCATTCTAAACATTTTTTTTTTTTTTTTTTTTAATTAGACCAAGTGACATTTTACCGTGATTTGATCAATAATATGCTCCTCTTTATTATGGAATTTTCATTTTTCGGTTTGATTTCTTAACCTCAATAAGAATCGTTGAAATTGTTCACCTTCCTCCTGTTTCATGAGTCGGAAAAGGTACCTTTCGTAAATCCGGCTTTGTTTCGGAGCAAAATAACAGTCCAATTTCTCTAAGGCTATTGTATACACATCGACACCTTCTCCTTCCTCAGCATGAGCTCCAGGTAGGTTATAATAAATTTCTTGAGATGCTATTCCCCCAACATGGAGAAGAGTAGCTCGTTTCTTTATAGGAGTGTCGATGTTGGCAGCCAGTAAATAAATTTCAAGTGCCCTCTTCCATTTCTCCCAGCGAGTACCGACAGATGTTGGATCGCCATCGCAATCAAAATGGTCTAAGTTGGTAAGTGTGGATGATGCATGAGTCATTTTGGGCAGCTTGCAATAAAATATATTGACTCTTATTTTTGCGTGGCTTTTACTGAAAATCAGTAACAGTACAACAACTGCATAGCCCTTATAATTTTGTAAGTACTTGTTGCGTGGACAATTGTATAGCTCTTATACTTTTGTAAGTACTTATTGCATGGACAACTGCATATAGCCCTTATATTTTGCGAATACTTATTGCGTGGACAATTGCATAGCCGTTATATTTTGTGAGTCCTTATTGCGTGGAAAACTGCATAGACCTTATATTTTGTGAGTAAACGTTGCGTGCACCTTTTATATTTTGTTTTTTTGATTTGTTATTTTAACATAATTACAGTCCCTTAAAATTGTTATTTAACTAATCAGCGTGGCCTTTTGTTATTTTTCTTATTGCGTGGTCCATACATAACATAACATCACGCCTGATATCCTCGAAGGGTTAGGCAGAGGTGTACCCATTAGTACACCCACATTTCACCAGTTATGTTTTTAGTCCCATGTAATAGGGGGCGAGCCTATTGCCATCAACCGGGAACAAATCCGGACTCCGAGGCTGCTACTGAGAAATTCCTGATGGAAAAACCCAATAATACTTTGCCCAACCTGGGAATCGAACCCAAGACCTCGGGTTCAGCAGTCGCGCTTGCGACCACTAGACCAACGAAGCAGTCAATGGTCAATTGCGGTCATAAGTAATTTTTTTTTTAAACTGATTCTCTCAATTTAGCATACGAATCATAAGAGATATTGCGGTGTAATTGTTGTTCGTAAACATACACCCAAATGCATTATCATTCAGGCTGTCATAATTTTAAGCCGTATTTAATATTAGAATAATATCCTATTACATATTATAGCATGTAAAACAAAACTTAAAATGTGGGTAAGTGGGTACAATATCTTTAAGCGAGCTGCAATAGGATGGTCCACATCAGCGGTTCCTAACCTTTTCGTTCTTGTCACCCCTATGACGTGTCCATGAAATTTATTGTACCCGTTCCCCATTAAAGTAACATAAAATAAGTTGAATGAACAAATGTTCTTAATTAAATCAAATAAGCCAAACAATGCCTACTTTATTATAATACGCAAAATATTAGCCACATAATCTACATTATCTAAGTGTATAGATTAAGATGAAATTAAAAAGTATACATCGGAAAAATATTATAATAATAAACAATGAACGGTTGGGTAGGCATTCCTCATTACGTAGGTCATATTAGTTTTTTTTTTTTTTTTTTTTTGTTAATTGTGGGTAACTGGGTACCGTTAGATTGAATTCGTGCGCAATATTTATAGTATACCTGTAACCATAGTTTTGCGTGACCTTATTTTCTTTCCATCTGATACGATGCATGGCCATTAGCAATGAAGGATAGTGATATGATTTTGCTTATCAGTCTCAATTGTTTACGTATTGACTAGGCTCAAAAGTAATTTTGGTTATATAACTCATTGTACAATGAGTGTTCATTTGCTTTTAAACCAATATTTACATTCTAACATTTTTATTTCTAATAAGGTATTTGAAACGAGCTACACGCAAACAACAGATAGGCAATAAACAATAATTTGTTATTTTTTTTCCTTCATTCTTTTTGGTTAGGCTGTATTGTACTCACTTTTATCCTCGTCGCCACTTGTAATGTCTCTAAGATCAGTAAAACACACGCTTTTACAGACTTAGGTAGATGTACAGTATGCACAACCAGAACACGTGCGCACTCGCCTACGGCCACAGAACATTAATACCCCTAAAGAGCTTACGGCCGGTAAGCGACTGCCTCGCCAATGCGTCTGCGCATACACTACAGTATTAATTTGTATTTTGTTATTGTTTTATCATGTCTCAATTGAGTGATTATTTAAAATATAAAATAATCTATTTGCACGAGGACAAAGTTGGCATTAGAGAGATTGCTAGGAGGCTTAATATAACAGTAAGTGTATTTTTCTAATTTTATACTTCGTTTTTATACCAAGATATTACATGACGTGACGTAAGCAAACATATTTTGATACACCTCAAAGAGAAGTGACATCTGTTTCATTTATTTGTTTCGGAGAAATACAGTCCGATTGTGGTTAAGGCGTTTTGGAGAAACAGGAAAAGTTCAAAAGGATCGTTCTGGACCCAAACCTGTAATGTTCACTCCCGCATCAGAACGGCACCGAGCAATTGTTAGTAGACATAAAGAACATCCGTTTATATCTACTTCGTCAACTGCAGTGCAGTATAATATATCTCCTCAAACTGTAAGAAAACATTTGCATGCTGCTGGGCTAAAACAATACAAGCCGGCACGAAAAATTGAATTAACTGCTGCTCATCGGCAAGCAAGAGTCCGCTTTGCCCAGGAATATTTAGATTATAATTGGGAAGAACACGTTGTCATATTCACTGATGAGAAGTCCTTCAAATCTGATAAGGATGGACGAAAAATTGTATGGTGAAAGAAAGGTGAACGGTATAATGAAAATTGTTTACTGTCGTGTAGAACCAGCGGTAGAATAACTCTGGGTTACTGGGGCTGGATGTCTTCCATGGGACCTGGGGAACTTGTAGAAGTTGGCGGCCGATTTAATAGTCACCAATATTTAGAAATATTACATGACGTAATGTTGCCGACTGTGCCTGTTGCCTACCCAAACGCGGATATTTATTTCGTGCAAGATAATTGCGCCATACACAGAGCTGCTGTGGTGCAAAATTGGCTAGCTAGTCAAGAAGGTATTAAAGTAATAAGTTGGCCATCTAAAAGTCCTGACCTAAACCCAATAGAAAACTTGTGGGGTCAAATGATTTTAAATTGGGATTCATCAGAAGTCAGGACAAAAGAAAGTTTGGCGCAACTGGTGACTTCAACGTGGGAACTCATGAGAGGAAGTGATGCTTGTTGGAACATGGTGCGCGGTATGCGAAGCCGCTTGCAACAAATTATCGAAAGAGAAGGTGCTCCACTTCGCTATTAGGCAGCAACGCAGGCAACAATACTTACGTGTCAGTGTGTGTTAAATAAACAATTGTTATCATAAATTCTAAGGAAGTGTTTTATACATTGAAAAAGCAGGTCCTTTTTACGATCGTAATCATAATACAAATAAAAAAATACAAGTAAAAAATCTATAAAGTAGGTAAAGTATTATATACCAAAGTATTTAGTGCTATTTTCACTTTTAATTGAAAAGTAGGTATGACAGTTAATGTGGTGATGTTATTGTTATGAAATAGAAATATTATACTTCTAAACATGTTGATTCACTACATAATTTATTACTTACTTTAAAAATCTTAGATTTTTAAAGTTCTAGCTCAAGTAGTTTATTTTATATTTATTCTAACTTATAACAAACATAACAAGTAATTATTTTTGTCAGTAATGATTTTACTTTTAACCATATTGAATAAAATCGTAATCAAAATTATTGCTGTTTTTCATTTCTGTTGTGATTTTTGTATATAAATAGTTATTTTAATTAACTATTTTAATTTAATATAAATAATATTAGGAATGCAAAAAATATAAATGAATATTGTAAACAAAAAGTGTCAAAAATGCAAACTTGGGTTTGATCTCACTACCATGTTGCTACCACTTGATCAAATCGTCTTTACAAATGAAGTTGAAATTATCAAGTCCTTTACGTGTCAAAACTGTATTCAAAAGATTATTTACCCTAACATAAAGTTTTGAAGATCAAATTGGCATAACAGTGTTCTATAATATTTGCGTCCTTGAACAAGTCGTTCGAGCTCATTAAGCTAGTACGTATCGAATTCATATATTATCCACCGCTAATTGCACAAGGTTCAAATTCGCCTAACTTTATTCAGCCAGTTAGGTGGGTTAGATAATTGCTATAACCGACTGTACCTACACTTTATTACTACAAATAAATAAAAACAATACCTAACGTACCTACCTAATCTACCAATGTTGTATTCGTTAGTCATTAATTTCATTGTAATAATAATATAATTATAATAAACTAAAATTTAAGGTTCATTTTTTTCGGGTATCTATTGCTCTTACTGATTCGTTGGATTGAATTGATCAATTGAGTGAAGCGAACCACGCTGAGCAGCGCATCAGTGCAACGTCGTCGCTTCGTGTCGTGCGCGGATTCAAAAGGATATAAAGATATAAATGAGTGATATTATACATATCCCAGTGATCGAAAGATTCATATCAATCTTTTCTTTTTAGTGATATATATTGCCCATGTCTAATTACGGCGGGTTCGGAGACATGTTCTGTCTTAGAGTTTTTTTGAATATCGCCGAGATTTAGTGGAGTAACGTAACGTAACGTTAGATGGTTATGTAGATGGGTTGTTGAACAACCCATCTACATAACGTTAACAATTAACGGAAGATTTAAGACAGACTTTAAAATATTCCAATATAGGGTTTTTAATCGTACATTGATTGTTACTGAGTACAAAGACGGACTACAAAATAGCCGCAGCAGTTATTAACTGTTTTCAAGAGCCGTATAAAGACAACAGATACACAGAACAGTTTATTGAAACAATAAACACAAAGATGCATACGCCAAATCTTTTAGCGGATTAAGTGCTTCAGCATTAAACCGACTAAGGACGGCATTTGTGCGGTTGGAAGCAAACGACTCAGAATTGACGGACTTCCCGAGATTTACGCAAGAAGAACTGATTTTGTTTGCAGTGGGTACGTATCACTTCAAGATAGCTCGCTCGTATTGTAGCGAGCACATCAAGAGGACGGGCATGTATGAAATCGAAGTTTTTAGAGAGCCTGCCACAGTGCCCCTCGATTTAAATGGTGAAAAGTGCGATTTACTTAGATGTCGTATACAATCAAGACACTTAAGGAGCAAGACGTAAGTATTATACGTACATTTTATATAAAAGAGAGAGTGGCATAACGGAGCATTAGTGCTCTTGCATTCATGAAAAGAGAACGTTGGACAGTTGCGCCCATGTGATGTCATTGATATACAGAGTGTTAGTGTAAACACCGTTATCCTTGAAACCCGTGGTGGGTGTTTGGTACTCGTAGGGTACGTTGTACGAAGTGGTACGTCCGGTAAGGTATAATAAAAGTCAATATTCACCTACGGTAGATAATATAATGTCCGTACCACAACACAATAAAATACAGGAACAAGGAAGGAGTACAGGAACAGTAGACACACAGTAAACACAATCACAGTACAGACACAATTAACAAGTCCACGTAAACAATACTATAACAATAATAATCCTCGAGATTCAAAGGACGAATTCACAAAAAGTAATTAGCGCAAGCGCGGGCGCAGTAGCACATGAGTAGAATAAACGGACCAGAGACAAAGCTTCGAACAACCGCGCGATTCGATTGCACTACTACAAGCACGCGGTGCATGTGTGCGTGTCCACTGGCCGCTTGTCACGTACGCAGCAAGACTGGAAAAAACCGGTTTAGGCTTGCACCGTCAGTTGACAATCTCAGGGTTGGTTTTATTAGTTTTAATATTTATATGGAAAACGTGGTATTTTTTTAATAATGGTTGTTTATTGTACTGTGTGTATGAATAATACTCGAAAAAATAATAATATATCATACTTTAACTATCCCAAGGAGTACAAAAGGTGAGTAAATATTTGATTGCCTACTACTTTTTCAACTCGACTACTGTTACCTATGTGTTCAGAGTTAATGTATGTATGTATGTGAGTTTCGTAGCGTAGGAGTTCAAACCAAAAAACCCATTGAATTTCCAACTCATTTATTTTTTTGTTATTTTGACATCATCGTTTTTAAAAGTCATTATGTTGTCTCCATGACAACATAACTATTACATTGAGATAAGATTGTGGACTTCGACACCCGCAAAAGTGACGTACATCATAATGTTAGACACGACTGCCCCAAAAAAAGGAGTGTTATGTGTTCAGAGTTAATGTATGTTGTTTCAGGCGGCATGATTGGCTCGAAGCTGTCGGGCGTCAAGATCTGCATCTAAAACTTGTTGATGATAAAACGAGACAACAATATAGAATATGTGAGGATCACTTCGAAAGAAACTGCATCAAGTTTTCTAAAAATGGAACTGTAAAATATTTGTTTGATTATGCTTTTCCAACACTCAAATTGCCGTCAAACGAAGGTGCAAGCTCGAGTTCTATACAAGAAAATGCTTTTCCAACGGTTAATTTGCCATCAAATGCTAGTGCACGTTTAAAGCAATTTGAGAATATATACGCACAAGAAAATCAGGAAATCCAACTTTTGCCCACTAGTGAAATACCTTCAAATAACTTTTGAAATAAAATAGTTATTTTGGAAGATCATACATCACGTGGCATTCAAACAGAATCCGATATGCAAATTTGTACAAATAGATCGGCGCAAACGGCTCTTCACCTTACAGCTAACAGTCCAAGAAAGAGAAAACTAGCACTTGAACTTCGAAAAGCTAAAAAACAAAAAACCGATATAGATAATATAACTAAAGAAGACTTTTTAAAATTATGCGATAAATTTATGACTAAAAGTATGTCACAAATTATTAAATGGCAAATAGATGTGAGGGCAGGTTATAGTGGAAACCGGCATAGTCTAGCTTTCAAATTTTTTGCCCTCAATCTTTATTACTCCGGTCCAGCGGCATACAGATTTCTTACAAACACATTTTGTTTACCTTCCTTGGTCACCTTACAAAAGTTAGTTATGCCAATAGGCACTAAGACAGACGAACGTTTGCTCTGTGCGTTAAAAACGAAGGTAGACAAAATGGGATCGCAAGAAAAGATTTGCAGTGTTTGTGTGGACTGCATGTCCTTGAAAGCTAACCTGTATTATAATATCAGAAACGATAGAATTGTAGGACTTCATGAAGTCAACGGGATTCAAAAAAAAGAACCAGCTAAATACGTTATTGTTATGATGATTCGCGGTATTATACATAACTGGAAACAACAAATAGCTCATTCATTTCTGTCTCAATGTAAAAATTATCCGGAAGTAAATGAATGGATTGACGAAATTATTATATCACTACTAAATATTGGCCTGGATATACGCGTATTTGTTTCAGATTTAGGTTCAGATTTTATAAAAGCATCAAAGTTGCGTTCCGTGAGTAGTGATAAAACATATTTCGAAGTAAATGGACACAAATTTTTTTACATGTTTGATGTCCCACATCTTATTAAATGTGTGAGAAACAACTTTAAAACATGTGATTTCATTTTTGACACTAAAGTTGCGAAATGGTCACATATAAAAGACTTGTATAATCAAGATAAACGGCGACAAATTAGATTAGCACCAAAATTGACTGATCTTCACATCAACCCCAATAATTTTCAGAAAATGCGAGTGAAATTAGCTACACAGGTCTTAAGTCGAACTGTCGCATCAGCTATTAACACATACGTAGACTTAAATCTTATTGACGCTGCAGCAAGAGATACCGCTGTTTTTATAAACAAAGTTAATAACTTGTTTGATATATTAAATTCTCGTACATTGCGATCTCCTAATAAATTCAAAAGAGCTTTCCGCGGCGATAATTATCGAATTGATTTCTTACAGCAAATGTTGGTATTTTTTGAGAACCTAAATTTAATAAGAATCGATGGACAGAAGGACGTAACGAATATCATGAATTTTATCAACGGGTTCCAAGTGTCCATCATTATTGCAACTTTTTGAAGATTTAAAATCAGAAGGAATTAAATTTATATTAACTAGACGCCTAAATCAAGACGTAATTGAAAATTTCTTCGGAAAAGTCAGACAGGCTGGAGGTAATTGTCAGGAACCAACATGTCAACAACTTAGTAATGCCTTCAAAAAGATATTTATAACCAATATACTAAAGAAACCTCGAAATACTAATTGCGATCAAGATTTCGATGGCTTACTTATGAAACCAGAGGACTGTTGTATTTTCAATACCTCCTCACAAGTTTCACTAGATCCGCAACCAGCTGAGTTAACAGTAGGTACAAGTGACTATCGGTTTGATTTACCGGAAAAAAATGGTTTAGTATATGTATCAGGCTATTTGTACAGAAAATGCCTCGAACAACACAACAAATGCGAAAAAATAAAACTGTACGTTAAGAGATCTGAACAACCAATAAATATGGGCAAAGATTCTTTATTCAGCCATTACAAGGATTTTAATGATGGTAACGTACAATTGGGTTTTTTAATTATACCTCCTGATAACTTTATCGCATTTGTTGAATTGCTCGAGCAAAAGTTTCGCGAATATTTCGATCTTGAAATAAATATTGTCAATGTTGGCACCGAAATACCTAAACGTATTAAAGATTGTAAATTTGATATGCCATGTGAGTGTTTCCCGTTAGATTACTTGAAAAAACTATATGTTCGATTCAGAGTTTACCACACAATCAAAAGAAATAAAAAATTATTAAAAAACAAAAATTATAAAAAGAAAATTATTAGAGTAAGTAATTTGTAAAGTATTAGTAGTAAGTATTCGTATTTTATAGCTGATGTATGTGTCATGTTCGTAAACGGGCGTTGTCAATTGGGGCTGGTCATCTCTAAAATGCCATGGTCAATTTCAATTTGTAATTATTATTTTATTTCTGAATTGTCTTTTTTATACTTACTGTGGACACCTTTAACTCGTTACATTGTTCTCACTTGATGTACCATCTGAAGATAAATGATGTAACAAAGGTTTTGTAATATTTTGGCGGTTGATAGAAAATCTTTAAATAAAAAACCACAAAAATGTTTAAAATAACCTACAAAATAACTTTTCTTTCGGAAGTTGGTGACTTTTTTGTGGTTGTTTTTGAAGTTAGTTACATTTTTTATTTTTTTTAAGATTTTTTATTTTATTTTATCCTTTTTAATAATTAACCCAAATTATTGTCAAATACATAATTTTCTTACATGTGCATCAGATTTTTTTAAATCCGTAGCACCGGTAATAACATCGCCCATGTACACAATGAGCTAAAAATAAAAACTATTCAACCAAACTAAATGAAAATTTTATGGGACTAAATGGCAGGTATACTGTATCGAACAAAAAATAATCATCGAAATTGGACCAGAAACGTCTGAGTAATAGGTGTAGACTATGTTGATAACTTTTTAGGTTTTTGTTGATTTTTCAAAAAATGCTTGTCCGTTTTCGATAAAATTTTCAGGGAACATTCGGGATGTAGGGTATATTTGGAGGACATAGTATATAAGGACATAGTAAGCCTCTCTGTTGAGCGAGTTATTGAAATAGCTTGCATTGAGCTTGAGCAGTTCATTGTAATGAGCGTGTACAGGCCCCCATGTGCTTGCTATGATATTTTTGAAAAATATATGGAGGAAGTATTATTGAAGACTTGTAGCAGTAACAAAACGGTTGTTGTCTGTGGAGACTTTAACATTAATATACTAGAAAAATCAGTTACTGTAAATAAATTTTTAACTTTATTGAAGTCATATAACTTGTACCACACATTCCTTGAGCCAACTAGAATTACTGCCACTAGTGCCACCTGCATTGACAATATTTTTACAAACTTAAGACCATCCAGCCGTTTAATTATAAACAAGTTGGACTCAGATCACTGTGGCCAGTTAGTTACTTTCCCTCAGAAAGTAGTTGAAGCTCAAAGGAAGTTTGTGAGTTTTGTTCCTGTATACAAAAGTCGTTTAGTACAATTTAAAAGTAATTTAATGGAAAGGCTACCGAGTTTGCCTTATCACATCAACCCGGACAATGCATATAGTTTATTATTTAATCTTATCAATTGTGAATACAGGAAAGTTTTCACCTCAAAAACATTACCTGCTTGTGACCGTGTTAAATTTAGTGACTGGGCAACACCGGGTATTTATAAAAGTAGGGAAAGGTTATATGAATTGTACAGTGAAAAATCATATAACCAAGACGAAACTTTTAAAGAATTTGTTAAAAAATATTCTAAAACTTTTAAAAGAGCCTGTTCCTCAGCAAAAGCCATACACATAAGAAATAAAATAAAATTATCTGGTAACAAAATTAAAACAACTTGGAATATTATTAATTCAGAAACGGGAAGAACTACAGTACGCAACCGTGATTTCCATTTGAAAATCAACAATGTAGATTTTAAGGCAGACATGGACGTGGCAACAGAGTTTGAAAATTTCTTCACTAATATTCCAATTTTAACAACCAGGACTCTGTCGTCGTCGTCCACTTCTGCTTACTCTATACTAAAAGAATGTGTACCAGAATGCGACAAACATTTTGAATTTTTTGTTGTGACTGCTAAAGACATCGTTGTTTCTTTTAGGGATCTAGATGTAAAAAAAACTGCCGACCTTTGGGGATTATCGGTACATATCATGTCTGAAATAATTGATGTTATTTCTCCTTTTTTAGCAATTGTTTTTAACTCTTGCATTGCATCTGGTGTATTTCCTGACCTGATGAAACTTAGTAAAGTGATTCCACTGTTCAAATCTGGTAGTACAACTGATCCCACGAATTTTCGGCCCATCTCCATATTACCCACATTGAGTAAAATCTTTGAAAAATTAATTTTGAATCAAATGTTAAGGCATTTTAATAAATATAATTTACTCCATCTGAGACAGTACGGTTTTACAAAGGGTCGTTCAACTACAGATGCGGCCGTGGAGTTACTGAAAAACATATTTGAGGCCTGGGAGGAATCGCGGGATGCTCTTGGCATTTTCTGTGACTTATCCAAGGCCTTTGATTGCGTAGACCATAATACACTCATCAGGAAATTGCACCACTATGGTATAAGGAACAGAGCTCTCGACCTTCTGACTTCTTATCTGAACAACAGAATTCAGAGGGTTGATGTCAATGGCAAAATGTCTGCAGGATCTGCGGTTACCATGGGCGTTCCGCAGGGTTCAATTCTAGGACCTTTCCTGTTTTTGATTTATATTAATGACTTACCTTATCACGTAAGGGATAATCACAAGATTGTATTGTTCGCGGATGACACTTCACTAATATTTAAAATCAAGCGACAGTTAGAAAATTTTGACGAAGTTAACAATGCACTCTGTAAAGTTGTCCATTGGTTTAATGTAAATAATCTTCTGTTAAACGAAAAAAAAACGAATCTCATTAAATTTTCAACGCCAAATGTCAGGCAGCTAAGCACCAATGTACAGCTTAATGGAATAGAGTTGAATCCTGTTGAGTCAACGGTATTTCTTGGAATTACCATTGACGCCAAATTACAATGGGGCCCGCACATACAAAAATTGTCAGGCAGGCTCAGTTCGGCCGCCTATGCTGTTAAAAAGATTCGACAAATAACTGATGTGGATACAGCCAGAGTCGTTTATTTTAGTTATTTTCATAGTCTCATGTCGTATGGGATTCTTCTCTGGGGAACCTGTGCGGACATTAATACTATCTTTGTTCTACAAAAAAGGGCTGTTCGAGCCATTTACAACTTAGGTCCACGGGATTCCCTTCGAGAGAAATTCAAAGACATAAATATTCTGACTGTAGCCTCACAATACATATTTGAAAACCTCATGTATGTACACAAGAATATTTCAAATTTTAAGAAAGTGTCCGATGTCCATGGACTTAATACTAGAAATAAGCACAATCTTGTGTTACATCACACTCGTCTCCACAGAGTAGGCAACTCGTTCATGGGTCAATGTATACGTTTTTACAATAAACTTCCCATTGATGTTCGAAATTTACCAATTAAAAAATTTAAAAGTTGTATTAAAGCCAAACTATACAAAAAGGGCTACTATAAAATTTCGGATTATTTAGATGATAAAAAAGCTTGGGATTGAACTGCTCGCTCTGCTAAGCCTTGTGATTATGCCCTTTGTAAATTACATTTTACTAAACATGATCTTTTAATTTAACGTTAATATGACATTTAGAGACTTGTATTTTTATATTTATTATTTATTTTTTGTTTTTTATTCTCATTGGGATATACTTTGAAAAGTATTTTTTTTTATATGTTATATTGTAAATATGTGAACTATGTGGGTTGTTGCATTTTTTCTGATTAGATTTTATGGTTGTCTGACAGTTTGAGTACTCGATGCGGCCTACCCAAATGTCCTTTCTTTGGTATTGTTCGTCGTGTCGTTGAGCTCCTTAAATTCTGAGTCGAGCTTGACGATTTCTGACAAATGCGTGCATTGACTGGACAGGCCGACTCAAATTTGTGTGCCTCTCTCCTCAAGGGAGCACCTCGGACATTAACCTACTTGGTTCGCATATGATTTGACCAATACAAATAATTGTATGGACTTTAAAAGAGACTTTGACCTCTGAGTTTGTTTCGGTGTTTCTTCTCAGAGCAGTCGGCTAGGAAACACTGGACTCATCTAGTTTAAAATGTGACGTGTAAAAGTGTTATTTATAACCAATTTACTGAATAAATATCATTTCATTTCATTTCATTTCATTTCATTTCATTTCATTTCCTGAATGGTCCCATAAAAATTCTGAATAATAAAACTATTTAACAAATGTTTTGTTTAACTTGTCTTACCCTATTGTGACAACCCTACCAAAATAGGTAACAATTTTGCTTGTTCTTAAGAAGCTTTATCTCTGGTCCGTTTATTCTACTCTGTGGCAGTAGTTAGCGGCGAGGTCGTTGACCGACTGACCTCTAAGCTCGCGGCGCGCGTGTCGTCGCCGCTAGCTCCCCGGCGCGCAGGTACGTGAGTACGTCACTATCACGCTAGTCCCGCGTGATCGTGGGCATGGTCCCTCAACATCATCCGACAGTATAATGTAAACATTATAGATGCCTTGAATGAATGAGTAGTGTTATCAATAAACCTAAATGATAATAATAGCACAGCCTAAAAATACATACAGTCGGTCGACGAAGACGTCTAGACAGGGCAATCGTGCAGGGTATGAGGGGCGAGGGGCGGGCAAGCCGATCCCGAACTGCGAACAAAAATATGTTAGCAGTTTGGGATCTAAGATTCAGGGCTAGCGCGTGTTTGTTTTTAATTTATTTGTTTATTTAAAATGGTGCATACGACCTGTGCTGTGAGTGATTGCAAGTCCTCATCTTGTATTAAAAATCTGCGGTTTCATCAGCTTCCACGCACAGAAAAAAGTGTAAATAAATCTGTTTTGTTATTGTAGAGTGCAGTTAAATAATTTTATTTGTAATGACGTGCCACGTTGATAACGTTAATAAAATGGCCGACCGTCGCGCGGTAAAAAAAATTTTTTTTTTCTAGTTAATCGCACAAGGCAAATCCTACTAATATTATAAATGTGAAAACGTAAAAATTAGGCAAAATAAAAGTCGGCTGCAAAATTTTACATAATATATGCTTCATGGGTATCGTGTCTATGGTTTTCGGGGGTGCTGATGACGAAAATGAGGTCAAAATGAAAATCCAAGATGGCCGCCGCAAAATTTTACAAAATATGCTTCATGGGTGTCATGCCCATGGTATTTGGGGGTGCTGATGACGAAAATGAGGTCAAAATGAAAATCCAAGATGGCCGCCGCAAAATTTTACAAAATATGCTTCATGGGTGTCGTGTCCATGGTTTTCGGGGGTGCTGATGACGAAAATGAGGTCAAAATGAAAATCCAAGATGGCCGCCGCAAAATTTTACAAAATATGCTTCATGGGTGTCATGTCCATGGTTTTTGGGGGTGCTGATGACGAAAATGTGGTCAAAAATCCAAGATGGCGGACCTCATTTTTTATGATTTGATTTGGGTGTCAATTTTCAGTTTAATTGGGGTGCTAGTTACGAAAATGCCATCTAAATAACTCAATCTATCTCAAGTTGGTCCTATAGTAAAAGTTGTTCAGTTTGGTGGCTTGTAGCAAATTCTTTCCTATGTACCACTTACCATTATAATTTCTGAAATATTTCTTTTTCATTGACTATGCTTACAGAAGCTAATTAAAATAATTTAAGATAATAATTTAAGAGATTTAAAAATAACTGTCATGGACAGAATTCAAGCCCGACCTTTGCCGAACCGTAATGTCGCACTGACAACTGAGTTATTTATTTAATTAAAAACTTCACTTAAAAAAGATCATTTAAAAACAGTACAGTAAGTAACACAGTAACTAGTTACCAAGTCTGCATCAGTTCAATTTTGAAATCTCTTTTTGTATACGCCTCATCTGCATTTTTTATTGTCATTCAAGTTCTTAATAAATACAAAAAATGTTTTCATTATTATTTAATATGTAATGTTGTTTTAATTATAATACTGCTATCGATGTTGATCTGCAATAAATAAATAATTTCATAAGTATTGTTTACTTGTGACAACCCTGGCCGATGCGTTACTGTCTAGACGATGTCGGCATTTCACCAAAGATCAAAGGCGTCGACCTACTGTATGGATTTTTATATTGTGATAATAGTGTGGCTGTGTTTATGTTGTGTTAATTTGTGTGGGTTTATGTAATAAATATAAATAAACTATGTGGTAGGATGAACCCTACATCACCCCCCTCCAGAGACCGTCAAGGGCGATAAAAATCCGGAAACCCGACATGACGACCTGAGCGAGTGGTGTACTCCTTACTACTGCTAGGTGGAGTGACTTCTTCGGGGTCAGCTTTGTCTGCCAAAGTGTATGCTGGCTTAAGGCGGTCGATTGAGACCGTGACCTCTCTGCCCTTAAATAAGATGCGGTAGACCTTGTCTCCCCTTTGCAGAACTTTGTGAGGACCTGTGTACGCTGGTTGCAGTGCGCCACGTAATGCGTCTTCACGAAGGAACACGTGATCAGTGGTCTGCAGATCCTTATAAACAAAAATGCTGGGCTTGTTGTGGCGGGATGCTGGGGTTGGTTGCAGGTTATGGGCAAACCTGCGGATGCGCGCGGCGAAGTCTGTGACGTCGGTCGTTCCCTCGTCACTAGGAGTGAAGAATTCACCTGGGAGTCTTAGTGGTTCGCCATAAACAAGTTCGGCTGAAGACGCTTGGACATCCTTCTTGAATGCGCTCCGTATACCAAGCAATACCCACGGCAATGCCTCTGTCCACTTGTCATTTGCATGGCACATAATGGACGCCTTGAGTTGCCGATGAAAACGCTCCACCATGATGCCATTACAAGCAGGATGGTATGCCGTTGTCCGCTTGTGCTGAAAACCGGCTAATCTGGCCAGTTGTTCAAATAAGGCCGACTCGAACTGTCGACCTCTGTCCGTAATTATGTCTGCGGGACAAATCCATCCTGATAGCAGCGCTTTAGCTACTGTCTCGGCGGTTATGTCGACGATAGGTACGACCTCCGGCCACCTAGTAAAACGGTCGACTGCCGTCAGACAGTACCTGAAGCCTTGCGAAATTGGGAGCGGGCCCACAAGTTCGATGTGGACAGTGGTGAACCTTGCACGTGGGAGGTGATAAGACCCTAATGGCGCAGAAACGTGTCGGCTAACCTTGGCCCGCTGGCACTCGAGACAAGCTCGTGCCCACTCCCTGCAGTCCTTCCTAATGCCTGGCCAAACGAAGCGTTCCGCGATCAACTTGGCGGACGCTGAGACGCCAGGATGACTGAGGGAGTGCAAGCTGTCGAAGACTTGCTTTCGTAGCGTGACGGGCACAAATGGTCTGGGAGGCGTTGTACTGACGTCACAGTACACAGAAGTACGCTCCCCTGGGACCTGCACCTTCTGCAAATCCAGCGATGATCCCTCCTGCAGTAGCTGGGACAGCTCCGGATCCGAAGTTTGCGATTCCACGAGAGTATCGAAGCTAACCGGCACCTGTACCGCTTCGACCGATAAGGGGCAATGACATTGTCCTTACCGGAAATGTGCCTTATGTCGGTGGTGAATTGGGCTATGAAGTCGAGGTAACGGAACTGTCTAGGCGAGCAGTTTTTCTTCCTCTCGTGGAATGCGAAACTGATCGGCTTGTGGTCCGTGTACACGACAAAGTGCCTGGCCTCGAGCAAATGGCGGAAGTATTTGATGGCCTCGTAGATGGCCAGCAGTTCCCTGTCATAGGGAGAATACTTTGTTTGCGAAGGGCTGAGCTTCCCAGAGAAGAAAGCTAAAGGCTGCCAGCCATCATCGCTAAGCTGCTGTAACACCACGCCGATTGCGTTATCCGACGCGTCAGTAACTAACGCGAGATTGGCATTGCAATCGGGGTGAGCTAGAAGAGCAGCATTAGCTAAGCTAGCCTTGCAGTCCTCAAATGCTTGCAAAGTATTGTCCGCAAGGTATAGAGGTTGCGAGCCCTTTACGTTGCCAACCAAGAGGGCGTGAAGCGGCGCCTGGATCTGTGCTGCGTAGGATATGAAACGCCTGTAAAAATTAAGCATACCCAGGAATCGGTGCAACTGACGGACATCTTTGGGCGGCGGGAAGCTGCTGATAGCGTCGACCTTGGAGTCCAGTGGTTTGGTGCCCTTTTCGGAGATGTGGTAGCCTAGGAAGGTTACCTCCGGAACACCGAAAACGCACTTGGACGTGTTGATCAGCATGCCGTAGTCCTTCATCCTGCCGAATATAATGCGGAGATGCTCCTCGTGCTCTGCCTGTGACCTAGAGAAGATCAAGAAGGCATCCAGGTAGCAGTAGCAGAAATCCAAACCTCTGGTCATCTCGTCGACAAAACGTTGAAAAGTTTAGCCTGCGTTACGCAAACCAAACGTCATGTACGGAAATTCGTACAGGCCGAACGGTGTGGTGATTGCCGTCTTCTTCCAAGTAAGTACCTACCACTTTATTTCGATAAATAACTACAAGTTCGGCGGCTTTCTTTGATGCGACAACAAAAGATGCCGCCAAAACTACCGCCACCGCGCCGCACGAGGCTCGGTGCCACGTGCCTACCTACCCCGCCGCCCCGCCACCAGCCGCGTCGCCCTGCGAATCACTTCCTTAGGCGCTTTGCACACGGAGCAACTTAAGTTGCCGCAATTGGCAACTTTTTAAAAGTTTCCTGTAAAAGTTGCTAGTTGCCATAAAGTTGCCGGTTGCCGCAACTTTTTGGCAACTTGTAAGCAACTTTTTTAGCCGAGTTGCAGTGTTGCAAACTTTGCGGTATTACCACTAGATCTGGTAGATTGGGACCCCCATCTGGTGGGCAGAATTTGTATCTGGTGGCTTGTGGATTTTTTAGTGGGCAAGTTTCAGGTTGATGGTTTTCAAAAACAAAATTGAAATAAATTTACAATACTAACACTTGCAGTGTACTCATCCGTTAGATGACTGTAGTATTAAAAAGAAAAAGTAATCAGACTGATAATGGTACAAGTTATTCAGGTCGATAAAAAAGAGGGTAAGAAACATCATTCTCTTCTAAAACAATCCTATTTAGTGAGCCCGAGTGGCTGTGGAGCAGAACTAGCATTTAGCCAAGCATTTTTGTCCGTGTCATCTAACTTATAATAATGCTTGATTAGACAGTGTGCGTTTTATGCATGGTTTAAATTTTCTCTCATTTAGTTGGAGAATATCAAGACGTATTTTATTATAGCATTTTACACAGTATCCCAAAAAGAAGTGTTTACTTAGTGGGAAAAACCACTAAGTTAATGGCAACACTATGCCGGGCACAGGGCGAGGGAGGGAGGGTGTGAAATCAAATATTTGACAGTTGCTAGTTGAACTGAAAACTGTTGACGATTGCCGCAACTCGCAACTTGAGTTGCTCTGTGTGCGCAGTCCAATTGAATTACATGTAAACAGCGAGTTGCCAGAAAGTTGCCAGTTGCCAGTTGCTGCAAAAGTTGCTCTGTGTGCAAAGCGCCTTAGTCTCCCGCGCAGCTTACTTCCGAACGGATGTTATTGTTGACCTACCTACGTAGTGAGTGTAGAGATGGGTTTTTGCCTGGGCATTTACGGACGTATTGAGTAAATGCCCAATAAGCGTCCATTTACGCCCAATAAATGACCAAAAACAGGGCATTTATTTTATTTGTAAAATATCATAAATTATTACATCATAATAAGTTCAAATAACTATAAAGTGTTTTATTTTTGTAAAATAAAACTATACTTAATTCCAAATTTTAATACCTAGTTTTGTAGACACATACCTATTTCTTATTCTCACCTAGATGTGGATACCTATTTTGTGTTCCAATTTAAAAAATAAAAATATTTTGATTACCACCAGCTTGCACCACAAGCTTTAGAAGGTAAATATGTAATTAAGTTTACATAGTACCTAAACACACTTAGACATGGACACGTGTAGTGAAAAAAATATAATTTCCAAATTTCTCTCCAAACAAGACAGGAGACAGAACAGAACGAGGCCAGTAGGCACAAAGGGATGTTTGTAACTAGGAGAAGCATTACTATTAGACGAATTATTATTAAATTAATGGGTCCTAATGTGAGCTGTCGCTTTTGATTCCAGTAATAGGTAGGTATGGCATAAACGCTTGAACGCACAGAAATTAGTTCTAGTTTCTGCAAGGTCCGCATAATAATCAACACCGGATGTAACCTGTACACTATCTAGCATAATATTGCGTTCGTTCTGCCAAAGAATACACTCCCATAAGATGTGATGAGCAGATTGTTCATATTCACAGTCGGATGTAGAACATTGACACAAAGGAGAAGCAACAAGCTTGAAAGAAAATAATTTAATCTTAAAGTTGCCATGTTACCTGTGAGAAATTGGGCAACACAGTGGTCCACCTCCAGCCATGTTCTGGCCAGCCGCTCACAAACTGATGAAAAGAACTGAGGAAGGCCCTTGATAGAATTATCCCACAGACCTACATTGATTAAAAGTTCTTCCCAGACGTCAGCCTGCGATTTAAATAATCTGGAGATCTTAGCTCGGTCACGTTGTGTTAGAAAGTTTGCGTCCATGGTCTCTCGCGTGGAATAGTACATTGCAGCACGTCGCTGCACCTTGAGATCGACTGGAAGTACACCTGCAAGTACTGGTAGGGCTTCATTACTGACGGTCCTATACGCTTTATTTACTTAAAAATATTAAAGCTAACCGTTGACTTTGAAGCAATTTACGTCGTACCGCCCCTATGGTGGCCCTATCGGCCCAAACAGGTGCACCGTGCTCCGGTGCGATCTCATGGCGGAATGGGAGATGCGACTGTCGCAACCCAAGTTCGGGCACGCCGCAATCGCGGCAGACCCCTCTTTGAGGAGTGGCTGGAGAGGCGCTACGGCGTACTCACCTACCGCCTGAAACAGGTGCTCATCGGACACGGTTGTTTCGGGAGGTTCCTGTGTCGGATAGTGCGGGAGGAAAGGCCCGGGTGTCACCACTGTGTGGATCGCCCGGAGAACACGGTGGAGCATACGGTGAGGGACTGCCCCGCTTGGGCAGAGCACCGCCGTGACCTGATTCAGGCCGTGCTCCGGAGCGAGAGGGAATGGGATGCAGTCACCTCCTTCTGAGAAGCAGTAATGCTAGCGAAGGAGGAGGCGGGCCGCGTGAGGGAGAGAACCACCTCACGCTCCAGCCGCCGCGGGAGACGCCCAGGGCGTCGGACGTCGCGAGGCGACATCTGGCCACCGTAGGCGCGGGCTTGCGGACGGCGAGTAATGGGTAGCTCGCCGTCCGATTAAGGACCAAGCCCGGGTCGACGGCGTGTTCTGTTCGCGCGCGCCTTAAAGAGCTGTAAGCATAGGGACGGGGCCCCCAACGGGGCCAGCACCTGCCGGGGTTGCGGGACGTCTTAACAGGATACCGTGGACCCGGAACGTAAAGGGCAACTGAAGGAACAGGGTGGTTTTTAGTCAGTAAAAGTCTGACAGTCCTTTCCGCCCCACCCAGGGCGGAAGTAGTCATTTGATGATTTTTACCACCTAAAAATAAAAAGATAAGATCGCGTCGCCCGCTGTTTTACACGCTTCTATAATCATTCAATTTGAAATTATCTTCACCCGATGATTTGTCAAGTGGTAGTCTCTTGATAACATTTATGAACACGTCAGTGGATGGTAAATCTGACGCTGGTGATTCAGGAGGCACAGCAGCCCACACTCTGATCTGCTGGTGGTAATCGTTATCGTTGACCGCTGAATCATCGAGGATAAGAGTATTAAATAGAACCTTTTTGGTCAATACAATTGTTTTTAATATTATACTTAACTAGCAGACCCGTGCCCACTTCGTTGGGCGGTAACCATTTAAACTTGTGATGAAATTATGAGTGTGGTTCGGTTAGAACCGAGTGCTATGATTTATTTGCTGCCTAAAGACGCTGCGCACGTTCAGCGCTAGATTCCCGAGCACGGGCCTGCGATGTTCTCTTTGGTTAGTAAGCCGCTGTGAACGCTCGGAGCTAGATTCCTCAGACCGTGCTTGCGAAATATTTTCTCTATTCCTCAAGAGGCGCTGATGCTTTTCAAGAGCAGACTCTTCCGTACGGCGTACTCGAGCTGCTCTGGGATGTCTGACGGGAAAGCTGTGATTTCCTTTTAGGCATGATAAACAATCGCTGAAACTGTCCGATATCCCAAAAACAGAAATACCATGGGTAAATGGATAAAACGTCCTTACAAAGCATGTTCTAATGTGGTTCGGCATTTTGCGATTTAGTAATTTTATATTATCTTCGAAACTATTTAACCGATTCACATACTGTTTCGGGCAAATCGTATCTCTGTGATGTTCTTGTGATGATAATAATATTTTTTTCGATAAGGTTTAATATTTTGTTGTTTAAAAAATCGTCCAAAGGTAAGTACATCGAAAAATACTTTTTTTAACACATAAAAGCTACTTTAACTGCTAAAATATAAAAGATAGAAACATGGTGATGCGGACTTTTTTGTAGAACTATTAAAGGCGGACCAGGTTGTCATACATTGTTTTCAATTATATACAACCGTTAAGGCAGCGCATGCAAAAAACTTTGTTGTAAGAGCTATTTTTTTCCACCTGGCTAGACAAAAATTGAGATAGTTCGGCTATTTTGCATGATATCTTTATAATTTATAGCCTATAGCACTCACGAATAATGTAGCTTTATACCAGTGAAACAATTTTTAAAATCTGTTCATTATTTCCGGACATTACCCCCTACAAACAAATGTTACCTCTTTATAATATTAATTATTAATAATTATTATAGTATAGATAATATAATATTTATCTTATATTAATCTTATCACTACTTAATGAAAAAGTCTTAATAACTATGAAATTTAACTAATTATAGTTTCCGCCCTGTTTTTGGGCATTTAAAAGGACGTCAATTCGTTTTTGCCCTATTTGCCCAGTTTATGCCCTTTTTGCCCAGTTGGGTTTAAACCCACTGCCCATCTCTAAGTGAGTGACTTGTGTTTTTTTTACGTAAACGTTGACCTGTTGACTATGTCTTATTCTAACGTAGAATATTTTATGTTGATGTGTCTTGGGAAAAGTGACTGAGTGATGAACTTGACGAAATAGGCCTCCATATCGTGCGTCGTATGTGATTCCAATAAGACGGCGCGCCGTCACACTTCTTCCGCCCTGAGAGAAGCTATTTACATTCTGGAGAAAGAGATGGATTGGTCGCGGTGGACCCGTTAATTGGCCCGCAAGATCACCTGGATTTGACCCCTTTAGATTATTTCCTCTGGGGCACTGTCAAGAAACAGATGTTCAAAAAAACGTGCGATACGGATTCACGCATAGTAGTAGCATTTGACCACATTATGACCGACACCTCCGTACTGCGAAGCGTACGTGAGTTAGTTTTGCATTAGTTGTTGCAACAAATGTGTAGAGGTACAAGGTGGTCATATCGAACAGCAACTCCGTGGTCGTCAAGTAGACATCATAATAAATTGACATAATGTGATAATGTGACAGACGCGACAACTTTGTTTTTTTGAATGTAGTGAAGTGTTAAATGTAGTTTCAATAATTATCAATAAAATTGTGCGTAAAATTACCTGGTAAAGCCACTTTTTCAAAGATTTATTCGTTAAAGTGATAAACAACAGCTGATAAGGTCACGAACTTGTGTAGAAAAATAGGCAGATAAGCGGCGGCGCGGCGGTGCAAAGGCGCAGCGGCACCGATCAAAGAAAGTGGCGGGATTCGGCGGAATCGTTCTATCTTTTTCTGGTTTCGCGTCATCGCTTCATTCATACAGAATTGCAGAGGTAAGAAACCAGTTTATCATTACAAATGTTAATAATTTTTTTTTTTTTTTTTTTAACAGTTTTTTATAAATGACTTGCTTTATTACGTATGTATACCGATCCTTAAAACGTAGGTAGAAGGAACAACAGGGTTTTTGTTACATGTTGTACACTTATAATTTATGTAAATATACTGATAATTATAAGAATTTGTATTTTAAATATTAAATTAGCACTAGAGATACGTCGTGTTTTTTCTTGCGAACCCTCGAAAACCTTAATTGTAGTATTTTTAAGGAAAGTTCAATGTTTTTATCCATTAATAATTGAGTGCATTTTGCTGGGGAACAGTGATAAAATTCATTATTCCCTAAAGAGTCTAGGTCTTCAAAGATATCATTAACATTATTCATTATTGTAAGAATAACTATTCAAAAGGATGATATAATATGTAAAGCGATTAAAAACCAATACGATACCACAGTAGACACTATATGAAATATAATTATTAATATTATTTTGTGACATATCGATATAATTATAACATTCTTCGGGACTGCAAACAAAGGACTCGCCTGTGGTTATTTTCTCAAGATCATTATAGAGATTACTTATGGTAGCCATTTAGAGAGAATAAATATTAATAAAATGAGTAAGACAATATTCAAATATTGATGGAGATGGTATAAAAGTATGCGTGGAGTCATTGAGGATCTATGCTTGTATGTGTGTTTTGTTTTAAACTTGTATGTGTGATTGTGAGTTTTTGTGCTGTAGATATTGTGTATTTGTGTGTATGAATAATGTAAACGTGTGTACATGATCAAGGTAATTATTAAGTTGATAATTTTCAAATAACTTTGATTATACATAATAAGGTGTAGCATGCTTTTAGCTAGTCAGATATTAGGTATTGGTGGGTTAGTGCTAGGGTTGCCACCTTTTTTTTTGAAGAAATATAGTATTTTTCTCAAAACCTTGCCAAAATATAGTACTATTGGGAAATTTTTGAAAAAAAATAGTACACATTTATTCATTTATCATTTTTAAACATTTTATACAAATTACAATCCTATATCGTACGTTCCAATTTAGACGATGTTTATACAAAAAAGTACAGCAGTGGAGTTAGCAATGTAAATATAGTATTTTTCGTACTATATTATATTTCTATAATATATAGTACAATTGACCGCAATATAGTACGATACTATATAATATAGTACAGGTGGCAACCCTAGTTAGTGCTGCGATCATGGAGATATTTTTCCGATTGGATTAGTATTTGTTTGTCCCCTACTTGTTTTCGAAGAAAAATATTTCCATTGCTGATCCAACAGAAAGTGTACTGGTTATTCTTAGCGAATTGTCTTGCCAGGTAGAATAGCTTCTTCAAACTTGCGGGTAGTCGGTCCGCAACATAAACAGCCTGGCATTTACCTGGTATGCCAATTTGCTCGGTGTTCAGTTTGTCTTCATTCGAAGATTTACCCTTATTGTACGTTCGGATTGCCCGTAATAGGTTCTGTTTGGTAGGCACTGTTTTGAACTCTGCTACAATTGGCCGTAGTGACGGGGTTGGGCTAGGTTTACCTGGCTGGCGGTATACGTCGCGGATTTCTGATTCTGATATTGGCGCTCCTACAAGCTGGCTAATATTGCGGATAGCACTTGACAAGGTAGCTGATGTTTCGTTTTCCAGCTGCGGAATGTTCCTTATTTCGACACAGGATGAACGAGATTTGTATTGCAGGTCCATTATTTTATTTTCAAGTGCTTCTATATATGATCTTTGTTCCTTTCTCTCCTTCTTTAAATCTTCCACCTCCTTTCGCATTTCCTCAAATTGTTTGTTGAAATGTTGCATTGATCGCTCAATTTCTTCATTGACCTTACGAATTTCAGAGCTGGATTCTTGAATTTTTGCATTCTGAGCCTTGATTACTTTTACATCGTTTACCAAACTTTCAATCAGAGTTTTTTGAGATTCCAGCTTCTTTGACACTCGTGTGTCTTGGTCGTTCCTCCAACCAGTAAGTAGTTCAGTTAACTCCTTTTTGTCTAAACCAGACACTGATTTCGGAGAATCTTCTTGTCTGGGGCGCTTAGATCTACTCGTTACATGTTCACACATGCCGAAAGCCGTAGTAATGTCAGGTTCAGATTGGGTCTCGATTAGATTCGGGGATTTCGGTGGTGGTGGAGAGCGATGGACTTTAGGCATATTGATAGTTACTTATCGCAATGAACAGACGCCAATGCAGACTTTAAAAAATATCGCGGCAACAAAAGGTTTGCAGACTGCTCGTGCAATCAATGCTAAACGGGAACCAGCAGGCGTTCGGCTTGTAGCACTCGTCGCACGTAGACGCACCGATGACGTCAGCCTCGCGTAGTGGAGGGATGTTTCGACGCTCGCTGCTACTTGCTCAGTGGCGCGGTGACTTAGAGCGCCCCGCCGCTGCTCGATGATGTGTGCGCGCTGTCGCAGGTTCGATCCTCACCAATCACTGTTACTTTTCGAAGAACGACTTGGGACGGGAGTGTCAAAAATGATGGTATCCTTTTCTAGGGCCGCCCAGTAGGCGTTAACACTTAATTTAAAATGTTGATGTGCGACAAGGAATCGCAAGTAGGTCCAAGTGGCCAATCAGAGAAATTCACGACACAATTTTTGCGGACAACCGACACACGTCCACTTGCTTTAGCGCTTAACCGACGAATCTAATTCTTGTCCGGACCATGATCATTGCGCTGCTGTAAGTACAATGTATTCATCTCCTCATGCACAAACTCTAAAGCTTTCTCGATGGTATCAGGTCGCATGCACCGAATGCGAGAACCCAACGGGTCACGTAAACCACGTAAGTACGACTGTGAATACTCGCTATCGTTTCATGTAAGCTGATATAGGTCATAATAGTGCTAAATAAATTTTAACACCGTTCATAAAATTCCTGCGGGGTAGCAGACCCCTGGGTTAGGAGCGCTAAATCATTATACAATGATGTCTCATCACGTTGGTCGGCGAAATTATTAACTAAAGCACTCCTAATTCCGTCCCAGGTTTCCGGGATACTATTCGAATTATACGCGATGCGGGTCCTACAATCTTATTTAAAATGCCGTTCAATAATGCCAAATTACTCAACTGATATTCCGGTTCATTTCTTATAAACTGTTGTACTAGTTGATCGCATAGCTATATGAATCGAGTTAACACGTTCGAGTTTCCATCGAATTCCGGAACCAATCGTAGGGCCTTGTAAACCTGATCCACTGAGTCAGCCATATTCGATATGAATAAACTACTACTATCCTCCTGATCTGCTTCTAAATTTCTATTAGCGTCTAAGGTACTAATTCCACTGTTACTACTATCTAACCAAGGTAACCGAGATTGCCGTGGATGGAAAATCTTAGATAATTAAGCGAAAACAAAAATTAAAAAGGGTAGCGACTCTAGAGCGATTCTAAAGCACTTACTTGAAACAATCCTGTACCTCTTACGTATCGATGTCTGGATACTCCTCTGGACTGCAGCTCTTGTAGATTCTGGATACTCGTATGGTGCTCGTTGGCAACCCGGGGGACTCGCGAATCGCGTTTTTGAAGATAATTTCAAGATATCGCGCTCGCGAACCGGCCCACGAGTATCCTACCGACTGCGCCAATTACGAAGGCTGTAGCCGGAGGATTTATAAAAATACAAAATTTATTAATTAAATTTATTTAAAGAATAATTACATTAATTACTTATAAGCTAAAATCGTTGACGGTTGACCGATGCTGTGTCAAAAGTGACGATTCCACGCGGGTGGCGATGTTCGGTGTCGTACTGCACCACGTTGTGCTGCGTCGGCACCCGTGTTCGTAGCTTATGCGCCACGTGATAATGAGGTAAACGCGTCAGCGATTTGGGTGCTATGCGAATATGTAACATGCGTAAGGAGTCTTAAGCCATTCAAAATATTTGATTTGTATATCATTGCTAAATGTTAAATATTCAATTACTTATGTTCACATATCGAACATTTACGATCTAGGCACGTCTCATTATATCTATCACAACAAAGGGTGTTTAAAAGGTCATGATTCGTTTTTATATTTGTGATTTCTGCCTTATTTATAGCCTTTATTAGTAGCTCTGAATTGCAGTGATAAATACACTCACACGTGTTTCTATTCTGGTTGGGAAATAACACCCAAAATGGCCCTATTTTACAGAAAAATGTTTGCACAAATTTTTAAGGGTATCATTTAGGTACCTTTTTTGTTTTCTGTTCTTGTTTCTAGTAATTTACTCCTTTCTGTCTGGTACTACTCTAGTATTCTCGTCTTCATTGAAAAAGCACTCTATTTTTATTACAACTTCATATAACATCATAACATCACGCCTGTAATCCCCGAAGGGTTAGGCAGAGGTGTACCCATTAGTACACCCACATTTCGCCAGTTATGGTTTTAGTCCCATGTGATAGGGGGCGAGCCTATTACCATCAACCGGGCACAAATCCAGACTCCGAGGCTGCTACTGAGAAATTCCTGATGGAAAAACCCAATAACACTTTGCCCGACCTGGGAATCGAACTCAAGACCTCGTGCACAGCAATCGCGCTTGCGACCACTAGACCAACGAGGCAGTATTACAACTTCCTTTTCTTTTTTTTTTGTTAAAATGTTTTAGGACCTTTTTTTGGCTACTTTTCTTGTGGATAGTCTTTCATCATTCCCTGTATGAATTGTAGTATTTTTAATCTTTTTTTTTTATATATGTTTAAAAGTCTCTTCAATTTCTTGTTTTCCTTTTTCACATTGCAAATCTCATCTTTAATTTTTTTTATGTCTCTATCTCTTCTATATCGCACATGTCTTATTTTCGCTCTTAATTTAAAAATTGTATCTGTTTCGGTTTTGAAATTAATGGTCCCAGTTTCCTTTATAGTAGAATCAGATAGAACTGAGTCAAGGGGGTCATTGCCACCATTTCCGCGAGGTTCGTCTTGTGATTTTTTTTTGTCCAAAACAACATTTTCAATTTGTTTCTCTAGTTTTTTTTATTAATATAATATTTTTTGCTATTGACTCTCCATCTTCTACGTCAATCTCTTTGAGCACGAGGTGTTAAATCTTTAATACTCACAATTTTTTTTTCAGATTTTCTCTTTAGATATCTTGCTTTTTCCTTCTCTTTTTCAATATTATATAATTCTTCGTTTTGTTTTAAAGCAGCGTAGCGTTTACGTTTAGCGATCATTCTTCTGGCTAAAACTTCCTCTTTTGTCTTCTTAGGGCGTGCCATTTTTAACTGAAATATTAAGCAACAATATTAATATTTATTTTTTAACCGCATTAAAAATGATTTATTTCGATAGTATTACATAGAAGCAGAGTCATTACCGTATTTTTCATTCATTACCGTGACTTCAAAAAGGTTACGGTAAACGACGGTAATGAAGGACACGGTTATGAAAGTTATGCACTTTTAGGTTATTTTACATTTGTCTATGGTCAGTTCATGCCATCTACATATTAAAAAATGAAAATGAAACAGAACCTAATGCATTGATGTAACAAAAAGATAGCAAGTTAATTTACGTATCAAGATGTAAGCGGACTTGTAATGAACAATAAAATGGAACAAACACTGTCAATACTCACATCGATCGAAATTTACTGTTACGTTTGCCGGTCGACTGAAGAGCGGGGGAGCGGCAATTCACTTAGAGGCTATGATCAAAGGGTTTTGTCGTGTGTAATTCGATTTACCGTCATGGTTCTGGTAATGAGTTTTGCGCCGTTACAAAATTGTAACAACACATTAGTCTTTAAATTATTTATAAATCAACGGGTAAGTTTATTATTATGAAACAAAAAAGTCTGAGTTACTCGACACACTCGTCAATTTAAAGATATTTGCACTAGTTTTCCTATAATACTAATAAATCTATAAAATCTAGTAATGGAACAGGTCCCCGTAATGAGTTTTTGGGTCCTTAATATTAAATTTTATGCAAAATTAACATAGGAACTCAAAAAAAGTACAGCACCTGTTAATAATCGTATGTTTACAATTGAATCGAGTTTAAAGCTAAATTCAAATTTTTAACCCACTAGATATGAATTTGGTATACTTTGAATATTCACCCTGGTTTGGTTTCACTAATAGAACGTAAATTCAATGAAAAAAAAATTTTTTTTTTTTTTAAGTAAAATCTCCATTTTTCCTCAAAATTATTTCACCTATATTACAATGATGTAATTAGTTAAAACTTATGTAGGTAGTTATAACGGACGGCCAGTGCAGCAGGTCAAAGCCCTTTGCGGTGATTACGTAACTCGGGCGCATAGTATCCATGAATTTACAGACGGTGTCGGACAGATTTTTTTTAATTTTTGAAAGAAAACTTTGTTTATTTATTTTTAAATTCAGATAAACATTTTTTATAATAAATCAAGTACCTATGGTTTTAGTGACAATGGTGTTTACACTAACAGTCTGTATTACCTAGGATGGGCTAGATACCAAAACGTTGTAATAGACATAGAAAAACTGGCATCGGTGAAGGAATACATCGTGAGGAAACCTGGACTTACTGTTCCACTCAAACCATGTCAGAGGCCCTTGAGGCGGTTTAGAAACTCTGACACTAGGTTGTGTGGGGTCGTAAGGCCTTACTACCCACACGATAAGAAGAAGACACTATGGAAGACTTACAGCTATATAAAAACTTAGCAAAAGAAAACATAGACGACAGAAAGCCAATTCTATACGTGAGGACTTGCCTCACGTATAGAAATACAATAGAAATTACGTGAACAAACGTCAATACAAAGTGTTATTGAAGTTAATATAGTATATATTATGTTTCTATCAGACGACGACAGTGTACCATGCAAAGGTTCAAAAAATGATTATCTAAAATTGCTTTGTTAACAGTACAATAAAAGGTAATAATAAAATTTAATAAACTCAAATTATAGACTATTTGAAAAACTTGAGGCTCAAGCACCTTTTGGCTGATGTCACACTGGTTGTGAAAGGATCCAAATCATGCTGCTTACATATCATATTGAAGTGCTTACTCACACGCACAATATAACTGTTCTGCCTATAATTCGTATAAGTATGAGGTAAGGGCAGATTGAAACGAAATAATTTACCCGGCACATTAAAATTAAATTTTGATAATAGCTCGGGACTGTTAATGTTATTATTTAATATTTTTAACAGAAACAGACAGTCAGCAATCTCACGTCGGTCTGCGAGTGGTAATAGGTGGTATTTTTTACAGAGTCGGAGATAATCAATTGAATGGTATGGAATCTTTTGATGATAAGAGAGAAATTTAATGAATCGTTTTCGTATGTTTTCAATACGGTCGATGTACTTATTGTAACGCGGGTTCCATATCTGAGATGCATACTCCAGCTGACTTCTTACAAAGGTGCAGTATAAAATTTTTAGTGTCTTCACATTTTTAAAGCACTTCGAAAGGCGCATTATAAATCCAAGCAGTTTAGAGGCTTTTTTTTGCAATGGCGTCAATATGTGTATCAAATACTAGCTTATTGTCGTGGTGAACTCCCAGATCACGTATAGTGTCACACCTTAGCAAGGTTTGGCCCGACAAGGTATAAGTTTGTGGTTAGGACTGCCCGTTTACTAGTGCAAGTAATAACTAAAGCACTTTGATAGATTTAAGTCGAGTTTGTTAACCCGACAGTACTCGTCAAGGGTGTACAGGTCAGCTTGAAGTGCTATTCCATCTTCAAGCGATGAGATCTTGGCAAAGATTTTCATATCGTCGGCGAAACATAATAATTTGGATGATTTCAGGCACAGTTCGATGTCCTTCACATAGATCACAAATAATAAAGGACCGAGCAACGAGTTCTGAGGCACTCCACTGGGCACACATACCCAGCTGGACATATAATTATTGAGCACTATTGCTTGCGATCTATTGTCAATGTAAGATGAAAACCACCTCAGGAGGTCTCCACGAATTCCTATATAGTTTAGCTTCTTAATCAGGGTTTTGTGGTCAATCCGATCAAACGCTTTACTATAGTCAGTGTAAACAACATCGACCTGCTTACCTTCATCCATAGCATCGGTAATGAAATCATTGAAGAAAATGTGATTTGAAGTGGTAGATCGCCCTCTTAAAAAACCACGCTGGAATGAGCAGAATGAATTAGAAAGGGCGGGATATAACCGGTTGTAAATAATTCGCTCAAATATTTTAGCAATAATGCACAATTCAGATATAGGCCTATAATTAGTAACTTCGGTTTTAGATCCCTTTTTATGAACGGGTGTAATAAAAGCAGATTTCCACACTCTGGGGACAACACCTTGAGCCAAGGATTTGGAAAACAAAATTGAGATAGGTAAGGTAATCGAAGAGGCACATTCAATGAGAAATTTGGATGATATATTATCAGGGCCAACACCTTTTGACGAATCCAACTTTCGGAGTAAATCAGAAACAGTGTCGATTTTTACTTCTATATGACAAATATCAGACGGGGGTATAACAGTGTCAGAGGAGGGAACCAAGCTAGAATTGGGATAATTAGTCGAGGTGGAGTCAAGAAAAGTTGACAAAAAATAAGAGGAAAAGGCCTCACAAATGCGATCACCAGCGAGCAATAATTCATCTTTGTAATTCAGTGTATTAGGAATAGTATTTGTTTTGTAGTGATTTTGAACGAAGGTCCAAAAGTGTTTAGGGTTATTTTTGATTGATTTTTCCGTTTGATTAAGGTAAGAACATATAACACGAAGCTTCCATAGTTTTAACTCTGTCACGCAAGTGTTTAAAAGTTAGTTCATCGGATTTCTTACCATAAGTTTTGAATTTCTTTAGATATTTATATTTTTCTCTAATGGTTCTAATAAGCGAAGCACTGTACCAAATTGGGTATGAATTATTGCGCACAAGCTTTTGCGGTATATACCTATTCTGAATTTCTTTTATAGTTTCTATAAAGTATGCAACTGAGTCATCCAAAGACCGCGATGAGAACTGGCGCTCTCAGTTAACGGCATTAATCTCATTATTTATTGAATTAAAATCACCTTTGCTATAAATATACCGTAACCTCGGTGCATTGGCGAGTGAAGGTAGCTAACAAAGCGGGATGATAAGGATCAATAGTCACTAGGTCAACACACTCACTAACACACAATAATTTATTTGAGAGGACTAAATCCAACAATTTCCCATACCTATTGAGCACGCCGTTATATTGTCCAAGGTCCAGTATAGATAACTCATCAGCTAGCGTACATTCGTCACTTGTGGCGGGGTTCACTGGGACTAACGGTTTATTTCTAGGGGGAGCCCACGAGATTCCACTCATATTAAAATCACCTAAAACTAAAAACACTTCGGAGGTATTACCCAAAATCATATTATGGTTCAAATTTGTTAAGAAATTATTGAGTTGATTCGAAAACGAAAAGCCTTTGTTTTGTTTACATAACTACACTGTGCAAATATATAAGTTTACATAATCTCGTGAGTTCAGTTTTTTAAGTCGTAAGGTAATCCAGAGATCCTCCGCTGAGGAGTGAAGGAGTGGTTGCAGGGTAACAGATAACTCCCAAGATGTCGCAATAGGTACACCACCACCACGGGTTTGTCCAGTCACAGAATAGTTTCGGTCGCGGCGCCACACTATATATCGGTCATCAAATAACTCGGAGTTTTACATACCATCGATCAGCCACGTTTCCGTTAAAACAATAATGTCATAAGAATTTAATGAGACCGTACGGTAAAACGAGTCTGTTTTTGTTCGCAATCCGCGTACATTTTGGTAGTAAATAGTCAGATGTTGTCTACCATTATCTGCCATTACCAATATGTTCAACTAAAATGGTATTAGCGTCGTTGTAATGGAATATCAGAACACAATTCATTTCGTAATAATAATTAAATGCGCATAACATCAATAAATATTTGACAAGTGGGTAAAAATATGTTAAAATCAGCAACAAAGTACAACTCATCCAATTCAAGCAGTAAACAACTGAGCGAGCAAGCAAGCACCAATAGATGACACACCGTGTAAACATCGTTATCCTTGAAACCAGTGGTTAAGTTTCACATAAAGAACGTATATTCGACTTTTTTTCGCTTTCGCCATCTCTTAAATATTGATAATAGAATACTTGTAGAGTGTGGTTGTTTATGACGAGGGGAATGACCGTTTCGTCTTTCATTTTATGATACTGACAAAGATAGCATGATACATGTTTAACGTGAATGAAAGAGATACTTATATTTTTATGCTATTTTGTATAGACATACTAACATGGGTAGCAAAGCAAATCGAACTTTGGTTGGTCTGTGTAGTATTTACTATTGTCAGTAAATTGAACTTGGATTACGGTCGTGCTTGCATTACTTTTTTAATATATTACTTATTGTCCATCTACTCTTACAAGATGAGTGACACTGAAGGAGAAGGCCCTTCTACGCCAAAGAAAACTAGAAAAGGGAAACATATCAAACAAAAATATCGTCAGCAGTGGGAGAGTGAAGAATTTTTCAAAGACTGGATTGCTCCTGTTGATGATGATCCATATAGAGCGAAGTGTACTAAGTGCGATGTGAAATTATCATGTGAACTCTCAACTCTGCGACGTCATGTGACGAATAATACACATAAAAAAAAGACAATGGCTGCATCTTCTACAAAAACTTTAGGTTCTTACTTCAAATCACGCGAAAAGGACCAGGACGCCTTAGTCGTTGAGGCTGAAATCAAACTCGCGGGTTTCGTTGCTGAACATAATATATCATTTCTTGCAATGGATCATTTGTCGGACCTGTTAAAATCTTGCTTCCCCGATTCAAAAATAGCGGCTGATTTAGCCATGAAAAGAGACAAATGCACAGCAACTGTGAAAAATGTGATTGGTGAAAGTCAGAAAGTGTACTTAGAGAATATTTTGAGACACCAGAAATTTAGTGTACTTGCCGACGAGTCTACAGATATTGCATCCTGCAAAACAATATGCATTGTTGTCAGGTATTTTGATAAAAATTACAAGAAAAGTATGACATGCTTATGGCAACTAGAGCCACTGCGCGAGAAAACTGGCACAGGAGAAACGTCATCGTCACGAGGATGTACTGCTGAATCACTTTACTTAACCATTATTGAAACATTCACTCAGCGTAATGTGCCGTTAGAAAATATTATCGGTTTTGCTTCAGACGGATGCAGTGTGATGATGGGCGCTCACAACTCGGTTGCCAATCGATTACGATCTGCTTTACCTGGTATACAAATAATAAAGTGCATCTGTCATTCCATGCATTTGTGCGCAAATGAAGCATGCAAAGAATTACCGCGACGTTGTGAAGATTTGGCGCGAAATGTGTATGCATTTTTTAAACATAGTGCGAAAAGACAGGCAGAGTACGTTGAATTTCAGATTTTTATAAATGCAAAAGTTCATAAATTGCTACATCCTTCACAAACGCGATGGTTATCACTATTATCTGTTGTAAATAGATTGTTAGAGCAATGGGACAGTTTGAAATTATTTTTTGCCCAAAAATGGCTTGAAGAACGCACCGTAGCTGCAGAGCTGATTTTTCGCGAATTACAGGACGATTTTGTAAAATTATATATTTTGTTTTTACAATGGATATTGCCTAAATTTGTAAAATTAAATGAGTATTTTCAAGGATCGGAAGCTAGATTGATTGAACTTGACGATAACATGAAAATTCTTTACAAAGAGATCTTGCAATGTTATTTGTCCAGAGATTATGTAAACCAGACTGAAATATGTTCTATAAACCCAGAAAATTCACAGCATTTTCTTCCTCAAATGTACATGGGTGTAAAAATCCTCACCGAAACTGAAAAACCAAATATTACAAACCAAAAAGACCTGCTAAATGAATTTAATACTCGGTGCCGAAAATTTTTACACAAATTCACAGGATTAGAAATAGGCACATGGAAAGTACATGAATTTTGGGCAAATGTCCACGATAAGACAGATTGCAAAACATTATCAAATTTTGCGCTAGACGTATTATGTCTACCACATAGCAATGCAGATTGTGAACGAGTTTTCAGTGAAGTAAACAATATGAAAACAAAATCTAGAAATAAGTTGATAACATCCACTGTCAACGGAGCTCTACTAGCAAAACAAGTAGTTAAAAATCAAGGAGGTTGTACGAAATTTCAAGCGTCAAATGACATGTGTAGAAAATGAAAAGTAAAGAAAAATATTCATTGCTAAAAAAAGATAGTGAAGTTTTCGAATCAATTAGAAACCTATACGGTGAAGATATTACAGATATTGTTTAACATATGTATTTTCTAATTACTCGTAGAAATAAAGTATTTACGGCAATTTCATGTATTTTTTTCATAAATACGGCAATTTTAGTTCTTAGATACGGCAGTTTAATTTTTTACCATCGCAACACTGCTCCACTCCACGGCCCTCAGTCTGTCCGCAGCCTCGTGGTCGATCGTACGTCACGTCACGCTTGCTCACGCGCAGCGCTCACGCCCGCGCCGCCCGCGCGCCACCGCTCATTTGTGCAGTTTGTTTGTGTAGTTTTCTCGCGCAAGTGTGTAGTTAGATTAGGTAGGTGTAGGTTATGTCGTACACAAACGTACAGTGGACCGAAATGGTTCGGGTTTACGCCGCTTCGGGTGATAACCTAACCGAGGCTCGAAGAATGTACGCAGAGTTATTCCTTGGACAACCTGTGCCAAACTGAGAAACGATGTTGGCGGCTACTCAAAGGTTACGTACCTATGGCCAGTTGAAGCGAAATGAAGCGCCGGGTGTATGCCACTGAGTTTCGTAACACGTCGGAACTCAAAAGGCGGATTCGTAGTGCGTTTAGAGACATCAAAAATGACACTGTTGTGCTTGCTAGAGTGCGAAACAATTTAAAAAAACGTGCGGAGACATGCGTGGCCGTAAATGGATCCCACTTTGAACAGCTTTTGAGATTAGTGTGCCTAAGTGTAAAATTATTCAATCAGTGTAAATAAAACCAGTAAGTAATTTTTAATTAAACTGTAGATAAAAATGTGATTAACTTTTACATACGCCAAAAATACCTACCCAGTTGTTTGTATTTTTTTTTCTTTATTGTTAAATGTAACTTCCATCTGGACTCGTCACGCAACACAAGGTAGGTATTTTTGCCTGTCCTAAGCCAGGAAAAGTATGAAGGGAAAGTTACATCACAGGTTACGTGTATTGTGTTTTTATTACAATGATGTAATAATTTAAATAGTTAAAGCAAGTAATGTAGGTACTTATAATGGCCTGTGCAGCAGGTCAACGTCCTGCGCATGACGTAACGTAACTCGCGCGCTGTGCGCGTGACGTAGCGGAATTATTATAAAAATGTAAATTCATATTAACATTTTTATAATAAATCAAGTACCTATGGTTTTAGTGATAACGGTGTTTATGATTATGTATATGTTATATATATATATTATATATGGTATATATGAATTTATGTACTTGTGTACGATTAAACTTGTTTAGATATTTGTTTTCAATTATTTTAAAATTTATTTTTTCTCTTTTCGGCGGCGCAGTGGTTGATATTAGCCTGGAGGAGGCGCAATGGGGCCGTGACTAGGCCTCCATTACATCCCCCTCCAGGGCCCTCCTCGAGAGCGGAGTCGCCCTTGCGGTGGCGACGGCGGCGGCCGCGACGGCAGCGGCGGCGGCAGTGGTGCCGACAGCGGAGGGCCTACCTCTGCTCCTGGCCTTGGCAGGTGGGGCGCAGGCCTTGCCCCCTGTCCGGTGATCGGCCGGCTTGCCAGCACCTGCACATGCAAAGCAGTGCGGCGCGGCGTCGCACGAGCCGGCCATGTGACCGGGCTGACCGCAGCGGAAGCATTTATCGCTGCGGTCCACCTCCGAGGTGCAAACGCATGCCGCATGGTTGCCCACTTGGCAGCGGAAGCACCTCAGGGGTCTGGGCTCGAGCAGTTTGACCTGCGCCGAAACCCAGCCCACCAGGAGCCTTCGACCCTCCGCTAAACTGCTAGTAGCTGGGGCGAAATTAGAAGAAACTGACAAAGTGGCTCATTTGTTACTTACACTGCCCTCCAATTATGACGGTGTTATAACTATTCTCAATCACCGTATGAGCCGCGTTAGCGTAGTACGTGTAACGGTTGAATAAATAGATCGTCAACCTTTTTACCGTTCCGAACTTTTAAACTAGTTCATCAACATAATAAAATAATCTTATCCATCATGAAAACTTGTGCGGTGTGCAATGATCAGTTCAATGACGGGGTCCAATGCCCAAGTTGCAAAAAACATCAAGATTTCTCTTGTGCCAGCATTTCCGAAAGTGGATGGAGCAAATTGGGTGCGGATCGCAGAGCACAATGGAAATGTCCTGCCTGCAGAGTATCGTCGCCGGCGTTACTCTCTCCTCAATCTGCTGCTTCACTGGACACAGTGTTAAGCGAAATACGTGAAATGAAGCAGCAGCTACTTGACCTGCCGACATCAATCCACGACCTTAGGTCGATCAAAGAGGAGTTATCCGAACGAAAAGAGCTATGACTTCTCTAGCGGTCGGCTGGATGACTTCGATGTTCGGATCGGCACTCTTGAGACAAAAACCTCAGCTGGGGAAGCTTCAGGACACAGTTTCTTCATTGCAAGCAGAAGTTGCTACAATGCTCGAGCTTTCTTCACACGACCAGCGATCCCGTCTTAGCAACGTGGAGATAAAAGGAGTCCCTCTAATGAAAGACGAAAGTCTATTTTCGGTGGTAGAGTCCATCAGCCGCAAGATAAAGTATAGTTGTGAGAAGACCCTGATCAACTACATCTCTAGAGTGCCTATACAGAACTCCAAGGATAAATTACTTGTTGTGAGTTTCCTGAATCGGTATGTGAAGGAGGACTTTGTTGCGACTGCACGTACTGTGAAGGATCTGTCCACCACTGATCTGGGTTTCCAAGGAGCATCACATCGAATATATAGAAATGATCACTTGAGTGTGCAATCCAAAAAACTCCTAAATAAAACCAAATCTACCGCTAAGGAGAAAGGCTATGAATTTGTATGGGTGAAACATAGCAAAATTCATATGCGCAAAGATGTTACTTGCAAACCCTTTATTGTTCGTAAAGAAACGGATTTAAACAAAATTATTTAAACCGCTACTATATGCATTTTGGACTAATTAAACTTTGTTTATTTCTAATCTTATGTTTTAGTATTAAAATACATCTATGTTTGATTTTACTTTTCTCTGTTAAGGTAAATGCACCTTATTCCGAGGGGTTCTAAAAATGGCATCATATTCCGATGTATTTAGAAAAACAGTTTTTTAAAGCAATTTACTAGTTATTTATGGTCTGCATGATAAAATAATGAATTAATAATTATCTGTTCATATTTATTTATACAAAGGAGAGTTTAGTATGGTCACACTGTAAAATAATCGGTCATTTTGCCGCGGGGAGCGGCGTCGAAAGCACACTTCATACATTTGGGACCTTATGCACGTGAGTATTACGATTTGCCAAATAGTGTTTTACGTAATAATTTTATACAACGCGAGTTTTCGTTTAGGTTGAAATATTGAAAGGATAATATTTTTTATCGAAAACACTTAAGATTTGAGTATTTTATTTGCAAATTAGCAAGAAAATAAGTGTTTAAAATACCGCGGCATTAGGTGCAAAATATTTTAGTGTGTTCCTAAAAGCCGATGTATACCACGGAAAAACAAATTTAAAGACATTTAGTTTTTTTAAATTTCGGTGTCTGTTTTATGATTATAAACTTTAATGTGTTAGTTCTGACTTAATGAATAACTCATACATTTAATAATCTATTTCCGAGGTACACCGTGGCGTCGCATTTACTAATTATAGCAGGTCAAAAATTGTTTGTACAGGTACTTTATTAATACGTTGAATAGAAGATTTTAGTGAAGACATTAGGTTTTATAAGTGTTCTGTTATTATATGTATGTACTTTATATTTGTTTTCCTTTCATATTGTAACTATACATTATTTTATTTGCATAATATTAAAAAACTTTTACTTTTTAGTACTCGGAATTAGAAACTTTGATTTAGCATCATAAAACGCTATTCCGATGTATTTACGTCGGAATAAGGTTACATGAGTACCTAATTCCGATGTATTTACGTCGGAATAAGATTACATGAGAACCTAATTCCGAAGTTAGTTAAGACCCTGTTTAAATACAGAGTGTTCATTATTTTATGTGCTTAGTAGATACGCGTTTAGTAACTGAAAGAATACTAATCATCTATACAAATACATAAAATTGGAGTGTGTGTTTGTAAAAAAATATAATAAAATTATTTTTTTTATGTTTAGTTTTTTTTTAATTGCATGTATTTTATTTATTTTATTATATTAAAGAAAATGACTTTAGAAGACTCTTAAGAATATTCATATTAGGTATTTTCCCTTTTTACCGGTGCTACTACGGGTCGTAGCACAGGTAAAAATAATTATTACCTGTGGTACTACTTACATTAACTTACTTGTGTTGTTGTAGGATAATGAACGCAAAAAAGAAATATACGGTCGAGGATCTTGAAAGTGCGCTTATTGCAATTAATAATGGCAGTAGCGTCTATAAGGCTTCCCGAGAATACAACATTCCAGAAACGACATTGAGAGACAAACGTGACCAAAAATATAGTGGCCATATAGCCGGTCGCAAAACGGTACTCTCAAAATCGGAGGAAACAAAAATTGTTGACTGGATCCATTATCTAGGAAAACATGGTTTCCCAGTTTCTAAAGAGCAGTTGAAGCAAGGAGTGGCAAAGCTAGTTGAAAATTTAAACCGTCCAAATACTTTCAAAGATGGTATGCCTGGTAAGCACTGGCTTGCCAATTTTTTGTCAAGACACCCAACTGTAGCAAAGAGAGTAGCACAAACTTTACCAACTCATCGAAACAAAATTAATGAACAAGATGTGCGCAACTGGTTTGATAGAGTCAAAAGTTATTTTGAAACTAATAATTTATTAGGTGTGCTTGAGGATGAATCAAGAGTGTATAACTGTGACGAAACGGCCTTTTTTCTCTGCCCCAAAGAAAAAGATGTCTTAGTAAAAAAGGGCAGCAAGCGTGTGTACAATAGAGTTGCTAATGATGAGAAAGAGTGCCTAACAGTTTTAGTCAATGTGTCTGCTGGAGGTAAAATAGCTCCACCTATGGTATTGTATCCATACAAACGCCTGCCTAAAAACTTGCCTCTGACGGTGCCACCAACGTGGGGTATAGGATGTACGGAATCAGGGTGGATGAATATGGAGGCTTTTTATGAATATGTCGCAAATGTATTTTACAAGTGGTTACTAGAAAATAAAATAACACTGCCAATTGCCCTGTTCATGGATGGACATACCTCGCACATTTCGTTGCCATTAAGTATTTTCTGCAAAGAAAAGGGAATCATACTAGTTGCGTTATTACCAAATTCGACACACCTTCTTCAACCACTTGACGTTGGAGTTTTTCGACCTGTTAAGGGTACATGGAAAAACGTAGTACACGACTTCAGAGTAAATAATAATTATGCCAAATTAAATCGTACAGATTTCGCCATGGAAGTAAAAAAATGTTTCGATATAAGTATTAAAGTAGATACAATAAAAAATAGCTTTAGAAGCGCTGGAATCTTTCCATTTGACGCCAATAATATTGACTTCTCAAAGGTAATGCCACGGGACTCACGGGAAGCTACTGCTATTAATTCACAGGACCAGTTATATACAAAGGAAAAGAATAGTTTTTTTGAGAAGTTTGAGCAACGACTGGCCCCAGAAGTTCTTCAACTATTTGTCGAATCTGGAAATGAGTGGGAAGGTGAGGAAAAGTATAGATGTTTATTTGGGTTCTGGAAGAAAATACAACAAGAAGAACCTCCTCCTATCTTCAACGATACTACAATTGCGAACAACATACGTGATTGTGATATATCAGATGTTGTTTCGAATATAGAAATAGGTCCAAACGGTAGTATCATACTTCCTTTGAGCCTAAGTCCTAGATCAATCAAGAGCCACGATATTCCCCAACTTGATATGGATCAGACATTGACACCAGGAAATAACCATTCAAGGCGATATTCTTCTGATTCTATTTTGCAAATAGAAACCTCACTTGGTCATAATATAACTGAAGATGAGCCTCAACCTTGTTGTTCAAGAACTCAAATACTTCCTTTGAGTCTAAGTCCTAGATCAATCATGAGCCATGATATTCCCCAACTTGATATGGATCAGACATTGACACCAGGAAATAATCATTCAAGACGATATTCATCTGATTCTATTTTGCAAATAGAATAACTTGGGCATATAACTGAAGATGTGCCGCAACCTTGCTGTTCAAGAACTCAACATTTTCAATCATCACCACCAATGTCACGGCAGTCAAGCAGTGATCCAACGCTGGATATTTTTCACCCTGCTGATAACACTAATAACGCCAACCAAAGTACAAATAATATAATAGCAGTTAAAAGTACACCTAACAAGAAACCAAATTTTCCTACTCCGTTCAAAACAGCGTTTTATTTTCCACAATCTCCAAAGAAAACAATGACTAGAAAAACTAAAAAACAAACACCAACGGTGGCAACTGCTGACGACTTTATAGAATATCAACGTAGAATAGCAAAAGAAAAGGAGAAAAAAGCGGAGGGCATTCTTAAGAGACGAGCAGATAGATTAAAAAAACAAGAAGAAAGGAAATCTAAAAAAAATAAAACCATACAGAAGAGGAAAACAGTACGAAAGACAAACAACCTGGACAAAATAAATGAAAGACAAGAAACTGAGGGAAATATAGAAGACGACAATATACATATAGACTTACGACATCGAAGAAATAATCCATTTTCATTAAACTCTGAATCATCCAGCAACGATGAAGACTTTACGTTGACCATGAGAAATAAAACGGCTAATAGGGTTAAGAAAACTTACACAACGTTGTTCGGTGAATCAACATCAGATAGTTCAATGTGATGTGCCATGTATTCCTTTTTTAGATATTATTAATTATGTTATTTTACTACATTGTTGAACTTTAGTTCCTAAGAATTGTTTCTGATCTCGTAATACGATCTAATTTTGATAATGATTATAGCAATTGTTATACTTTTAAGTTTTACATTATTTTTGTAATGATACAATTAGATTTTAATGTCGATTTTGTTAATTCATTTTTAGAAGATTAAGGAATAATATTAATAAAAAACAGAGTTTAGAATAAAACTAGAATAAACAAAAAAAAGAACTGATTTCATATAAAAAATAAACAAATTTGGATCTCGTAATAGGCTCTAATTTTGATATGATTATAGCAATTGTTATACTTTTAACTTGTAAGTACAAAAATAATGTAATTATTTTTGTAATGCAACAATTAGATTTTAATGTTGATATTGTTAATTCATTTTTATATTTTTATAAGATTAAGGAATAATATTAATAAAAAACAGGGTTTAGAATAAAACTAGAATAAACAAAAAAAAGAACTGATTTCATATAAAAAATAAACAAATTTGGATCTCGTAATAGGCTCTAATTTTGATATGATTATAGCAATTGTTATACTTTTAACTTGTAAGTACAAAAATAATAATAATGTAATTATTTTTGTAATGCAACAATTAGATTTTAATGTTGATATTGTTAATTCATTTTTATATTTTTATAAGATTAAGGAATAATATTAATAAAAAACAGGGTTTAGAATAAAACTAGAATAAACAAAATCAGAATTGATTTAATATAAAAAATAAACAGATTTGACTTTTAAACATCATGTATAATTCTCCCTACATAGTTCCCTTTCTATTTTTATACTCGGAATTAGGAACCAAATGCATCGGAATTACGATTTTTAAATCGGAATAAGGTACCTCGGACTTTTTTATATTTTTATTTATTTTATCAGCTTCAATAACCTTCTACTGACAAACTGCAAATATTTTTCAAAAATTTGATAGCTAACACTTCTGATAAAAATATAAAATTGTACACAAAGGTCCGATAAATACTTAATTTATAATGTTCTTTCGTGTTATGTTAAAAACAGCGCGGAATTAGGTGCCTTTACCTTAGTTATTTTAAAAGGTTTAACACCTCTGCATCGTTAATGAGCTCCCATTGTTCTCGCTTTTGCGCTGTTTGTCTTGAGGATCTAACGCAAACTAATACAGAGTATTAGTGTAAACACCGTTATCCTTGAAACCAGTGGTTTGGTTTCACAAATAGAACGTAAATTCAATGAATAATAATATCTTTTTTTTTTTAAGTAAAATCTCAATTTTTCCTCAAAATTATTTCACCTTATATTACAATGATGTAATTAGTTAAAACTTATGTAGGTAGTTATAACGGACGGCCAGTGCAGCAGGTCAACGCCCTTTGCGGTGATTACGTAACTCGGGCGCATAGTATCCATGAATTTACAGACGGTGTCGGACAGATTTTTTTTTTAATTTTTGAAAGAAAACTTTGTTTATTTATTTTTAAATTCAGATAAACATTTTTTATAATAAATCAAGTACCTATGGTTTCAGTGACAACGGTGTGTGACAGTCTGTATATACAGACTGTTAGTGTAGGTATTTATTTATTTAAACTTTATGCAACAAAAAAGTACAAAGGCGGACTTAATGCCTTAGGCATTCTCTACCAGTCAACCAAAGGTGCTGAAGAGATAACAAAGCAGGTGCAAAAAATTGAACATGAGGAAATAATCAAATAGGTACTTGATTTATTATAAAAATGTAAAAATTAACATTTTTATAATAAATCAAGTACCTATGGTTTTAGTGATAACGGTGTTTATGAGTATGTATATGTTATATATATATATATATATATATATATATATATATTATATATGGTATATATGAGTTTATGTACTTGTGTACGATTAAACTTGTTTAGATATTTGTTTTCAATTATTTTAAAATTTCTTATTTGATTATTTCCTCATGTTCAATTTTTTGCACCTGCTTTGTTACCTCTTCAGCACCTTTGGTTGACTGGTAGAGAATGCCTAAGGCATTAAGTCCGCCTTTGTACTTTTTTGTTGCATAAAGTTTAAATAAATAAATACCTACACTAACAGTCTGTATATACAGACTGTCACACACCGTTGTCACTGAAACCATGGGTACTTGATTTATTATAAAAAATGTTTATCTGAATTTAAAAATAAATAAACAAAGTTTTCTTTCAAAAATTAAAAAAAAAATCTGTCCGACACCGTCTGTAAATTCATGGATACTATGCGCCCGAGTTACGTAATCACCGCAAAGGGCGTTGACCTGCTGCACTGGCCGTCCGTTATAACTTCCTACATAAGTTTTAACTAATTACATCATTGTAATATAAGGTGAAATAATTTTGAGGAAAAATTGAGATTTTACTTAAAAAAAAAAAAGATATTTTTATTCATTGAATTTACGTTCTATTTGTGAAACCAAACCACTGGTTTCAAGGATAACGGTGTTTACACTAATACTCTGTATTAGTTTGCGTTAGATCCTCAAGACAAACAGCGCAAAAGCGAGAACAATGGGAGCTCATTAACGATGCAGAGGTGTTAAACCTTTTAAAATAACTAACAGAGAAAAGTAAAATCAAACATAGATGTATTTTAAAACTAAAACATAAGATTAGAAATAAACAAAGTTTAATTAGTCCAAAATGCATATAGTAGCGGTTTAAATAATTTTGTTTAAATCCGTTTCTTTACGAACAATAAAGGGTTTGCAAGTAACATCTTTGCGCATATGAATTTTGCTATGTTTCACCCATACAAATTCATAGCCTTTCTCCTTAGCGGTAGATTTGGTTTTATTTAGGAGTTTTTTGGATTGCACACTCAAGTGATCATTTCTATATATTCGATGTGATGCTCCTTGGAAACCCAGATCAGTGGTGGACAGATCCTTCACAGTACGTGCAGTCGCAACAAAGTCCTCCTTCACATACCGATTCAGGAAACTCACAACAAGTAATTTATCCTTGGAGTTCTGTATAGGCACTCTAGAGATGTAGTTGATCAGGGTCTTCTCACAACTATACTTTATCTTGCGGCTGATGGACTCTACCACCGAAAATAGACTTTCGTCTTTCATTAGAGGGACTCCTTTTATCTCCACGTTGCTAAGACGGGATCGCTGGTCGTGTGAAGAAAGCTCGAGCATTGTAGCAACTTCTGCTTGCAATGAAGAAACTGTGTCCTGAAGCTTCCCCAGCTGAGGTTTTTGTCTCAAGAGTGCCGATCCGAACATCGAAGTCATCCAGCCGACCGCTAGAGAAGTCATAGCTCTTTTCGTTCGGATAACTCCTCTTTGATCGACCTAAGGTCGTGGATTGATGTCGGCAGGTCAAGTAGCTGCTGCTTCATTTCACGTATTTCGCTTAACACTGTGTCCAGTGAAGCAGCAGATTGAGGAGAGAGTAACGCCGGCGACGATACTCTGCAGGCAGGACATTTCCATTGTGCTCTGCGATCCGCACCCAATTTGCTCCATCCACTTTCGGAAATGCTGGCACAAGAGAAATCTTGATGTTTTTTGCAACTTGGGCATTGGACCCCGTCATTGAACTGATCATTGCACACCGCACAAGTTTTCATGATGGATAAGATTATTTTATTATGTTGATGAACTAGTTTAAAAGTTCGGAACGGTAAAAAGGTTGACGATCTATTTATTCAACCGTTACACGTACTACGCTAACGCGGCTCATACGGTGATTGAGAATAGTTATAACACCGTCATAATTGGAGGGCAGTGTAAGTAACAAATGAGCCACTTTGTCAGTTTCTTCTAATTTCGCCCCAGCTACTAGCAGTTTAGCGGAGGGTCGAAGGCTCCTGGTGGGCTGGGTTTCGGCGCAGGTCAAACTGCTCGAGCCCAGACCCCTGAGGTGCTTCCGCTGCCAAGTGGGCAACCATGCGGCATGCGTTTGCACCTCGGAGGTGGACCGCAGCGATAAATGCTTCCGCTGCGGTCAGCCCGGTCACATGGCCGGCTCGTGCGACGCCGCGCCGCACTGCTTTGCATGTGCAGGTGCTGGCAAGCCGGCCGATCACCGGACAGGGGGCAAGGCCTGCGCCCCACCTGCCAAGGCCAGGAGCAGAGGTAGGCCCTCCGCTGTCGGCACCACTGCCGCCGCCGCTGCCGTCGCGGCCGCCGCCGTCGCCACCGCTAGGGCGACTCCGCTCTCGAGGAGGGCCCTGGAGGGGGATGTAATGGAGGCCTAGTCACGGCCCCATTGCGCCTCCTCCAGGCTAATATCAACCACTGCGCCGCCGCTCAGGATCTCTTGCTCCAGAGCATGGCGCAGTGGCTGATCAACATCGCGGTAGTCACCGAGCCGTACTTTGTCCAGCCCAGGGACGACTAGGTTTCGGTCCTCGACGGCTCGGTGGCCATAATCACGTCGGCCGCCGCCGGTACCCCGTCTCTCGAGATTGTCAAGAGAGGACGGGGTTGCGTGGCAGCACGGTTTGGGGAGATCGCTGTGGTAGGCGTTTACTTCTCCCTGAACCGAACTCTCGCCGAGTTCCACGTCTCCCTTAGGTAGCTAGGAGTCGTCGTCGCCGGGTTAGGTTCCCTCCCCGTGTTGGTCATCGGGGACTTCAATGCCAAGAACGTGGCTTGGGGTTCCCGGTACACGGACCACGCGCGGGGCAGGATGGTGGAGGACTGGGCTCTGGAGACAGGCCTGGTCATCCTGAACTGGGGTTCTGTCCCCACGTGTGTGCGTTGTTCCTGACGGCGTCAGCGTGGTCTGCTACGCTGACGACACGCTCGTTCTGGTACAGGGAGAGTCGCACCAGGCGGCGGCCGACCTAGCAACGCGAGGGGTTACTACAGTCGTCGAAAGGATCCGGCAATTGAGATCGAAGGTGGCATTGCACAAATCCGAGGCCATATGCTTTTATGGTGTTTGGAACGCGCCACCGTCGGGTTCCCAAATAACGGTGGGAGGGGGTCTCGTCCTCGACAGCCGGTGGAGCTTCAAGGAGCACTTCCGGCGTTTGGCTCCTCGATTGGACAGGGCTGGGGCCGCTTTTTGGTGGCTCCTGCCCAACCTGCATGAGATTGCATAGTTTGCGCTGATCGCATACAGACGTGCATTTCAATGCAGTATAAAATTAATAAATTAACGCTCGCGAAATTAAATTCTGACCCAGTTTAAGTATATTGGCTTGATATACAATACAAATCAACGTTCTGAGTGGTTTTAACTGAAAAATGGAGTAACTGGATTATAAACAGTTAGTTGTTTTCATCCCAAAAATGGACAGCAGCCCCATTAGTTGGAGTGGGATGATGCCACGCAGCCCTTCGTCGACACCAACACCGAGACCACCTCAACAACCCAAGCACTGCCAAGAAGAAGCCGTTGAACCAATTTCTACTCCGGAGATTCAGAATTGGTTGGGGGCTATAGCAGCACCTGAATGAGGTCTGTATTATTTCGTCTGTAGGAAAATTGAACTCTGACCAGAAGCTAAGAATTAGCACTATCTGCCGTAAAGTTGGACATGGCGTTTCGCAATTGGCTGTTCAATACCAGTCGCTGAAATCAGGAGCCTTCCAAACACATACCGCCCTGAAAACCATGACCGAAGCTCGAGACCTTACGGACTGTCTTACAGAAATGAACCGCACAATTCAGGAGACCTGTAAGAAGCAGGATGCAACTTCTACATCGTTTGCCGATATGGTGAAAAAGGGGTCCAGCAGTTTTATTCGACCCAATAATCTCAGTTCCGTGGCAATTTTTCCATGCGACGAGTCAAAGACCAGTGATGAAACCAAGAACATGGTACAAAAAATCATATGCCCTGGTGAAATGAAGCTGAAGGTACGGGGTGTCCGCAAAATTGGGAAAGAAGGACTCATCATCAGCACTGAGACCAAGGATGACCTAGATAAGCTCAAACAAACAGTCCAAATCGCTTCCCGACGAAGCCCTTACTGTTGACGAACCTCGGAAGCGCAAACCTCGCATTATTTTAATAGGAGTTCCCGCGTCGATGGCCGAAAACGAATTTTATAAATGCATTTATGAACAAAACATAATGGAAAAGCTACCGAGTATGACCTTAGATACATTCTTGACATCAATCAAACTTAACCACAAATCTGGTAGAAAGGAAGCTGAAAATTGTAACTACATCATAGAAGTTTCAGCCGTCATTCGCAAGGCCCTCATCACATAGGACAGATTATTTATAAATTGGACGTCCTGCCCGGTACGAGACTTTACTTTGGTAACGAGATGTTTCAAGTGCCAGCAGTACGGTCATGCATCTAAGACATGCAAAACCGCTGTCCGGACTTGCGGACACTGCGGTGAAGAAGGACACTCTAGCCAAGACTGCGCGAAGAAAGCCGAATGTTTGCGCTTTAAAAAACAAGCGAACCATAAGACGGGAGACGCAGCTTGCCCAGCTAAACTAGCTGCCGAATACAGGTACATTAATTCAATTGACTATGAAGGCGCCTAAGAGCGCTCCTTATTTGTTTAAATCTTAGACGTAATTTATTGTTGTTAGCCTTAAATAGAATGGATAACAGTATAATTACCGACATAGATAACTCATTTTTAACTGAGTCAAAGTCATGTGAGGTTGAGGACTGCAAACAATATCTTTCCCAGTATCAGAAGTCACTAACCGTACTAACCCAAAACATACGCAGTGTTTACAAGAACATGGACAGCTTTAACATTTTTCTTCATAGACTTAACTTTAATTGTGATATTATGGGTCTAACAGAGTGCTAGTTATTAAAGCGGCACGATAATCTGCCGGCAATACCAGGATACAACTTACTGTACACTAAAATTAACCACAATCAAAATGATGGTGTCGTTGTCTTTGCCAAACATTCATTAAAGATCAAAGTCGAAGAACCTGACCTACAAGATTGTATGAGTAACTGCCTTATCATCAAAATTGGTACAACCACGGCGATAATTGCTTTGTATAGATCCCCTTCCGCAAGAAATATTGCCCCTTTCCTCAGTTCCCTAAACCAAATATTTCAAGCACTTAGCCCTTTTAAGAATGTATTACTAACGGGAGATATTACATTAACATCGGCTCTGAAACCAGTGACGCAGGGACACAAGATTACCTAAATATCAGCTCATCTCATGGTTTCCTTCCTGCCTGGAAAGTTAATGCTCAATCAAATGTTACGTCACTTAAATAAAAATTCCATCTTTCATGAACAACAGTACGGTTTCACCAAAGGGCGTTGTACAACTGACGCTGGTGTCACCCTACTAAAGAACATTTTTAACGCCTGGGAGGAAGCTCAAGATGCCGTTGGAAACTTTTGCGACCTCTCAAAGGCGTTCGATTGCGTTAACCATGAGACACTTTTGTTGAAGCTGGAGTACTACGGGATTAGTAAAACATCTCTTGACTATGGGCGTTCCTCAAGGTTCGATATTGGGTCCATTTCTATTTCTAGTTTATATAAATGTGGTGTTTTAAAATGTGTACTTAGTAGTTAGAATAATAAGCATGAGTGAGTGTAAGCGAGACGACATATGTGTGTGAGAGAGAGGAAGGATAGAAGGGGAAAAGTTCAGATGACGATAACCGTAAAACCGATAACGTGTAATTAAAAATTAATAAAAGTCTAAAATAGTGAATCTGCTATTATTTCACCGCCTCAGACCTACAAATTTGGGGGCTCGTCCGGGATATCAAAAAGAAAGGCGGAATAGTTCGGCCGGTGAAATAAAAACGACGTATGCAGATCGGTACAACAATCAGACAAACAGTGCTAAATGGGCGGGAGCACTATCTAACGTGTCACTCTTCGCTCGACGCTCGCCGCGAACGGACGTGCTGCGCTTCGCTCCGCGCCCGCTCACGACTCCCCGCCACTTCTCGTTGCGCCCGCCGCGACGACTCCTGTAGTCAGCAGACTACAACCTATTCGATCCGAAGCCGCCTTTTTCAAGGCAGCGGACGATTAATTATTTCTTTAACCCGCGTGTTGTTGTGTTAGCTTCACTTGGCCCCTTCAGGGCTTAAATCCACAGTTTTGTGGTCCTCGGTGGATACCTTACGGTGCCAACGAAGCCGAGGGGGTGTTGCCCCAATCACACCCGCCGACCCCCTTCAGGGTGAGGCAGTCAATTGGAGTCGGGAGCTAGTGTCACAGCCTTGGGGGGTTCCTAGTCGTGCCTAGTCTCTGGTTTCGTTCACAGCTACACACCTAGTGTCGGTTGGGCGTGTCTACACCCTTCGCACTAGACTGGTCAGGGCCCCGTTCGCACAATAAGACTGGCGACGGGTTTACAAGCTTAGGGCACACCAGTAGGTACTCGCCTCCCTGCCTACACCCGGCAGGGAGGGTCACACATCCCCGGGCCCATCCACCCGGGGAGCTAGGCAGTTAGGATATCGACGCCCCCAAGGAATAAACCTGTATTATACTATTACTGACTTTTTACTGTTATTCCATTTTCGGAATCTATGGGTCGGGATATATCTATGCAATTTTGTTCATTTTTTTTCTGCGGTAATTTCCAACGATTTTCCTTATAACACTTTTGTTCTTTGGAAATATTCAATTTTTAATTTACTAGAAAAATAACGTTATACATTATTACAATTTAAATTCTGTGGCTACATTTCGGTAAAGTAATATTACTGTAAAATATTTCAGAAAAATTCTTGGTTAATGCGATTACAGGTTTATTATCGTAAATTTTGTGGTACACATTTTCGGTAATGCACTGTTACAGTTATTGTCCGGGACATACCTACTATGCGTATTGGCGGTAACTTGGTCGCGCTCGGCGAATCAAGTACATTTTCGGGTCATATTGGAGATTCCTAATGCATAGATAGAATTTAAAAACACCTCAAAAGTAATTGATACTCCCCTTACTATGTCTAATTCATCGCTACTATTAACAAACAACGAGTTAATCGCTTCTTCTACCACCATTTATAAAATAAAAAATAAACATAATTCTACAATTGATGCTGTCCAGTACATTATGAGAAGCAATTTGCAAATTTAATGAACTGTGGCAGCAAATTTATCTATTTAAAGAGGCAAGACTTATTTGATATTTTTTATAAACTTTCTGATCGAGAACGCCAATGGATCTATACTATTAAACATACTAAAACCGAAAATATCAAACAAATGACTCCAGAACGGAAAAATAATCGCACACAGACTATAAAATATTTTTTTTCTTTAAATAATTTCGAGACTCTCGTTTGTAAGAATTTATTCATTAACACATTAACTATTAATTAACAAATGGTATATACAACAATAGAAAAATTTAAATAAGACGAAGGGATTACAGATTTTAAACGTAAGCAAACCAATAGACCTCGAAAAAGCTTAACTCGAGAATATTTGTCACAAGACCCCAAAATAATATTAAAAATGCATCGTTTGTGAGTGGTTACCACAGCAAAATTATGTTGAAGTTTATTTAGCGACAAAACGTCAATATGAAACCATTTTTAACACCAAAATCTGCTCATTTTTTAAACCTAAAAAGGTCAATGTTCTACATGTTTTAAATAATGAGCAAGCCAGTCCACCAGAAAAAGTCTATAGAAGAAAGCTATAATTGTGATTGAAAAAAAGAAAGAATTTAGCAAATTAAACTTGAAGAAAAAATTACAATTGACAAAAACAACGAAAGGAACATGAGAAACAAGTATATTTACATACACACCTACCTGATCAATCAAATGTGTATAATTTTAAACTTGGAGTTTACAAGTCTCGGGAGAAAAAAAAATACTATGAAAGATATTGGAGAAAACAGATATTCTAGACATTAACAATTATTGGTAAATCCTTTGAATTGGTATCGCGATATAGATGAGAATACGATACGTTGCCGCAGGTGGACAAAGTTTTTTTTAAATTAATGTAATTTTAATGAGTCATACTTGAATTAAATAGGTATTTTAAATTCGTTTCAAACCATACGACGTGGGCGAAAACCTAAATCAGATGCTTCGATAGAAGATTCTGCATTGGCACGTGCTTATCATCAACTTCTTCCTTTATGCAAGGCGATGCATATAGATTTACTGTCTTTGTTCAAATAGTGGAGTGATGCCACGGTATTACCACGCATTTTATAAATCCTTATTTCTGTAGAAATTAAGGATTTATAGAAATTAGTTAGAATCGTGATGATGATGCCAATAATCATCATCATATCATAACATCACGCCTGTAATCCCCGAAGGGTTAGGCAGAGGTGTACCCATTAGTACACCCACATTTCGCCAGTTATGTTTTTAGTCCCATGTAATAGGGGGCGAGCCTATTGCCATCAACCGGGCACAAATCCTGACTCCGAGGCTGCTACTGAGAAATTCCTGATGGAAAAACCCAATAACACTTTGCCCGACCTTGGAATCGAACCCAAGACCTCATGCACAGCAATCGCGCTTGCGGCCACTAGACCAACGAGGCAGTCCAATGCCAATAATAATACCGATTATTTATTAATGTTTTTACTTTGCTACTTTTTTATACTTTTATTACTGATTGCAATTTGTGATCGCTATGAGAACTTTGTTTCTTATAAACGTCATAATAATTTTAATTAATTTTATGAGTTTTCTTTAGTAATTCCCTCGAAGATACCGACGACAAATTTATTTTACATAATTGGTTTTCAATGATTACCATAATATGACTACCAAAAACTTTCTATAAAATACGGGTTACACTTCTTTACCCTCTTATGGTTATTTAAAGTTTTACCATAATAAGTCGGTAACTGAACATTACAATCTCTCTCTGTAATGAAAAAAAACGTTCAATAATCCAGTAAAGCAATATTATGCCAATGATTTTTGAGAAATTTACAAGAATAAATCGGTAAGTAAACATTACTGGAATAATATTGATAAGTCAGGATCGTAAGATATCAATACCCTACAAATTTTATGAAACCATTTTCGGTAATATGTATTTTGGTGAATAACTTATTCTGTGTATACTTAATAGTTACAATCAATACTTCAAACTTTTCGGGTAAAAAATAGCTTTTCCGTTGTATAACAATGTTGGCCTAATTACCTTTTGTTGAAGAAATATATCCCAAAAACACTAAAACATTTTTCCTGTAAAATTTGATTTTTGCGATTACCGGTTTATTCCTCGGGGACGTCGATATAGTTAGGTTCCCCTCGCGAAATTTCCCCCGCGATTCCCTCCCTCCCTCCCTCTTCGATAATGTCGGACGCTATTATAGTTGCGTTCGTCAAGGAGGTCCTCTTCAAGGACCCCGATTTCATTGCCAAATATGGCAAGAAGTTTGCTACTTTGCAGCAAAACTCTTCTCCGTCCGAGGAAAACATTGCTAGCTTTAGCGATGTGCTCGACAGCCCCGCTTCCCCGCCACCCGTTGACAAAGGAATTTCAGTGGCGGTACCATCAATGCCCTCACTGGAAATTCCTTCACTATTGTCCATCGAGACAATAAACCCTTACGCGGAAGCACACAATGTGTCGACCGCCATTGTTCCCGCCGCCATTGTTTCGCAAACAATGGGCGCCTCGCAGCTGCGTGTCGCAGCTGCAAACCCCGACACGTCCGAATGTATGGACACCTCGGTTCCACGTGACCACCCTTCTGCCCCCGCTTCAGACTCCAAAGACTCCCTTTCCTCCTCCGGTTCATCTGACGACGACTACCAAGTCGTTGGCAGTGGAGGCAAGAGGAAAAAGGGAAAATCTCCCTCCCAGGTTACCAAAGCCAAAAAGGTCGTAGCAACGACCTCCCCCGCGTCCCCCCCGACCCCTAGTCCCACCGTCAACGCTGTCTCGACTTCCGAGTCCAGCCTATTCCTAACGCTGAACACGTCCAAATCTTATCGGACGCCTTCAGCATCTACGTCAACCCGGATGCCGTAATTATGGCTCAGGAAATCATTGCTTGCAATGCTGACCTTACAGGCATAAGGAAAGTGTTCGACGCGTACCCCGCAATTACGCGTGTCCTAGAAAAGCTTTACAGTCCTAAACCATAATGGATAGTAAAAAACTTTGTTGTACCAAACCCCGTTCCCTCAAGTTAGGCTTCTTCAATGCAAATGGCATCAATGGTCAGCGGGATGAGATCGCCACTTTCCTCCACGATCATCATCTCGACATACTCCTAGTACAGGAGACATTCCTGAAGCCCCGCCATCGTGACCCGAGAACTGCAAACTATCGGTTAGTTCGCAACGATAGGTCTCGTTGTCACAAGGGCGGCACCCTCATATACTACAGAAAGGAACTGTACTGCATCCCTATGGACCCTCCCCCGCCGCCATGCCTCCTCTCACTCGCCCCGACAAAACCATCGCTTTCGACAACGACGAAAAGGCTGAATGTCTAGCCGACAGTCTTGAGGCCCAATGCACCCCGAGCACTCAACCTGTAGACAAAGCTCACCTTTCCAGGGTCGACGCCGAAGTCGAACGTAGAGCTGCCCTTCCACCCGTCGAAGACCCCGACGACCCACTGCCCCCGTCACCCCCGACGAGGTGCAGGACATCATCAAAAACCTCAGACCCCGGAAAGCCCCTGGGTCTGACGGAATCACGAACAGGGTATTCAAACTCCTCCCTGCCCCTCTCATGACTGCTTCTTCAATGGCGCCATGAGCAACAACATCTTCCCCGGGACGTGGAAAGAAGCCACCGTCATTGGCATCCCCAAACCCGGCAAACCCAATTCAGAGCCTTCGAGCTATCGACCCATCAGTCTGCTCAACGTTCTCGGCAAAATCTACGAGAGGCTTATTTATAAGTGCCTCAAAGATTATGTCCAAGCAAAGAGCCTCATCCCGGACGAACAATTCGGGTTCCGTTCCCACCATTGTTGCGTCGAACAAGTCCACCGCATCGTCGAGCACATAAGCGTTGGCTGTCAACGTGGCTCTCTGACGGGCGCTCTCTTCTTCGACATAGCGAAAGCTTTCGATAAAGTCTGGCACAATGGCTTAATATACAAGCTCTACCAGATCGGAGTGCCTGACCGCCTCGTACTCATCATACGAGATTTTCTGTCTAATCGTACCTTTCGCTATCGCATTGAAGGTGCGCTCTCCTCTCCCCACCCTATACGCGCCGGAGTCCCTCAAGGCTCCGTCCTATCCCCGCTTCTGTTCACGCTGTTCACCAGCGACATCCCAAAAAATAGCAAGGCCCATCTGGCCCTATTCGCTGACGATACGGCCATTTATTACACCGGTCGCAGCCCAGCCTCCATCGCTCGCACTCTCCAAATCGCCGCAAACGCCCTAGGCGCTTGTTTCCGGAAATGGAGAATCGAGGTCAACCCTGACAAGAGCCAAGCGGTCCTCTTTTCCAAACCGCGCTCACCCCTCACCCCCCCTAGTCCCATCACCATGTACGGCAAACCGATCCCTTGGGAAAAGCGAGCCAAATACCTTGGTGTGATCCTCGACCACCACCTCACTTTCGGAGAGCACATTAAGGTGGTGCGTTCGCGCGCCGCTTTCGCTCTCGGTAGGCTTCATCCCATGCTGAATGCACGCAGCAAGTTGTCACTTAAGTGCAAATTGCGCATCTTCACGGCGTGCATTCGTCCCATCATGACCTACGCCTGTGCTGTGTTCGCACACGCAAAGGCATACCGTCTCCATAGGATGCAAACCCTCCAAAATCGTTTCTTGCGTAAGGCCACGGGAGCCCCGTACTACCTTCGCAACGAGAATCTCCATCTCGATCTGAGAATCCCCACCATCCAGCAGTTCATGAAACGCACCGCCAAGCGCTTCTTCGACACTGCTGAAAAACACCCCAATCCCCTGATCGCATCGGCCGATACACTCCCTTCCGTATTAGCACAGCCTAAAAATACATGCAGTCGGTCGACGAAGACGTCTAGACAGGGCAATCGAGCGGGGTGTGAGGGGCGAGGGGCGGGCAAGCCGATCCCGAACTGCGAACAAAATGATGTTAGCAGTTCGGGATCTAAGGTTCGGGGCTAACGCGTGTTTGTTTTTAATTTATTTGTTTATTTAAAATGGTGCATACGACCTGTGCTGTGAGTGATTGCAAGTCCTCATTTTGTATTTAAAATCTGCGGTTTCATCAGCTTCCACGCACAGAAAAAAGTGTAAATAAATCTGTTTTGTTATTATAGAGTGCAGTTAAATAATTTTATTTATAATGACGTGCCACGTTGATAACGCTAAAAAATGGCCGACCGTCGCGCGGTAAAAAAATATTTTTTTAATAGTTAATCGCTCAGGGCAAATCCTACTAACAGTTTGGAAATCCTATTAATATTATAAATGTTAAAACGTAAAAATTAGGCAAAATAAAAGGCGGTTGCAAAATTTTACATAATAGGTATATGCTTCATGGGTATCGTGTCTATGGTTTTCGGGGGTGCTGATAACGAAAATGAGGTCAAAATGAAAATCCAAGATGGCGGCCGCAAAATTTTACAAAATATGCTTCATAGGTGTCGTGTCCATGGTTTTCGGGGGTGCTGATGACGAAAATGAGGTCAAAATGAAAATCCAAGATGGCCTCCGCAAAATTTTACAAAATATGCTTCATGGATGTCGTGTCCATGGTTTTCGGGGGTGCTGATGACGAAAATGAAAATCCAAGATGGCGGGCTTATGATTTGATTTGAGTGTCAATTTTAAGTTTAATTGGGGTGCTGGTTACGAAAATGCCATCTGAATAACTTAAATCTGTCTCAAGTTGGTTCATAGTAAAAGTTGTTCAGTTTGGTGGCTTGTAGCAAATTTTTTCCTATGTACCACTTACCATTATAATTTCTGAAATATTTCTTTTTCATTGACTATACTTACAGAAGCTAATTAAAACGATAATAATTTAAGAGATTTAAAAATAACTGTCTCGGGCTGAATTCAAGCCGTGACCTTTGCCGAACCGTAATGTCGCACTGACAACTGAGTTATTTATTTATTTAAAAACTTCACTTAAAAAAGATTACAGTACAGTAAGTAACACAGTAACTAGTTACCAAGTCTGCATCAGTTCAATTTTTAAATCTCTTTGTATACGCCTCATCTGCATTTTTTATTGTCATTCAAGTTCTTAATAAATACATGCAGTAAAGAGCGGGTTAAAAAATGTTTTCATTATTATTTAATATGTAATGTTGTTTTAATTATAATACTGCTATCGATGTTGATCTGCAATAAATCAATAATTTCATAAGTATTGTTTACTTGTGACAACCCTGGCTGATGCGTTACTGTCTAGACGATGTCGGCATTTCACCAAAGATCAAAGGCCTACTGTATGGTTTTTTATATTGTGGTATTAGTAAGACTCGCCGACCGAGACATACTTTGATCATCCCCGATGATGCCATTACTCTCCTCCAGGAGAGTAACAAAGAAACCAGTACGTTACGAAAGTACAAACACAGACCGCCGTCATTCCGCCCTCGCCGCCGAGGTCCGTCGCGACGTCCCTGTTCATCTCCGCCCCGTCCCTTGCTCGTGCCAGCCCGCGCCGCTGAGCCTGTAGCTTTAAATTCGTCCCTAAATAATACTGACCAGATCCAGCCTGTCCCGTTGCTGCCCTCCCCCAGCGACGCCCTAAGCCGAGGCCCGTACCCCACAGGGGGTGCCCTTAGCGTGTAGTCGCTTAGTTTGTAAGTTTATATTAAGCCCTGGCTGGAGGCCTTAAATTCATTTAACGCACCACAGGAAAGCCCGGTTAAGCAGCCGACAACCTCATAGGTTGACCTGCGAGGTGCCATACCGAAAAAAAAAAAAAAAAAAATCTAACGTGTATAGGCCAGAGTGTGGGGTGAGGCAGGGGGGAATAACCTCACCACGCCTATTTAATTTGTACATCAATCAACTGATTGATGAACTCAGCAGCACTCATATAGGATGTCACATTGACGGTACTTGTGTTAATATTATAAGTTACGCAGATGATATGGTGCTGCTGTGTCCATCAATCAGTGGTCTCAGGTGGCTCCTAAGAAAGTGTAAAGATTATGCGGCGGCTCATGGGCTCAGGTACAATGCCAAAAAGTGTGAGTTACTTGTCTTTAAGGCGGGCACCAAATGTTACTCGAATGTGCCACAAGTTACTATTTGTAATACACCATTGACTAAAGTATCGCATTTCAAGTACCTGGGTCACTGGGTCACCGAGGATCTCAATGACAACACGGACATTGAACGGGAGCGCAGGGCGCTGGCTGTCCGATGTAATATGCTGATCCGCAGATTTGCGCGGTGTACAAGGGACGTTAAAATTACTCTCATTAGAGCCTATTGCCAGTCCTTTTACACATGCGCTCTGTGGGTCGGCTATACGCAGAGGGCATACAGCGCCCTGCGTGTTCAATACAACAATGCGTTCAGAATGTTGAATGGACTGCCGCGATTTTGTAGTGCATCAGGTATGTTTACTGAGGCCAGAGTTGATGGTTTCCATGCCATCATACGCAAACGTTGCGCTTCCCTCCTCCGCAGAATGCATGGCAGTTCACACAGCATCTTGAGCGTATTGTGTGATAAATGGGACAGTCCAATGTTGGGTCATCGGATTAGGCTGCACGCGATGTAGACTGTAAAGTAGAATTAGTTTTATTTATTTATATTAAATTACTAACAATAGGTTAAGATCATTGTTACTAACATTTTATGGACTTTTGGTCTGAAATAAATGATTAATAATAGATCGGCTACCACGTACACAGGAACACGCGAACGACGGCGGTTTCTGCGGTAGAAGACTGTCTCAATGACTACGATGAAATGTCCAAACCCGCGAAAGATCGCAGGAAAAGTCGGCAAGAAGACTACACCGACTGCCAGGACGACTGCGATGCGAGAAAGCGTAACGGCAACATGCTTCAGATGACGGCCGAGCTGATACCCAGCTTTAGCGGCCGCGACGACACCTATCTAGTGACGCGGTGGATAGACAAAGTAGAATCCAACGCCGAGATATTCGAGTGGACACCGTTTCAGCAGCTCCTAATTGCGAAACGAGCGCTGACAGGTACAGCACAGCTATGGTTACGGGCGGAGCGTCCACACAAGACTTGGGAAGAGCTCAAGGCAGCGCTGGTAAAAGAATTTCCAGACACTGTCGACATCAAATCCATCCATGAATTAATGAGCAACAGAAAGAAACTGCCGAATGAATCCTGCTTAGACTACATGCTTGTTATGAAGGAACTCGGAAAGCGCGGTAGGATGTCTGACTACGTCGCAATCAAGTACATAGTGGATGGAATAGTGGATGTTGAAACAAATAAATCATGTGTCACCGCGTATAACGACCTTAAAGAAAAACTCAAGATTTATGAAGCTATAAGCAAAAAGATGCAAAATGCGGCGCAGGTGCAGAGGTGTTCAGCAGTGAGTACAAGTAGCAATAAACCCCATTCAAGCGGCAAACCAGGGATTCGGTGCTATGGATGTGGTGAAGTTGGACATGCATCAGCCGATTGCCCGGATAAAAGCAAAGGATTGAAGTGTTTTAAATGTAACCAATTCGGACATGTTGGATCGGCGTGCACTTCATCGGCGGCGACGCTAGCGTCGGCGTCGGCGACGCCGAAACCCAGCCATCGTGCATCATCGGACGAGATCGGTAAAACACGACGGAGCTACCAACAGCAGCATAAGAAGAGCGCGATGTTTGCGGCGGACGTCACACAAGACGACGGTGGCGCCTCTAGCGACCTCCTGTGTAACGAACTGCAGGACTACCAACACACAAAGCGAGCGATGTTCACGACGGTGAATGACAAAGAAGACAGCGCCCCAGGCGGATAATTTTCGAACGACGGATCGAAAATGGCGGCGTTTGTTTACAACGACAAAGAAGTTTCAATGTCAATGTTGACAAAAGAGAAAAAGCCGGTTGTTTTGTTGGAAATAAACAATGTGCAGTTAAAAGCGTTAGTAGACACGGCCAGCGACGTGAACATTATTTCGGCGGATGTTTATGATGCAATTGGAAAACCAGAATACGAAAAGGACAAATTATTACTCTCCGGCATTGGACAATCAACAGTGCGTTCGATGGGAAAGTGTCGTTTGAATTTGTGCGTGGACAAACAGTGCTACCCAGATGTTTTATTTCACGTTCTATGTAAAGACTATATACCGTACGATGTAATAATAGGTCAGGAATTTCTCAACGACGTCACAGTTGTGTTAAAAAGGGGTTGCGTGAAATTTTGTAGCAAAGAGTGGGAGCGACTGGGATGTTATGTGAGTGAAGTATGCCCATCTGATTCTGTTGTAGGTCACATGAAGGATCCGGCGTTAAGAGAAGAAGTGCTAAATTGTGTACGAAACTACAAGCCTCATCAAACGAAAGAAGCACCGCTGCAACTGCAAATCGTGTTCAAGGATGACGTTCCGGTGGCGCAGCGACCACGACGTTTGACGCTGAAGGAGCAGGAAATAGTGGATAAACAGGTTGCAGAATGGTTAGAAAAGGACATCGTACGCGTGAGTCATTCAGAATATAGTAGCCCGCTGGTATTAGTTAAGAAAAAGGATGACTGTTAGAGTCTGTGTTGACTATAGATTGTTAAATAGAAAAATGGTTAAAGATGAATTTCCATTACCAGTAATAGAAGATAATGGCTAAGTAATAACAGCCGCACAGGGCGATCCGTCAGGTTAAGCAACGCTTGCCGGGGTTGGTCCGTGGATGGGTGACCATCTTTACACACCGAGACTCCTCCGTGCCTCGGAAAGCACGTTAAGCCGTTGGTCCCGGCTGTCATACGTGGATCTTTGACAGTCGTTACGGGTCGTCAGAAACCCGAAAGTCTGACAACCAGTCTTACCTAGGGGTATCATATTACCCAGTTACTGGGTTGTGGAGGTCAGATAGGCAGTCGCTTCGTGTAAAATACTGGTATTCAGCTGCATCCGGTTAGACTGGAAGCCGACCCCAACGTAGTTGGGAAAAGGCTAGGCAGATGATGAGTAATAGAAGATCTGATTGATAAATTAAAGGATGCAAGGTCAGTGTGCTCGATTTAAAAAATGGGTTTTTTCACCTGAAAGTGTGCGAAGAGTCCATCAAGTATACTGCTTTTGTCACACACAATGGATAATATGAATTCTGGAGGGCTCCTTTTGGTTTAAGTATCTGTCCAAAATATTTTATGAGATTTATAACAATTATTTTCAGAGAACTACTAGCAAAAAATTAAGTCATAATATTTATTGACGATTTATTGATACCGGCAAAAGATGAGGCCCAAGCTGTGCAACGGCTTAAGAAAGTACTTATGATTTCAGAGCAATACGGTTTAGAGATAAATTGGAAGAAAGCAAAATTGATCTCCCAAGAAATAGAGTACTTGGGACACTTAGTGAAGAACGGAGAAGTGAGACCCTCTACTGAGAAGATAGATGCTGTCATGAGGTATCCAAGACCATCAACAACAAGGCAAGTTCATAGTTTTCTTGGCCTCACTTCATATTTTAGAAAGTACATTAAAGATTATGCATTTATAGCCATACCCTTACCAGACTTACTCAAGAAGGATGCTCTGTTTGAGTTCGGTGAGAAAGAAACAATGGCATTTGAGAACTTAAAACAAAAGTTAGGAGATTCGCCAGTATTGAAGATTTATGATTCTTATTTACCCACCGAATTGCACACAGACGCTTCTGCTGTTGCCTATTCTGCCATGCTGCTGCAGCTACACAAAGACGGCTGGCATTCTGTTTACTACATGAGCAAGAGGACTACTGACGCCGAATCGAGGTATTCAAGCTATGAACTAGAAGCATTAGCCATCATTGAAGGAGTGAAAAAGTTTCGAATTTATTTATTTTACTTTTTATTTATTCATTTTAAAATAGTGACTGACTGTCAAGCCTTTGAGTTGACACTGAAGAAGAAAGAACTGTCACCGAAAGTAGCTCGCTGGGTTTTGTACTTAGATCAGTTCGACTATGACATTGAGCACAGAGCTGGCACAAAGATGCAGCATGCCGACGCGTTAAGCCGACATCCGTGTATGATTATAACAGTAAACAGTCTACAAAACCGAATAAGGCTGGCTCAACAAAATGATGACGGATTAAAGGCAGTGTGTGAAGTACCAAAACATGATTCTTTTTCAGATTACTGGCTAGACAATGGGCTTCTATACAAAGGAGAGCATAAGCAGCTTGTTATACCTAAGTCACTGGAGAAAGATTGTTATTAATTGACTCTAAATTGTGTTTTCAATAATAATTGTAACTGGTTTCTGCAATAATAATAATAATAATAATAATAATCATTTATTTCAGATTCATTATAAGATTACATCCATATTTGTTAGTAAAATTGCGAGCTTACAAAACTAATGTTAGTAATAAAATAACATAACAAAAACAAACACAAACACGGGATCGGTCCGGGTGGACTACCCGATGAAGGTGCCAAATCACTAAATGACTGCGTGCATCCGTATCCAGCGAGCCAGCATCGGAGAATCCCACCGGTCCGCTAGCGCGCGCAGGATGGTGTTGGGGCTGTCGCGCGTGCGGCGCATGATAGATGCGCACCGCTTGCGCATGATGGCCGCAAAGCCGTCCGTGCCAGCCGCCGCGAACATCGCGGAGGCGCTGCAGTAGCGCGGCAGCCCCACCAGCACCCGGAACGCGTTATTGTATTGGACGCGCAGATCTCTGTATGCCCGCTGTGTATAGTTAACCCACAGGCTGCAGGTGTAAAAGGACTGACAGTACGCTTTAAAAAGCGCAACTTTGACAGTCCCCGTACACCGTGAAAACCTACGGGCCAACATGTTGCATCGAACAGACAGCGCTCTGCGCTCCCTTTCAATATCCACACTATCCTTAAGGTCCTCGGTGACCCAGTGGCCCAAATACTTAAACCTCACGACTTTACTTAGAACTGTACCACTTAGAGTGAAATTCGGAACGAATGAGTATCGCCTGTTGTCCGGCCTGAAAATCATTACTTCACTCTTTTTCGCGTTGTATTTGAGCCCATGAGCCACCGCGTAGGACTCACATATGTCTAGGAGCTTTTGTAAGGCACCAATCGACGGGCTCAGCAGCACCATATCATCTGCATAGCTGATGTTATTCACGCACACTCCATCTATATGACATCCTATCCCGGTGCTGCTGAGCTCATCGACCAGCCGGTTGACATACAGGCTGAAAAGCATAGGAGAGGTCAGCCCCCCCTGCCTCACCCCGCATTCCAGCCTATACTCCCCCGATAGAGAGCCTGCCCATCTTACAAAATTCTTTTGATTCTTGTACCAGTGCATAAATAACAGCACAATCTCCCCAGGTAGACAAGTTTCATCCCTCAATTTACCCCATAGAACGATACAAGATCGAACGCTTTCGATAAATCGAGGTAGCATGCATAGACTGGGGTCTTTCTACTCGTGTAATACCGTACAGTCTGCTTGAGGCACAGGATAGCACTCTCGGTGGAAAGCCCGGGTCTGAAACCGAACTGCGCGTCGTTTAGCGAGACGTGTTTATCCAGATGCTGTCCAAGCAGACTGTCCAGCACTTTGGCGACCACTGTGGCTAGAGAGATTGGTCTATAGTTGTTTACATCTGACGTATCACCAGTTTTATTTTTGATAATTGGTACAACTATAGTACGCATTAGATTATCGGGCAAATGGGAGTGGCCCAGACACAGGGTAAAAAACATAGCAAGCACTCTGGGTAGATGAACACCTGCGTGCTGCAGGTGCTCGATGCTAAGGCTGCCGTGACCCGGGGATTTACCCCTCACCATGCCCTTGATCACTGCACGCACTTCCTTCGTAGTGAAATTAACACTCCGCTCACCACAATCCTCAGCAACGAGCACCTGCCGCGCGGGCCCCAGAGGCGAGTCCACCCTGAAGTGGTGGGAGAACATAGTGGCGATTTCACTAGGCTCGTGCACTCCCGCCACGCTGACGGGCAGACCCGGCTTATGATTCATTTTATTGGTATTTTTCCAGAACTGACCGAATTTCTTTTTTGAGTGAAGTTCAGCAATAATGTCCAGTTTTATTTGTTGTTGATTATTCTGACACCATTTTAACTTTGATTTAAAAGCGCGCCTAGTTTCACACATAATCTTTATCTCAATCTTTATCAAGATAAGTTATGACGTCAAATTATTCAATGTATATGTCTAAGTATTAATTTCCAGTATTTTTAGCTTCAAATTATAATTTTTGCATGCCTACTGGTAAAATGTGGCTGAACCTACCTGTTATCACTCTATCACCATGTATTGTACCCATATTTGCAAAATAAATGACTTACTTACTTACTTACTTAAAGAAATCATAAAGCAAGTTCACAGTAAGGGGCATTTCTATATGAAAAAAATGAAAGAAATTATAAAACAAGATTATTTTATCCAAGATTTGGATAAGAAGCTACAAGAGTTTGTGGTGTCTTGCATACCATGTCTACTGGCTACGAAGAAGGCAGGCAAGCAAGAGGGGTATCTGAATCCAATTGATAAAGAAGGTACCCCATTACACACTCTTTTTTTTTTTGGTCTGTGGCAACACTGTTGACTAGACGTCAACAAAACTTCTCCCAATAATTTAATTTAATTTTAATTTATATCTTTTGTTTTTAATGCTTTAATTACTATTGTTATACCCAATAATTAAATTTCGTTGTAAATACAATGTTAAATTGTGATATTAAGTGAATTAAATCGTTAAAACTGTTAATAAAAGTGACCAAGTGTCAAAGTAAGTTGAATCGTAACGTTCATTATTTTGGAAAATAGTGCATTGTCATCGCAAATTACTGTAAGTATTTTGAAATAGCTATTGAAACTGTTACATTACACTTAGAAGTATTCATTTATATAAAGGACTAGCGTAATTATAGATTTGCATTCCTTACACAAACTTTTAACATAACATCTCTTGCCTGTAGTTGTTGTTCTCTCTGTTTTCGATAACTCTTGTCAGGGATGGATAGAATAATGACCAGGAGGGCTACTGCACGCCTGGAGGAATCAAAACTCCAAGCAGCCTTAGTAGAATTAAAGAAATATAAGGATTTGTATGAGGAATTGCAAAGGGAACAGGATGACAATGAGAGGGAAGTACTCAATATTTTAAATAATAATACCAAGCTCAAGAGTGAGATGGCAGAACTGCATAATCTACTAATTCACATCACTGAGGTACGGGACAAGCTTCAGCATACGGTAGAAACCTTTGACCAGTGTGGCGATGTGTTTGATGCAACTATCAAACACAACGCTGAGCTGAAATGTAGGCTAAGTGAAGCCCAGGACACAATCATCAGAATGGAGAGCACTAGCCAAAGACTCCGGACATCACAGACTCATGCGCTGTTTGAGGAACTGGTAGGTGCCACTCCGTTGCATTCTGCTAACCCAATCTTGAGCAATAAAAACAGTCTTATTGAAACCATTGACCTTACTCATGATAATAGTGTAACATCAAGCTCTCAGGTCAGGCTAATAAAGTGTAGCAATAATAAGTTTAAAAAATACATTAAAATTAACAAAATAATAAAAAAGACACAAAAATTAATTAAAAAGAATAAAAACTCATATCTTAAAACCTGTAAATCATTGAGAAGTTGTAAATTACTTAAAGAAAAAATTAGTAATCATAATATCATTGTAAATAAAATTCAAAAAAATTATGAGGCTGAAATTCAACAATCACAGTCGGAGATTCTCCATTTACGGGATTCCTTAAACTTAATAACAGCTAAATATGAAATTTCACAAAAGGAAATGGGAGAATATATTCTGGCTATGAACAGCTTGGTGGAACAATGTAGCGAGAATGAGAGAATGTTTAATTCTTTGAGTAATAATCTAACACCAGATTATAATCATGATTCATCAGGCTGTTCACGGTCAGCTATCCTTCATGAGTCTTTACCATCAGAGATTCAGTCTGTGGAATTGTTTGACAGTCTTGTCAGTACTTCCCTCGTCACACAAAAATCAGAAATAATTGTAAATAATAATGACCAAATTTTCATGTACTGTGATGAAATGGGTAAAAATATGGGTCATGTACTACACCATCATTTAGATAAACAGGTAATTAATTGTTGTATGCCTGATGCCAGTTACAGTGGTATTCTGGAGGAAGTATTAAGTAAGGAGTACAGCCCATCTTCTACTATTTTAATTTTAATTGGGAGAAGGGGAAATGCAAACAGTGCCAAAATAAAGAAGTATTTTGATAGTTTAGCCATGTTAAATGTACATAAAATAGTGCTGTTTGCCTTTCCTTATGGCAATGGCCTGTCACAGACCGAAAATAACATCAGATATAGACATAATCTGAAAATAAATACTATGACATTGTATAATAAAATGTTCGAATTTATTGACTCTAATGTACTCATTAGTCAAAAAAATTTTACGACCGAAGATAACTACTATCTTTGCAATTTTTATAAAGGACAGGTAGCAAAATCGCTATCATATTGTATTTATAAGTCAGCCAAGTGTTTTGCTAACTATTCTGCCTCTATTGAGCAGTCAAGTCATAAACTTTGTTTGAATAAGCAGAGCTTGGAATTTGTTCCAAGTAATTTAAATTACAACATGGGACAATAGAGTCAATCTCTAGCACTAATTCAAATACCAAGATAGACTTGTACCCAAATTCAAGGGGTTTTGAGACAATAGAGTTAAACTCTAGCAATAATGTAAGCCATTCTTTAATGGTTCTGACGCAGAATGCCAACTTCTCAAAATGTCAACTCGACGCAAAACGCCAACTTCGCAGAACGCCAACTTCGCAAAATGCCAACTTCGCATAATGCCAACTTCTCAAAACGTCAACTTCGCAGAACGTCAACTTCGCAGAATGCCAACTTCTCATAATGACAACTTTTCAAAAAAGTCAAAGAAGTCAAATGTTCGTGTAATAGAAATATATAGAGTTTTTAGTATTTTCTAATAAAAATAATCATTATTTTATAATAAGCCGTCTGTATTAATTAACATAAAAACACAAATACGCTAACAATTACGTCATCAACAAATAAAATCAAAATACAGTGAAATATATTAATCTAAATTCTTAAAATATTAAAAACTAAACAGTTTTAGTCACTATTTTAAAGAAAAAAACTTATTTGAGTACACTTGCAACACAAAGAACAAATATTTTTCCTAGGTGGGTGACTGCCTCGTTGGTCTAGTGGCCGCAAGCGCGACTGCTGTGCATGAGGTCTTGGGTTCGATTCCCAGGTCGGGCAAAGTGTTATTGGGTTTTTCCATCAGGAAATTCTCAGTAGCAGCCTCGGAGTCTGGATTAGTGCCCGGTTGATGGCAATAGGCTCGCCCCCTATTACATGGGACTAAAAACATAACTGGCGAAATGTGGGTGTACTTATGGGTACACCTCTGCCTAACCCTTCGGGGATTACAGGCGTGATGTTATGTTATGTGGGTAGATTTAAAAAGTATATGTATTGTAGACTTGAATTATTTGTCACACAAGGAAACTTGTGGGTAAATTAACAATTACAATAATTCGATACGAAGGTACTGTATGCGTGGTTCGGCAGCTTATACTACGATTTGGAGTTTTTATAAGATTTTTTGTTTCTATTTTTTTTCGACCGATTTTTTCTATAAAATAGTGACTAAAACTGTTTAGTTTTTAATATTTTAAGAATTTAGATTAATATAATAAACATTTGACTTTTTTGAAAAGTTGTCATTATGAGAAGTTGGCATTCTGCGAAGTTGACGTTCTGCGAAGTTGACGTTTTGAGAAGTTGGCATTATGCGAAGTTGGCATTCTGCGAAGTTGGCGTTTTGCGTCGAGTTGACATTTTGAGAAGTTGGCATTCTGCGTCAGAACCGCGCTCCAGAAGTTAATCCAAAGATGGTAGTAGAGTCGATACGACTTTGGATCGTCCGGGGGGCTTATCGCCGCTTTTCGGAACTATTCTTATAAAACCACGTCGCCATATACGAGGAAAAATGCCTTCTGCAATGGATCGATTATAAACAGTTAAGATCGCGTCACCCGCTGTTTTACATGCTTCTATAATCATTCTAATGGACTGGAGAGTGCGCTGACGACGAAGTCAAGGTCGGCGCAATCCGCCCTGACTTCGCGGGGCTTCGAACCGCTATGGTTAGTTGCCCCGTGTCGGCAGCCAAAAGGATAGCGGAGGGTCGAAGGCTCCTGGTGGGCTGGGTTTCGGCGCAGGTCAAACTGCTCGAGCCCAGACCCCTGAGGTGCTTCCGCTGCCAAGTGGGCAACCATGCGGCATGCGTTTGCACCTCGGAAGTGGACCGCAGCGACAAATGCTTGCATGTGACCGCTGCGCCGCCGCTCAGGATCCCTTGGTCCAGAGCATGTGGCTAATCAACATCGCGATGGTCGCCGAGCCGTACTTTGTCCCACCCAGGGATGACTGGGTGGCGGACCTCGACTGCTTGGTGGTCATAATCGCGTCGGCCGCCGCCGGTACCCCGTCTCTCGAGAACGTCAAGAGAGGACGGGGATGTGTGCCAGCACGGTTCGGGGTGTAAAGCTTGGGTATGGAAGGAGAATAAAACGCTCTGACTGCTCGTAGATCACTGACTCATTTATTAATAAGTATTGGTATTTTAGTACACGAGTAACATAGATAGGTATATGTAAACTTAGAACATAGGTTATACACTACACCTTCCCCGGAAGGAAAAAATAAAATAATATGATAGTATTATTTTATTTGAATCAATAATCATGATTAACTTATTCTAGTACAGTATGTTTACAGTTTTGTTTATTTTATTTAAATTATACAAAGTATATAAGTAAAAAGAGTACAAGATTAACATGGATAAAATAACAAAATAACATTACAAGACTACATTAAAAGTATAAAAATGTTATTGAGCAATTAAGAATAATTAAAACACAAATAGATTATTGTATGATTACTATACGAAATACAAAATAGATATTATTATGTATAGTATAACTTAGTCCTATTCTTATGAACTAAATCGGTTTTTCCATTGTCTTTCAATATTTCAACATTTGGCGAAACATCTTTGATAACTAAATATGGCCCGTTATAAATACTTTGGAGTTTGTTTCCAGTCTCATTTTTCACAAGTACCAAGTCATTTGGTTTATACGTAATAGGATTACTCTGTTGATCATGCCTTTGTTTTCTTAATGATTTACTTTCCAATAAATTATCATACGCTTCCTTTTGCGATGTTTGCAATCTGTATTTCAATTGTAAGGGATAATTATCATGGTTATAAAGTGGATCTACTGTTTTTTGGCTTAAATTTGATGGTATATTGCATCTTTTCCCGAATACAAGTTCGAAAGGCGTAAATTTAGTAGTGGTGTGAACTGAGGTATTATAGGAAAAACACCAAAAGGGTAACCATGTACTCCATGAACTGGGATGGTTATTTGTTTGAATTCTTAGGAAATTACCTAAACTTTTATGAGTGTTTTCCAGAGAACCTATTGTTTCGTGATGGTATGCAGTAGAGTTTAAAGTAGTTATATTGAGAAGTTTACATGTTTCCTTGAAAACAGATGACAAAAATTCAGTGCCTCTATCGGTAGCTACTCTAGCGGGGATACCAAATCTAAGTATAAAGTTATTAACAAAATTTTTCGCTACCTCCTCCGAACTTTTAGATATCATAGGATAAGCTTCTACATATTTACTTAACTCACATTGGATAGTTAAAATATATGAATTATTGTAATCATCGCGATCTAAGGGGCCAACTATGTCCAGGAAAACTTTTTCCATCGCCGAATTGGCTGTTGTTGTAATAACCAACGGCTCTTTAACATAATGAGAAGTATGTTTTTGCTTCTGACACTTATCACATTTCTTAATAAATTCTTTTACGTCTCTTTCCAGACATGGCCAAAAGTAATATTTTTTGATGTTATTATACATTCGTCTTATACCAGCATGGCCACTTGTTGGTAGAAGATGAAAATCATTCAATATTACTTTCCGGTCGTCGTTATTTTGAATTATTCTTATGTCATTTAGAATACACAATCGTGGACCTGTCCAGTTTCTATATGCCTTAATTTCTGTAAATACTTTTTTAATAAATTCATCATGAATTTGTCTTCTTATAAAAACTAATTCGTGCACGTTAATTTTTTCACAAAAATATTTCAGTTCCCTCACAAATGCGGCTGGCGTCAATTGCGATTGGGAAACTGGATTAATAAATAACGTCATTCTCGATGACGAATAACAAAATACATTATTTTCTATGTCTATCTCTTTAGTCCTACGTAGGTTATTTAACTCAGTATGTTCTATAAATTTAAGTTCTACAGATATCCTCGATTTACTATGGATCTCCACGACTCTTGGTTGCGCAGGCCAGTCGTCAGTAGAACCCATAGCATTAGGAGAATATTGCGACTCAAGCGCTTTTTTATGTTGCGAACGCGTCATAACCGTAATTATGCTTTCATGCATATTTTTTAAGTCCGTTGATGTAATTGGTAATCGTGACATTGAATCTGCTGGAATATTCGTGGATCCTTTGATATATTCTACAATAAAGTCATACTCTTCAAGTAGAAGTCTGAACTTCATAAGGCGACTAGATGGGTCTCGCATGCCGAATAAATAAATTAGTGGTTTATGGTCGGTTTCAATCACAAACGTACGGCCATACAAATAGGGACGAAAATGTTTAACAGCCCATACTATCGCTAACAGTTCTTTTTCCACAGTTGGATAGTTAATTTCGGCCTTATTTAAATTTCTACTCGCGAATGCTATCGGTTTTCTATTGTCATTGCACAAAACTGCGCCTAATGAATATTTGGAAGCGTCGGTTTGCAGTATGAATTTACAGTTACTAGAAAAGTTAGGATATTGAAGTATAGGTGGGCTCGAAATTATAGACTTTAAAGTGGAAAAAGCGGTTTGACATTTTTGATCCCATATGAATAATGCATTTTTCTTTGATAACTGTGTTAGGGGATACGCTATAGTGGCAAAGTTTTTAATAAATTTTCTGTAATAATTCGCGAACGCGACAAATCTAATTAATTCTTCAACATTTTTCGGAACTGACCAGTTACTCAAAGCACGTATTTTCTCAGGATCGGGCAAAACACCTTCGCTCGTTATAACATGTCCTAAATATAATATGTCCTTTTTAAGGAAGTTACATTTATGAGGATTTAACTTTAAATTTACCTGACGCAATCTAGTAAAAACATCTATTAGATTTTTGGTATGGTTTTGTAACGAATTGCCAAAAACAATGAGATCATCTAAATATACCAAGCACTTTTCGTAAGTCAAACCCGACATTGCTACAGTCATCATTTTTGAAAACGCGTTAGGACTTGTTTTTAAGCCCATTGGCATTCTCGTCATGTGATACTGTCCTGATACGGAAGCAGTACTTTTATCTTCGGTACCCGAAACTTTAAATTGTCCAGTACAAAATGCAGTATATTTCCGACTTTCGGAGTCAAGGTCACATTGGTAATATCCATTGGAAAGGTCAAGAGTAGAAAAGTATACAGAACCCGAAAGGGAATCCAAAATTTCAGTAATATTCGGAAGAGGAAATTTGTCATCTTGTATACAGTTATTTAATTTTCTATAATCAATTACTAAACGCCAATTCTTATTGCCCGTATTATCAATTTTTTTAGGAACCAATAACAATGGACTTGACCATTCAGATTGACATGGTTCGATTATACCTTCCTGCAACATGTTACTAATCTGTTTGTTTACTTCTTGTTTTTGCGAATATGGTATTCTGTATGGTTTACTAAAAACTGGTTGAGCATTGGGTTGCAAAGTAATTCGATGTTTGTAAATGTTTGTTGTTGTTAATTTATCACCAGGCAATAAAAATATATCAGAAAATTTCGCACAAATATTTTCAATCGTGATTTGCTCTTCCTCATTCAAATGATTTAAATGTAATAAGCTAAACAATTTTTTAACACGGTCTGCGTTATTATTCCTACACTGTTCAAAAGTACACAATTTATAGTCACTGATACTATGTAAAGTTGGTTCAATAGTGTCTAAGTGAACTTCAGTTTCGTTTGTATTTAGAATTAAAATAGGTATCATACCATTTACAGGTTTAACTAATACGCTAGCAATGAATATTCCTGTTCCTAATTCAGTCGAGCAAACAAGACGCTCTTCGGTAATAGTAGTAGGTATGTAATGAATTGATTCGGACCTTGGCGGTAACGTTATATTATTTGAAATCCATGAATTATTTGCTTTTAAAGGCAAAATTACTTTTTCTTGCATAATATTATTGTTTAATGTTAAAGTTCTATCATTATATTTTAATATAGCATTGAATTTCGTAAGAAAATCCTGTCCTAAAATAGCATGTGCCATACACGGCAAAGAATTAAAAACATAGAATTTATGATTAAATAATTGTCCTCCTAACTCATAACAATCGCTTAGAGTTAAATAAACATATCCGATTGCTTCTATTGTACCACCGATTCCGCTTATCTTAATGCTCTCTTTATGGATCGGTATGTTTAATTCAATTACATGTTTATATTTAATGGCACAAATTGAAGCGCCGGTGTCAATTAAAAACGAATAGTTATATTTATCTACGTATAATTCTACGCAACAATGACTATTACATGCAAATACAAACCCATTATTCACGAAAAAACTTGGTCTGCTCCTCAGTTGAATTAGTTTTTGAGGGCTCATCGGTTTTTAAAACGTGAATATTTTCATTACAACGTTGCACGTTCCGTTGATGTCCTCTGGAGTTGTTGTACCTATTATGAGAATGATAGTACGTACCTCGATTCTGTTTAGGCTGACCTCGATTATAGGCCTGGAACGAACCACGACCACGACCACGGCCTCGGTAGAAAGTCGCACCACGATGGACGGTAGGCCTGCTGAAATTGTTATACGTGGAGGCACCTCGAGACCAGCGGGTGGCTCCTCGATTTTGCTGACCTTGAAAATAATTATTTCGTTTCCTATTAAAAGTTAAAATATTTTCAGACTGAGACGGCATTGCAATGGTCTCTTCATCTATAGCTGCTTGCACCGCGTCCCTTAAGGTTTCAAATTTTTGTGCAGCTATTATCGTACTGAGTCGTCTGTTGCGTAATCCGTCGGCGAAGCGTTTAATCGCTTGTTTTTCATTTAAAGGTTGTAAAATCTTGAGGTTTTCCGCTTTGCCCTCGGCTTGCGCTACAGATAAATCCATAAATAGCTCAGTCAACTCCTTACCATAATCATTAATCGACCTTTGATCTTGTCGCGAAGTTTGAAGTTTAGTTTGCAAGGCGACCGTACTCTTTTTAGGCAAAAGAATCATACGCATATCAGTAAGTAATGCATCAATGGATGGATATTCTGATTTAAGACTTAATTTTGCTTGTTGAGAAAGACGGCTTTTTAAGACAAAGTTAACTAAACTTAATTTACACTGTTCGGTCTTCAAAGTAGAGCTATAGTAATCGATACCGTCAATTAATTGACGAGTCGTCAATTCCTCATTATTCATAACTGGTAACAAACTCAGGGCAATTTTTAAATTAAACTCCATTTTGGATTCGAGATTCGATGTTGAGCCAAATAGTTCACAACTACTCTTATCAGTTATCGGTATGTGCAACTTATTACAAAACTCTTGTATTTGAGAATATAACTCTGCAATTTTATCACAATGCGATTTAATTAATGACAAACTGTCACCACTAAATGTCTTATTATCTATTTGTTTTCTAATACTTGGTAGTAAAACAGAATAACTATTATACACAATAGTTGCTTCATTCAACTTTTCTTTCAAACGCTCCGGCGTTCTCCTTTCAATGCTCAATTTAAATAAATTTTCTTTAACTTTTCTCAATTTTTCATATATATCTTTGAGCTCATGAGCCATAATTTGTCATTGTTATATAAAATAAAGTAACTAGCATACTTAACAACTAAATAATAAAAGTTTACATATATCAGATTACCATAGTTCAATCGCCTTTTTCATCGGTTTCCATTCACTTTTACGCACAAAACACACTCTTAACACTTCACTTTTACGTTTTCCTTACGGTATCACACATTCGGTTTAACCACGAAATCTTCTTTAGGAAGTGAAGCCCCAAGCCCTGAACTGTTTGAACACGACGTACACCTGGTATTGAACGCCGAATATCGCATTCCACACGCCGAACATCTGTTTCCTTCTGCAGTTCCTCTACGACCACGCCGAGAAAACGAATTTCTTAAGATTTGACGAAGTATTTGGTCATTAATCCACGTATGATGGCAGCATACAGCATAGCATTTATAGCATTTGTACAGGAAATAGGCTGCCAATATCAGCAATAAACCCAAAATTATCATCATCACAATGCTAATTGCAGAAAGATGAAATTGTAGCTGGTCGGTATTAGCCACATTCGAAGCTCCAATGCCATTCTGGTTTATTATCACTTCTTCTCGTTTTGGAGTGTTAGAATTGCACATTTTAAAGTTTATTAAAGTTCTCGAACAAAATTCAATAACGCAACGTACACTTAGAACGAGAGCCTGGACCACACACACAATGCGCCTGCATTGCGACCCGACACCCCATCACCAAACATGGCAGGGTCGCCATGTAAAGCTTGGGTATGGAAGGAGAATAAAACGCTCTGACTGCTCGTAGATCACTGACTCATTTATTAATAAGTATTGGTATTTTAGTACACGAGTAACATAGATAGGTATATGTAAACTTAGAACATAGGTTATACACTACAGGGGAGAAGTAAACGCCTACGTTTACTTCTCCCCGAACCAAACTCTCGCCGAGTTCCACGACTCCCTTAGGGAGCTAGGAGTCGTCGTCGCCGGGTTCGGTGCCCTCCCTGTGTTGGTCCTCGGGGATTTCAATGCCATGAACGTGGCTTGGGGTTCCCGGTACACGGACCATGCGCGGGGCAGGATGGTGGAGGACTGGGCTCTGGAGACAAGCCTGGTCATCCTGAACCGGGGTTACGTGTGTGCGGATGCGGGGCGAGTCGGTGGTGGACATCTCGTTCGACAGCCCCGCTCTGTCGCTGCGTGTCGTTGACTGGCGCGTAGAGGAGGGGGTGGAGACATATTCCGACCACCGGTACATCCGGTTCGACGTCTCCGCCCAGATCCCAGATGCGTCGGTCCGACAGACTCCAAGTGGTCCGCGATGGGCGCTGAAACAGCTGGACCGGGAGCTCTTCCTGGAAGCCTCGATCGTGCAGGCCTGCGTATCATCACCAGACAGGACTGCCGACGTCAACGACGAGGCGGAGTGGTTCCAGGAGGCCATGTCCGTGATCTGCGACATGACAATGCCCCGGGCCCGGCCAGGAAGCGCCAGGCGTCAGGTGTACTGGTGGTCGCGCGAGATAACGGCGCTACGCGAGGCGTGCGTTGATGCGCGACTCCTGTACGCCAGGCACCGCCGGTGCCGCATCCGACCTCCAAGCCGGCCATTGAGGCGGAGCTGTACGAGAGGTACAGGGCGGCGAAGACCGCCCTCCGAGATGGGATGCTGCGGGCTAGAGATCTATCTCGCAGTGAGATGCTGGAGTCTCTGGACAGGGATCCATGGGGGCGCCCGTACAAATGGGTGCGGGACAAATTCCGCCCTGGGCTCCCCCGATGTCGCAGAGTCTCCGGCCCCAACTCGTGGAGGGCGTCGTGAGCGCCTTGTTTCCTTTTCGGGAGGAACATACCGCCCCGCCCATGGCTCCGCCCCTGGCGGTGTCAGACGAAGACGCGGACCACAGCGACGACGGCGACTACGAGGTAGATCTGAAAGTGGCGGTACAACGGCTGAAAGCCAAGAATACCGCCCCGGGACCCGACGGCTTACCTGGGAAAGCCTGGGTCCTGGCCTCGGGGGCTCTCGGTCCTCGACTGGGGGGGCTCTTAAGCGCATGCTTGGAGAGGGGAAAGTTACCGCTTCGTTGGAAGACGGGGAAACTGGTCCTCATCAAGAAGCAGGGGCGCCCTGCGGACTTACCGTCCGCATACCGGCCCATCGTGCTGCTCGACGAGGTGGGCAAGCTCTTTAAAAGAGTAATTGCAAACCGCCTCGTCGGGCACCTGGGGAGATCAGGGCCGGACCTCGCAGAAAGCCAGTTCGGCTTCCGCAGGGGGCGCTCCACGGTGGACGCCATCATGCGCGTAAGAGCCCTCACGACGGGGGAAGCAGTATCCCGGGTCAGGGTCGTCTTGGCGGTGTCTCTTGACATCGCCAATGCCTTCAACACCCTGCCCTGGAGTTGCATCAGGGAGGCAACCCGGTATCACCGGATGCCGACCTACCGCCGTCGTGTAGTCGAGGACTATCTGACGGATAGGGCCAGTAGTGTTAAATTGGGCTATCTGGATCACAGGAGATCCAGATACCCCAATTTTAACTTCTCGAGAAGTGATTTTGAGTTTTTGAGAACTGATTGTCGTTCTTTCAATAACTTGATCTATTCAGACCGCTTTTCTTAGCAACATCTACAGAACTGATTTCGTTTTCTCTAGAACTGAATCATTCAAACATTTTTGTCTCGATCATTCAAATACGAAGATTCAGATACACACAACTTTAACTACTCGAGAAGCGATTTTTAGTTTTTGAGAACTGATTGCTGTTCTTTTAATAACTTGATCTATTCAAGCCGTTTTTTAGCAACATCTACAGAACTGAATCATTCATCCTTTTTGTCTCGATCATTCAAATACTTACTAAAAAAATATCCTCTAAAATCTGTTTGAGAACTGCGGAACGGACATGTTCATAAATCTTCCATAATACTCAATGATAAATAATTAATCAATTTTTATTATAACTTAACAATACTAGAAACAGTTTACTTCTCGAAAACTGGTGTCTGTTTCTGATTGATACTAATTTAAACATACGGTATACTGAATCAGTTGCTCTCGCTCAGCACGCAGCAACTCTATAAAGTATGTATGATGAGAACTTATCATATCGAGAATTGAAATATATTTATTTATTTATGGGTAATATAATAATATTTGGTACGATAGCCTAAATAGATTCTGATCTGCATTACATTCCAAATGGATAATGATTCAAGTATAAAACTGTGTGATTGGTGTTAGGGGTCTCACAAGTCTTTTATTAAATAAAACTAAAAATGTTAATTTAACAATTTATTTGCGTTCTACATTACTACTATTGTACAATTTATATGAAACAAATTTCATTTCCCGGCAGTATCTCGTAGCAATCAAAATCAGATTTCACTGACTGAGACATTATAGATTAATATCAATAAATATAGTTATTTATTTATGAGATAAATTTAAAAATTGAACCTTTACACTGTAGTGAAATGGCTGCGATGCACGACATCTCTATAATATGTACACAAATTTAACTCATTTTAAGTGCAATATACATACATAATATATTCTAATAGGGTAAATATAATCCGACTCGGAGCACAATGCAATAGCGCATATTCTAATAGAGTAATTGTTTCAGACAGTTATTAATATAATATATTCCTTTCACGGCATTCAAATAAAAACATTGAGGAAAATGTATAGCATGTTGCATCCAGGGATCATCGTAAATCTCCCAATCTTCTATAACACCTCCACATGAGAAACACGCTGCTTTATCATTTACACTATTTCCATAATAAAAAAATCCGGCTTCAGCCATTTCCATCACCAACCTTCTCCTTGAATTAGCCGTTGCCCAATAATGTCTAAATGAAATCTCACGCATTTTATACGCATTATACATGTCATAACGAGGGCTACATTTATTTTGAGACATTTTCTCACTCGCTATATAGTTCTTCATACAGATAATTATAAAGGTGAAATGATATCGTACTGCTGTAGCCAGCAATTTATAATGATTAACATTTGAGGGAATTGGTAGGGATAGAGAATTTTAAAATTAAAGAAGCGAATATTTATTTCAAAAATTTATTATCTATACACCATTTATTTAAACATGTTACATTTTTTAAAGCACATATTTTATCATGATAAATACAACTATACACATCATGAGAATGTTCATATTTATTGTACAAGCTTAATAAATTAGGACAACCTTCATCTTCTAAATTATTTATATTCTTATTATTATTATTCAAAATATTTTTTAGCCACAACACTTTTTCTAAACCTTTGGTGTAAACACTTTTATCTCTTAAAATATCTACAATCAAATTCTGATGATTTGAGTAGGGCACAAATCCGTCTCTCCAGTATATCCTTCTATTACGTTCAATCCAACTGACTTGTCGTTTTTCAGGTTTCGTTAAATCGTAAAATGGAAATGGTGGCTTAATTAAGAACACCTGAATTTTTTTATTTAACAATACAGCAAATTCTTTAATTATAAATTCATTTGTTTCTGTTTTAAAACCTTGAACATCTACAATGGCTGTCATGATAATCTGCGCACTATGTTACTTAAAGGTTTATATTCCACAAGTCGATCGTTAATAATTAAACAATATCCAGTTGTGTTATCTGGTATTGGTGCTGAACAATCAATCTCCAACCGTACATCTACGGGGCCTGTTTTCAAACTATCGTTTTGTCTTGAACAGTCTATAATAAAGAGAGGGGCTTTCTCCTTGAAATCAACCAAATTAAGCAAGGGGTCTGCAGGACAATTGTAATACGACTGACGAAATTTCACGTACATTTCATATAATATATTGTATTTGTTCTCAGAAAAATTTAAGCTTAGAGGCTCGTAAGGATAATACTGTGAATTCAAAAATAGTGTTACGTTAGTAACCCCACAATGATCAAACAGAGAACTGTCTTTGGTTTTATTATTTTTTCTGTTGGTTTGCAAGCAAAAAATTACATATCGAGGTTTCTCTAATTGCGATGCAGTCTTAACTGACCAAGAATGTTTTGTAGTTTTAGGGAGCAAAGGATACTCATATAAATCCCAATTTCGAAACGCTATTTGAATAGGTTTATCTCTCTCCAAGTGTTTTAGTAGTGTCAGTCGTTCACGGTCTGACACTTTTATATGTGGTACACGCCATTGCAATCTTTGTATGTCTATTTGAAAATTCGCAATATCATCAGTTGCTATGATACTGTTTAAGTTAGAGTTACTTCTGTTCAAAATAAGTTCATGTTTACAATTTATCACAATTTTATTGTAATCCTCCGCAAATCCTAAAATCTTATTAAGAGGTACAATAGCACTAAAATGACCATCACTTTTGAATCCATCTAGGTTCCAACCCCACAGAGCAGCAACTTTATTTTCTCCATCATTCATTGAAACGTATGACTTTATTGTCGACGTTATTCCAGAATTTTTAATGCGATCTATTTCAATGCCATTTATTTCGTATCGGATATCTTGAAACAAAAACATAACAGGGTTGTTACTGAACGTAATATTTTTCTTAATCGGTTTTCCATCTTTGTCGAAGAACTTTGCTTGACCCTCGACGTAAATTGAACTGGCTGATGGTAACACGTATATGTCTTGTTGGTGTATGGGAATTCTGATTTCATCGTTTTCTCTAAAGCTGTTAGTGTAGGGATTGTATGTGTGGACTTCATAGCTTTCAATCGAACTATCGAAGTGAGGTAATTCAGTAATTTGTAGTATATTCATACTTTAAAACCTAGAGCTTTAAGAAAAGCTTTATTTGCTTCACTCAATTTCTTGACTTTTTTCTTACGTCTATGCACCTTAATGGTCGTAGATGGAATAAGACGTCTGATTTTCACAGGAGTGTTTTTATAATAAACTATCATTTTGTTTTTCTTAAATGAAGGCGCAATTGAATATGTTCTTCACCAAAGTTAATACAGTTATCAAGTTGATCAACAATCCTAATAGATATACCGGGTGTAAGGGACATCCCTCCGAAAACTTCCAGGGTGCATTCAGCTCCTTATTTTGAATCATATTCCACGGGAATTTTCCTCAGGAAAATTTCCATATTTTTTCCCGTTTTTTCAGTTAGTATTCCTTTATTTCAATGTAAAATAACATTATCTGTACACAGCACTCCATTTATGTAAAAAATACGGCTAAAATCAAAAAACCAGCAATGGATGTTGAAATACTCGAAACAAACGACGCGCGAAATCAGCTGTTTACGTTCTGCCTAGCTACAGAGTTCATTGAATTCACCGCATACTACCTACCCTTCCCAACCAGTAACAGCGCTCCTGTTAGAGTATTGCTTCGTTCCTATTGGTCGAATGGTCGGCGTTTGCACAAATGCCTAATCTCAAAAGTGTTGCCAACTTATTAGACCTCAATTTGTGAACAAAAATGTTTAGAGCTAACTTGATGCAACCGCCGAATTTTCGTAGCCCCGACAAAGCACGCGTGAGGCTACTCGGGGACGATGTTGTCCCGGCCATCCGCGGCCGATTTAAAGTTTTATGCTGTAGTTTACGGTCTAAACTTAAGAACTCCTTTATTAATAAACGTGAATCTTTTCGTGTACTTTATTAATAAAAGAAAATCATTTCTCCCAAAAAAAAATAACGTAAAGATAAAAAGAAGAAAAAGTAAAGATTAAAATTTTGCTTATTTTGCACAACTTTTTGCACGAAATTACAATTTTGTGTAAATAATTGGTAACACATTCCCGTAAAATCGTGCAAAGCGCTGGCGCCGGGCGGTCTGTTTGTGTCGCTTTGAGCTGTGCCGCGAGCGCATGTCGGTCGTTCGGTACTCGCGCAGTCTCAGTGTGATATTACGCCGCGTCTTCATTAAGTACCTAAGTTTTTCGACTTATTTTTTGTTTTAGTGTTGTGTTGTTGTGTTGTTGTGTTATTGTGTTGTTTGTTATTAAAAATGGCTACATTTAGTGCTCGTGAGTACGGTGAAATGATAATGTGCTACGGAGAAGCTCCGGGAAATGCTAGCGAAGCGCTCAGAATTTACGTGTCAAGGTATCCTGACCGTCGGCGGCTATCAGACTCCCGGATAATAACCAATGCGTATCAACGCGTGCTAGATAACCAGCCTATTGTTCCCCACCGGGAAGGCGCCGGAAGGCCGCTTCGCGGCGGAACTGAGCAGAGGATTTTAGACTTGGTCCGTCAAAATCCACGCCTAGGCACACGAACTACAGCTCGTCTATTACGGCGGAATCATGGAGCCCGTGTTTCTCACTGGTCCGTGCACAAAACGCTGCGAAGAGATCGACAACGTCCATACATGATACACAAGGTCCAAGCGCTATTGCCTCGTGATCGCGGTCATCGAATTGCTTATTGCCGGTGGTTGCGGGCTGAACAGGATCAAAACCCAAATTTTATCTCCCACGTGATATGGACCGACGAGTCGACTTTTACGCGGAATGGTATGTGGAATCGCCGAAATGCACATTACTGGTCGCAAAGTAACCCCTACGAGATCCAAGAGTCCGGACATCAAACGCGTTGGTCAGTAAACGTTTGGGCAGGAATTTATGGCGGTAAAATCCTTGGACCTGTGTTTCTTCCCGCGCGCATGAACGGACAGCGCTATCTCGATTTCCTACGTGGTGATCTCGAAAGAGAATTAGAGATTCTCCGGGACGAGCTGTACGTTGAATGGGAAGCCCTGGATGAAGCACCGCTTGCGCGCTTGCCGATGATCTGGTTCCAGCACGACGGCGCTCCTCCGCACATAACGCGTCCAGTGCGTTCCTATTTAGACGCCACCTTTCCGCGTCGCTGGCTTGGCAGATTTGGTCCGAAACCGTGGCCAGCACGGTCGCCAGATCTGACGCCTTTAGACTTTTTTTTATGGGGCTACGTAAAGGAAAAAGTGTTTGTCAGTGCATGTGCAAGTGAGGAAGAAATGCGAGAGCGCATTACGAACACGTTCCAGCAGCTGCGCTCCAGCTGCAATGAAGATCCCACGCTGATGACCCGCTTGCACGCGGAGACCCTGCGCCGTGCCAATGTGTGTGAACGCCTCGGTGGAGGTCACTTCGAGCCGTATCTCATTCGACCGGAGCGATTCTAAGGTACCTACCTAGGATTTATTAACATTTTTTTTATTTGACCTCGTGATGCAACTTGACGTGTTACGCGTAGGTACGTCACGCCGGTATCAGCTTTATGGCTCGCTCGTACTCTCTTCAACATGACGTACCTACGTACCTAACAAATAACGTGGCGCGAGAGCGCTTGGCGGGGAGGGCGGCCGAAGGCTCGCTGCGCTTGCCGTTCGCTACGTGCGTTTTGTCATGAAAACGATACATTGCTTATAGGGTATTTAATCAAATCAGGTTTATTGGATTCCCGTAAGGTTCCTGAAATAATTTCATGTACCGGTCATCTTAATATGGTATACCGAATTCACCCTGTAAGTTTTCGGAGGGATGTCCCTTACACCCGATAGATGAAATTATATTTTTGTTCACTGGGAAGTAAATAACGTTCTGGGGTATTTCTGTGTACTGACTCGAAGCAGTATTAGATATGAATTCATGAATAAAATGAGTCGGTAATCCGTTGTAATATGAACCGCACACAAGATCACATTCAATTCTGATTACAGCTGGTAAACTGCTGTTATTAACGGGCACATTCGGCCTTGTTTTTAATACTGAAAAGTATAGTAAACCGCACTCGTATTTATCAGTTAAATGAAGAGGTGGTTGAAAATACGAGACCAGTTCTGATTTATTTCCAGAGATGGTAACCGTAGTAGACATGCTTGCATACTGAGCTCTTTTAAATGAGCCTGTTTATTTTATTTCTTGATTATACCAAAAATTCTTTAGGAAATTTAAACATAGATGTCCACAGTTGAAGGGGTGATCACGTTGTATATTTTCATAATTATATTGAATGTTAGAACCTACATATTTTATAAATTCCTTTGGAGGTTTAAGATTTCCATAACTATCGAAATACTCAACATAATCATTATATTTTGCATAGGCTACCCAATGAGAACCAGTATTTTTAGAACTATCTAAATTAATAACTCCACATTCTTTTTTATATGGATATTTAGGGAGCTCATCTCTCATAAAGACACCTCTAAAATAAGGAATTCTATTTCCATACTTTAAAATGTCAAAGTTAGTTAAGGCCCGTTTGGGTAGCCGATATCTTAGTTTTTTTCTTTTGATACGAAAATTCCAAGGCCGCTTTTATGTGGTTTAAGGTGTAGTCCTTTCCCGATACATAGAGCTTCCATTTTTTCATTGTGTCTCCTCGATTCCTCATACAGCTTTTTAGCCATTTTGAATTCATTTATGGTTTTGGCAATACCAGCTGCACCGCCTGCTAAAGCTCCCACCGCTGATAATCCCGCAAAAATAGGAATCAGAGGTAGTACTCCCCCAGTTTTTGGAATAGGAATAACACGAGGGAGCTTAATCGATGAATCATCAGCTAATTCTCTGGTAGCAGCAATAGCTAATTCTATAGCCATTTTCTTGCTCTTAGGTTTTAATTTTTTTATGTGTCTTTTTGCTTTTGTAATAACAGTTTTTAATTTACTTTTTAATCCTTTTCCAGATGTAACTTTTGGAAAACGCTTTTTGCTCAAACCAGAACCAGTTTTAATTTTTGCTGACATAGCCTTCCTTACTAACCGTGCCGCGAGTCTTTCGCCTATACTAGCATCGGAAGCAAACGCTCGCTCTTTCGCCATTTTTAACAAAATTAAATCAGCCTTATGTCGATCTTTCAAGTTTGATGACTTGTGATATGCAATATCGTGATCTTTGCAATATTCGTCCAATTTATTTACGCCGTTATCTCCTTGTGCAAGCCTTTTTATTAATTTAGTGCCAGGACCATAGTAATTATATCCTGGTAAGTGTAATTCAAATGGTAAATTATTAATAAGCCAATTGAGTAGACTACTCTCTCCAAAACACATTATAAGACTGATGATTCCGGTTTGAATACTTTAATAAATAGTTATCGATTCAAGTTTGTTGCTAATATTATTTATAATATTACATTCGATTTATCAATCCAACTGCTTTCAGCCGAAGACAAACCTAACCATTTTACTAAAACTCTGTTACCTTTTCTTCTAAGAACTTTCTCAACTAAATATACATTAGGATGTTTTGTTTTTTGAAGTTCTTGCGTATAAAATGCGCCTAAAATAGGGTGACCTCTGATAGTATCTTCAATTAAATAAGTTATGGGAGTTGTTTTTTGTATTTTACGAATTTTAAATATTTCTGTTGACCAGTTGGGAGTGTAACCTTTTTCAAATGTTCCTTTGTATTTACTGATACGCACATAATCACCTACTTTGTACTTGCTTTTTAAATTATATTTTTTATGCAACTTTAAATACCTTTCTAATATCATTTTTTTATTAATATTGTCCACATTAGCAGGGATTTCATTAATAGTGCGATGGTGAGTGTGATTGTATTTGTAAATGACGTCATTTAGGGTATTATTTATCCAATTGTAATTGCCTTTTAAACTAAATTCCTTATAAACTTTAGATTTCAATGTCCTGATGAATCGTTCAACTATTGAAGCCTTTTTTGTTGAGAAGGTTGAATAATGGTTAATATTATATGATTTCATAAGCTTCTGAAATTTGTTATTATAAAATTCAGCTCCATTATCCGTTTGCAGATTTTTAGGAACACGCCCTTTATCCAACAAAGTTTTGAAAGAGTTACACACATCATCTTTGGTTTTACTTCTCATAGGAAAGGCCCAAGCATATTTCGAAAATGTATCAATAACGGCAAGAATATATCTGTAATTCTTATTTTCTTTTGAAATTGATTGCATATCAATTAAGTCTGCTTGCCACAAGTCATCTATATCTTTCATGATAACATGTCTTCGTGGATAGTTCACCCTCGCATTTTTATGAATTTCGTTTACCACGTCAGCTTTGCTCATGTTCACAATTCAGTATACTTGTCTTGAACTCAGCTATTATACTGAATAAAAAGCATATTATTATGAGTATTTATTATTTAATTATATCAGCTTCTTTTAATTCTTCGATTATTGATAAAATTTCATTATCATGGTTAGTATTACCAGCATCTCGGGAAGCAATTAATAGTTTCAATCTCTCAACCAGTTCGTTAGGATCATCCCAATATACCAAGTCAGTGTTATTTTTGTATTTCTTTAGCGTTGGTAAGCTTCCTCCAAATTTAGTGATAATATTATTGTTTAACGATTCAGAAAACAATGGTCTAATTATTTCACGATATTTTATACCTTTATCACCTCTAATTTGTCCATTAGGATTGAAATCTCTCTTATGTGCATTTGTATAATGCAACATATCTTTATAGACAAGTTTATCTTTGCTCGATATTAGTTTCAAATCAGGTTTTCTTCGAAGTAAGAGTTCTTTTAAACCAGGGGTTAAATTGTAGCTTTTGTCACCAACTTTAATTAAAATGACATTATCATCATTCACACTATCTATTTTAGAAAATGAAACTATTGAATTACCCATTAGTAATTTTTTGTTTGCACTCCTTATTCCAAATGGTATATTTACCCCATCATAAATATCATGGATATCACAGCCCTCTAATGATATTTCTAAATCTTCCAGTAGTTCTGTCTGGGGAGACTTTTTAACGAACTGTATAGAATTCAGTTCTGGATCGCAGCATTCTTCAAACTTTGTAGATGAGCTAGTATTATTAATGTCATCCGATTCCATGTCTTCAAAATTAGAGTGTGTATTTTCTACATTTTGTATTTTTTCCATTGTTTTGCTCGAATCAACTAGGGTTTTAAGGGGATCTGTGACAGGTTTTAACATTTTGTCAAGTGACAAGTTCATTAAGTGTTCCTGGTTTTTCATTTGTTTTATTTTCTTCTTTATGGAATCTACAGACTTCATTAATTCTATTTTAATATTTTTCTCCATGTTGTGCCTATTATAACACCTGTATTAAGCTAAAGATCAAATTATACTGAATTTAATTTTGCATGTTTTTACTTATATGTACATATAAACAGTCAGTCAAATTTAAAAAACATATCAAAATTCTGTCTATACCTACCGTTATTTAATGATGATTCTTTATTAATAAGTAGAAAATTGTAAGGTTTACTCCAAACGGTATGACAAAGATTTCTGAACTCTTTCCATTGTAAATCAGAACTAACGTTCTCTTCATAAATATGCTTTAAATTTACATCATCTTGTTTGAATATAATAAGAAAATTAACATTGTCTCGTAACAGTTGCTTCGGAATTTTTGAATAAGTTTGAGATAAATAGAAACAATCTATTTGTTTATGTCTACCCATACAGAAATAATTGCGGATATTTATTTGATTTTCGCAAGCAACATCATCGAAAATAAATACAGAATTTGTTAAAGCTTCACTCGGAGAAATGACATCTTTATCATCATTGAACTCGTAGAAATTAACCTGCGGTACTCGTCTCAATACTTCAGTCAAGAAACGGTATTTAGGTTGAAAAGAAGTTTTCGAGTAAAGATACAGATTTCTAAATTTGAGCCCATTTTCATGCAGCAGTAAACTAATCATAGCATTCGTTTTACCACAGTTCGACGGACCACATATTATACAGCGAATGGTATTCGGCAATAAAGTGCTATGTCTGATGTAGTGGGTAGAGTCACTTAATCTTATATTATTAACATTTAGGGATATGGGTTGCTTGTGTACGGTACGGGTCGAACATTAGGAATCAAACACAACGAATGCTGAGAATACACTGGTTTATTAATATAAAGACATTGGATTATATAGGATTACGATTACATACAAGTACATAGTATAGTGGGGGTTGGTTTAAGATCACTATTACATAGAACTGCGCCTATTGCATAATTTGACGCATCTGTTTGTATTATAAACTGATTTTGCTCCGAAAAGTCTGGATACTGCAAAACTGGTGGTGAAATAACACTGTCTCTTAGGGTTTCAAAAGCTTTCTGACATGCGCTATCCCAGATGAAGGGAACATCTTTCTTACATAATTGATTTAGAGGAATAGCTAATTGTGCGAAGTTGGGTACAAATTTCCTATAGTAATTTACAAATGCAATAAATCTTTTTAGTTCATCTAGATTTTTCGGTGGCGGATATTTTTTAACTATATCAATTTTTGAAGGATCTGGTAAAATTCCATCACCAGAAACCACATGGCCTAAATAAAGAATCTGTTTCTTTAAAAAGTCGCATTTTTCCGGGTTTAATTTAAGGTTAACTTTACGCAATCGTTCAAAGATATCCTGTAAGTTTTTATTATGCGATTCCAAGCTTGACCCAAATATAATTAAATCGTCTAGATATATGAAACATTTTTCATTAGTAAGCCCTGCTAATGCCATGTTCATCATGCGCGAGAAGGAACCTGGGCTTGTCTTCAAGCCCATAGGCATTCGTACCATTTGGTACTGTCCGGAGCAGAATGCAGTATATTTTCTACTATCTTGTTCTAGTTCAACATTATAAAATCCGTTATATAAATCTAGATGTGTGAAATAAATGCTACCTGATAATGCATCTAATATCTCTGTCATATTTGGCAAGGGGTACTTATCGTCTTCAATCAAATTATTTAACTTACGGTAATCAATAACTAATCGAAATTTCTTTTGACCACTACTATCCATCTTTTTGGGTACTAAAAGTAAGGGACTCGACCAGCAGCTATTACATTTTTCTATGATATTATCATTTAATAATTTATTAATTTGTTCGTTAATTTCCTTTTGTTGTGAGTATGGTAACCGATATGGTTTTGTAAAGACAGGATTGGCATTCGATTTTAAGGTAATTTTGTGTTTGTAAATATTGGTGGTCGATAGCTTGTCGCCGGGTAAGTAAAAAATATCTGCATATTTAGCACACAAATTCTCGATTGAAGTTTGTTCTACCTCATTTAAATGTTTTAAATTCAGATGAGAAAATAACCGCTTAACCCTGTCAGCGTTTTTATCTGTGGCATTAAATGAACAAATCGAGTAATCACTCAATTTATGAATTGTTGGCTCAATATTCTTTAAAGTTACAGTATTATCTGTCGTATTTAAAATCCTAACCGGTATGAGTCCATTGCAGGGAGTGGCTAACGAATTCGCTAAGTAAACGCCTTCCTCTAATTCTTTAGAACAAATCACACATTGTTCACTAAGATCTGTTCTTATGTAGTGTATTTGTTCACATCTGGCTGATATTTCATACATATTTCCATTCTCGCGCACAAAAGGCAAAGTGTATTTAGTACTCGTACTCGTCCATAAATCTAAACTATTGTTTTTAAAGTCAATGACTGCGCTATGTTTATGTAAAAAGTCTTGTCCTATAATTCCATGTGCCTTACAAGGCAGCGTTTCAAATAAATAAAACTTGTGATTAAAGAAATGATTACGGCTTTGTAACTGTAGGGTGAGGTGTTCAACAGTGAACCATGAAAAAGTTGCACATTCAAAGCTCTACTATTTCTAAACATAATGGAGTTTTTTTTTTACCACAGGACTTCTCATGTATCTGGCTTTGATTTTTCATATTAGTTTTAGACCAAAACTTAACAGGATAGAATATATTTTAGTTTTTTTTAAAGATGGGAAATGGCTCACTGAGTCCACCTCGTGGGACACTCTGAACCGGGGACTAGGTTAACAGTGAACCAATACGTACACAGTGAACCATCCTATTTGTTTTACAGTAAATTATGACTATTTATGCTACAAAACTAAAGGTTAAGCAATAAAACGTCTTGAATTATGTTATTAAGTAATCAACTTTATTAAATCTAAATGTTTTTAACAATGTGTTCGAAATATTTATTGTTATAAAGAATTCAACAAATATCTTAGGCTCACAGAGATCAATTATTGCTCAGTCAACTTAGTACTAATCAGTCTTAATAGTTACAATTGTTGTTCTTACGAAAGAAAAACTTTTATATAAAATACAAAAAAGAAAATTTTATAAGAAAAAGCATCCAAAAATCAAAAAGGGAAGTTCAAAAGAGATAGGTTGACTGGAAATTTGAACGTTGCTGTTCGGCGACTGCTGCCGTCTACCTTGGGGTTCGGTAATATATATTTTATATCATTTTTTGTAACCATTGCAATATCTGGCTCTAAAGGCTCACAAAATGTATAATAAAATTTGCTTTTTAATTTTAAATACGAAACGGAGTAGTCATATTCAGCTTCAGGAGAATCATCAAGAATCTTCGCAACATAATAGCATTTTATCTTTTTTTTCTCTGATTCAATCAAAATAATTACAAAATTATCCGCTTTGGGTTTTCTACGCAGTGGTGGAAAGTCTTCAGATAAAATAACTTCATCGTCTTCACTGTCACTGACGAAATTCTCTCCACCAGATGAAGAACCACTAGCATAGAAAGTGCCTTCGGAGTTAGAATCTTCATCAATAATTGGAGCTTCTTTTTTCTTTGTCTTCTTTTCTTTAAATAAATTACTCTTTACTTTCTTGGCTTTCACTTCAACTTTATTTTTTCGTGATGCTATTATGTCTTTCTCAGGAGTGTCGGTAGCTATCATACTCCGGCCTAAGGGTCTGCTTCTTCTTGTAGTTTTCCTTGGACCGGCTTTCAATGGCAGCCTAAACATTTTTGGAGAAACAAAACTTTCCATTGCTTTCGAAGTGGAAGCTTGCTGTTCATTTTCATTATATTTGAATGCCAGATCATTACAGATTTGTTGTGATGGTAAATCTTGTAAAATTGAAGGAGAGGGGGTCCTAGGAGGTGAACGGTTTTCATTTATTTCATCATTTGTATCTGTCTCATCTCTTCCTGGAATGGGTCTATCTGTCACAGTGCTTGGTAGAAAATCCTCTTCTGTAAAAACTGACTCGTCGAATGGATAAATTCCACATTTTCTAAATGCATTGGTGATATTCATTGGAGTCATGGCTTTTAAATAGGCCTCGCCTGCGCATTGAGCTACATGATAGATAGTGAGAGTCTGCCCGGGGTTCCGGAGTAGCCACGAATCGACGGCAGAGTTATAAAAAGTTTTAAATGGACCATTTAATCCCACATCTAATGGTTGTAATCTTGCGGTGGTATGAGGAGGCAGTGTCAACACTGTAACACCAGCAGTTTTAGCAATGGTCAATGCTTCCAATGACAAATGACTTTCGTGGTTGTCAAGAATCAAAAGAGCTGGATTTTCTTTTGAGGCGGAAGTATGTTGTATGAAGTGTTGCATAACATCTACGAAGATGTCTGCATTCATCCATCCAGATGAAGCAGCCAAGCCAAGAGTCCCAGGAGGGGCGCCATGGAGCATATGAGATTGAAACTTCTTTCTTGGAAAGACCATTGCTGGGGGCAAAGCATGACCGGTGGCGGAAACAATGCAGCAAGTTGTCACTAAAACACCTCTTTCTCCACTCGTGACTTTGGATACGTTGCTCCCCTTTAGAGCTAGGACTTTTTGCGGGCGTTGTACTGTCGTGGTTGAGGTTTCATCTAAATTATAGACACGTGTTCCGTTACCGAAGTTAGGAGACCGCTGCATAGCTTCTCTTAAGTTTTTAAAAAATGTTTGCACGTTATATTTGTTGAATGCCGAGGCTCGTGCCAAGCTGCATGGTTCGGGTTTCTTGAGACTTAAATCCGTGTGTTTTTTTTTGAATGACCTTAACCACTCCTTTCCAGCAATATGTTTCTCTTCCCATGAAGAAGGAACTTTTATATTGTTAATAAATGCCATTTGGTAAGCTAATCTTCGAGTATCTTTAGCAGTAAGCCCATAAAATTTTAGCGAACAATCTATTATGTATTCTTTTAATTCTTTTTCCTGGTTAGGTGTAAAAATAGCATTTACCTCATAATTCGGTACTAAATTCGTAGTTTCATCGCTTTTAAATTTTTCTACATATCTCCTGACAGTTGGGTAGGGTAATCCGCATTCTTTTGCTGCTTTACGAATCGATTCACCATTTTTTACGAGCATGATTGCCTGCAACATTACTTCTTTTGTGTGACCTCCAATTTTTCTTTGCGCTGTTTTAATTCGCCCCATGCTGAAACAATAACATTATAATACAATTTAATGTTTCAACTCTTTATAAATTGTGTATAAAATTCAAAACTTACCTACATAAAGTAGCAATATAAAGGTGGTACACAGTGAACCGGTTCACTGTTCAAATTACGTTCGTGGTTCACTGTGTACTACACCCGCCATTTAACATTTAAGGTTATGTTAAAAACCAACGAAAAGAGTTACCGTAGTAACTTTAGTTTTATACGATACCCCAATTAACACTATAATAAGTATAATAAATGTCACACAGAAAAACTATACGTATCAGAAGTAATAAGAAAAGATAGTACTTACGTTTTTTTTTTTTTTGTCGCCGAAAATTATAATGCGGTCCGCCACGCGGGCGTCTTTGGCGCTAGCTCGCTCGCGACTGAGGAGCGGGCGGCGCGGTAAAATCTGAGTACTTTCGTGTCCACGGCACGGTTTGACAACGTCGCGTTTACAAAGCAGGAATGGTGGTTCAATGTGTACCACTGGTTCACTGTTGGACATCTCACCCTAAATATGCATATCCAATTGCTTGGACTTTGCCTCCTATGCCGTTTATGATAATCTTCTCGTTATGGATAGGAAGATTCTGTTCGCGCGCATATTTATATTTTAAGGCCGAAATTGTAGCGCCGGTGTCGAGTAACCAATAATATGATACGTTATTTACGAATAAATTTATCCAACAACTATTACTGTTTGATGCACAAATAAAATTATTTTCGTTATTCACGAAAAAACTTGTTTTCAGTAATGCAATTCACAGATGTATCGTTATCTTGTTGTTCGATATCTGCGACACGCATACGTTCATTGCTCATCCACTGATTTCCGCGTCCGTTGTAATGATTATTGTACCTACCTCTTGGTTGCGGTCTTCGCATGGACATACCTTGTGGAGGGAACGAGTGGCCTCTGTATGCTCGACCTGGAGTATTTGGGGTGCGATAAGCCTGATTTGAAAAAACTCGAGTATATCTGCCTCTCATACCACGATGATTTTGTCCTCTTCTAGCAAACAAAATATGTGGGTCAGAATTATTTTGGTACATACCCATAACATCACCCGACGTAGAAGGTCCCTCAGTTTCTTCCTCCTTGGCAGCCTGTATAGCGTCCTTGAGGGATTTGTAGTTCCTAGCTGCAATGACTGTGCTGAGCCTACGGTTTCGCAACCCATCTGCGAACTTTTTGATGGCAAATTTTTCATTAACATTCTTCAAAATATTATAACTCTCCGAGTTACCCTCAGATTGCGAAATCGTTAGCTCCACAAACATCTCTAATATTTTTTTTCCATAATTTTCGATATTTAAATCATTTTGTCTAATCCGATGCAATTTATCTTGGATAGAAGCGGCTGATTTTTGTGGTAAAAGCTCTTTACGCATATCTTTGGTTAAATCGTCAACATTTAAATAGTTTGAATTTAACTTTAATTTGGCACTTTGAGACAATCTACTTTTAATTACAAATTTAATCAACTCTTTTTTACAATCGTCATTTTTTAAGACAGATGAGTAATATTCTATATTATCTATCAGTGTTTTTGTATTCGATTCCTCATCAGTCATCTGTGGTAGCAAAGACAACGCAGCTTTTAAATTAAAAGATTCCATTTTTGTGCTAATATTTACACCACAATCTGATGAATTATCTTCTGAACAAAGTTGCTCTATTTCAGAATACAATGTTTGAATATTCGAAGAAAGTTTGTTCACTAATTCGGCGTCAGCGGAACTCAACTTTCCTTTCGTTATATCTATAGATAACGTATGTATTAAAGATGTGTACTTATCATAAAGATTGCCTGCTTCTTTTAACTTCTGAATTAAAATGTTCCCCTGGCGCCTTTTAGGTCCAATTTTAATTAAGTATTGTCTTACAGCTTTTAAGCTTGTATACAAATCTTCTAATGTCTGAGACATAACTTACCAGGGCTCACGAAATACGTCATGTTTTGATATCACACTGCTACACACATATTAAATATTTATTTCGAGTATTATGTTACGTAAATATTTATCATCAAGACTACTATTTTGTTTTTTGTTTATATTTATCATACAGTCACTATAGTGTGGTCCAACGTTTTATCTTTATCACTTTTTCTTTACACGATCCTATAACGCCTTCGTTGCTCACGAATGTAATAATTTTAGTGTTCTATATCTACGCCTGTTTTTAGTACAGTTACGCGCACAACTATTTTTATTATTTCTCACTAAAACACTTAGCACTATTTGTATAAAACCGCACTAGTTTGTATTATTTTATTTATTTACTTTTGATGTCGCTCTCGTCACTGGTTAAGCATCACGTTACACGATACCGTCGCTTTTCCGCCCACTCGAACGTTCACGCCGAAAAATTGACCGACGTATATTACTTCTACTAATTTCTTGCTGCGTCCAGCGTCGATGGCATTTCTTGTACATGCGATACACGAGAAAAATCAAACCGAGGCCTATAACTAAGGCGATAATGGATAGGATGATATTAGTCGTACTCAAGTGGAATCGTAACTCGTCTACAGTGGCTTGATTGGATCCAGCGGCATTTTGCGCAATTATTACTTCTTCACGTGATTGAGTTTTTCCCATTTTGTTGCACAATACTTTCTTAAATTATAACAATACGTGTGATTCACAATAAAACAGTCAAGTTTCTGCATCTTCCACAAAGTTCAGTAGTCACTGCAATATTTTTAAATACCATGCCGAATATGGTTTTGCTCCGACGAATTCTATGCGGTATCAAATACACGCGGCTGTCACGGTCGCCATGTACGGTACGGGTCGAACATTAGGAATCAAACACAACGAATGCTGAGAATACACTGGTTTATTAATATAAAGACATTGGATTATATAGGATTACGATTACATACAAGTACATAGTATAGTGGGGACCTCACACTTGATCAACTTCATCTTGTCGATTAAATCAAATACTGTTTAGCATTCACATATATACATAATATGCAAAATATTAGGACGAATTAAAAATAAATTTAATTCAAGTATGCCACCTTTGCAAGAATGATGTTATTCTTATCACAGATTAATATATTCTTTTTTTAATTTTATTTTTAAAGGTAACATAAATAAAAACAGGTTTGTAGGTAAAAAGTATTTTATTTAAGTATGATAAAACATGTTATATGCTAAATATGTACTTATATCTATGTTTGAACTATAACCATATTTATGTAATCCAATTATAATTACAATATAGTAAACAAAATATAAGGTTGTATATGAATAATATATTTTTTCTCATTCTTAATGATTAAAATACATTTAAATATAGATTAAATTAAATGTAGCGCAGTTATACATACAACATAATCTTAAATTCATTTGATAGATTTGTAGTGCCCCCAAGGTAAAGTATATATTTGGTTTGGTAAAATTTGCCTTTTGTCATCATTTCTATTTAATGCTACTTTATTAATTTCTTGGGTATACAGAACATGTTTCATCGATTTTATAATCATCATTTTATGTTTATATGTCTTGTCATTCAACAAGGCTGTCTTGTAGTTAGCTGATGATAATTTTCTTGTTACATTCTTCGTAATGCCTTTTGCTTTCTTTATATGTGTTTTAACACTGCTTATACAATATAATTTAGCTCTAAGCCCAACAAATTCAGAAATTACATCACCTCCTAGTTCGTCTTTAAATAAACCAGGAACCTTTGCATTCATTTTTAAAATTCCATAAGGGTTATCTTCAGAAAAATTACTAGTATCAAATTGTGAAATATTTTGACTAATATCAGCATAAAAATCATTAGTATGTATATAATAAAGTAGACTATCGGTATCTGTGTAGCAAAGCATTGTTTGATTTTTATACTTATTTTTAATAAAATCATAGTGAAACTGATACAAATGTTGTTTTGCATATTCTAAAACAGTAAAACCAATATATATTGGCCTATCTAAGGTTACTTTTTCCTGATTCAATTGAATAACTACAAAATTTTCATTTAATATATAGATGTTTTTTAAATTTGGTTTTGAAATTAACTTTTCAGCACCTACATTTTTATTCGTTAAATTTTTCGTGTCTGCCCATTGTGATATTAACCTCACGTCTTTTTGTTTTCGTCTATTTTCAATTGTTTTACCAAAAATAGCATTATTTAGTAATTTAAAAAAGTCTTTTTCGAATGTTGAATTACATGTTTGACGTAACTGAGTATTCAAATCAATGTATTTTTTCAGAAAACAGTCTTGACGAAAAGCTAATATACGATGGATCTTTTTTAAAATCAATCCATGTTTTATGCATTGTTTTAAGTTTGTATAGTGAATAACATATTTGGTTTTATCATATAAATTTGCTATTAGTTTATAAGTTTTTCCGCCTGGAGGTATTATTTTTTCGGGCGCAAAAGGTAAATCACTGTGAGAATCGTGCAAGTGATGTGGATAACATAAATCTACTTCTAAAATATAACCATAATCTGCATCATCTGCGGCGTTAAACAGATCAAATTTTGATATTTCATTTTCATTTAATAAATAAAAGTTTGATATCGGCATCTTTTTGGTCATGGCATGCCCGTACAAATTATTAGCATCAAGATATATTAAAAAAGAAGAAGGTTCAGTTACGTCATAATCTGGTAGGTATTTGTTATTAGATTTGGCATATCGAAGTGAACATTGAGCCAAACCGCCACGTATTCCATTTTCTAATAATTCGTATATTTCCAAATCAGAAATCAAATCTAATTGAACTCCTGTGTATAAAAGCATAGCATCCCAACTTAAGCCAGGTGAAGATACATAATGAGCTGGGTCTAATTTGTAATATTTCAAGCACATTTGTCTAAATTTTTCAAATATATCACAAAGTAATAATACATCACTCTTTAAATATAAGTCATTATATCTACCAAGAGTATCAATCTTAAAAACATTCCAAATTTTTTGTGCACGTTGGTATTCAGCATCTGTTATATGCTCTGATGTTAAACTATTAAAAAATGTATATTTAGCTGGAAGCTCCTTTTCATCATATTTAGCCCACGAATCAATGTACTCGTAAGGAAAAACACCCTTTTCTTTCAGTAACACGAATTGATCATAATTTCTGAATTCACTGGCAAGATGTACATTTTCTTCTTTTGTTAAAGATTTTGATAATGTATCTAAACTACAACTTAAAAATTGAAATGAATCTATAAATTTTATTTGTATGTGGCGAGACAACTTTTCATAATAGATGTTTTTCGTTATCGACATATATTTTTCTTTCGATTTAGGTATTACCTTGATGTCGCCCTCATAGTTAGTTAATTCTTTTATAAAAAGATGACTATCATATCCAGATAAATTGTGAAAAACTACTGGAATGAATGGACATACTTTGTAAGTTAAATTACAATGAGTATGCGCTGCGCCGCGATACTCACCAGTAATATGATCGTGATCAAGAACTTTATCTCCTAATAAAGGCTGTTCGCAGATATGACATACATTGGCCATATCATAGTTGTCTCTTTGCTCTTCAGATAATGAAGACAAAGACTTTTTATTTGATAATATTCTATAGATTCGTTTCACATCTCTAATTAAGTTTTTTATAAATATTTCAATACAGTCTGGACCTCTATGCCAAACATATTTATTCAAGCTACAATCATGAGAACAGCAAATATAATAACCAAAAGATGACGGTTGATGCAATTTTATGTTAGTTGTATTATTAACACTTGATTTTGTATCACAATCTAACAATATGCTTTCGAAATCTGCGTATACTATAAAATTAATTTTTAATTTTCTTTCATAGTGCTGAAACTTTAATTTACTATTTTCACCTGGTAATATTGCTAAAATTTCAGAACATTTATGGGAATTATATCGAGACTTACTTGCAAAAAACTGTAAACATGAATCACAAAACTCTAGTTTTCCATTATGTTTAGTAATTTGACGTCTTACTAGTCGGGGGAGATCTTTAATAAGACAGTAATGACCCTTTTCTTCTTTTTCTATATATAATAAATTTATATGATTAACTTTCTTTAAACTACTCAAATAAAGAGGCCCAGTAACATTACATTTTTTATCTAGTCCGTAAACATTGATACTTAGATCAGGATTTTGTTTCTCTAAAAGTTTCAAATCATTAATAGTAGGCGGAAATGTGATCCCTTCAATATTGAGAACTTCTGAAAAATGAGGATAGGATGTAGTTCTACATACGTTACTTCTAGCAGGATACAGCGAAGCTACGATGCTCCATAACAAACAGTATATATCATCGTTTTTAATGTTTATGCAACTTTTAGTATTTTTTATAACTGAAGGTAATTCTAAATAACTACCTCCTTTCATAGGTGAATATTTATTTATATTAATTTCTAAATGATTTACTTTAAAAAATGACCAACCGGACTCGCAGTGTTCAAATGCAATCATTTTTTCTACCAAAATATTTATTATTTTAATAATCATACAATTTCAAATTTTGTATTAAATGATTTAAGCTGTTGTTCATCTGACTTGGGTAAAATAAAATAAGCAAATAGCTCAAAATTAACTTTGATACACTTATGTTTTGCTAATGATAGTTCAATAATTCTATTTATATCATTCTTATAATAGCACAGGAACGCCTCTGGTGTGAGGTGCTCGTCTTCCTGTAGTGGACTTAGTCTGTATGTAACTATTCTATTCTTAAATGCAGTAGCAATTATTTTAATACTTTCAAATTCGGTACTCAATAGACAGTTCGACTTATGTAAATTAGATCTGGTATGATTTTTGAATTTTCGTTTTAATATTCTTAAATTGCATTTCTCACATAACATAAAATTAATTTTATCGGGTTCATCCTCATGATGTAGGGTAACTGTAAACAATTAAAAATTTATAAGAATATTTTATTATTTAATAAGTAACAAGAAGAATAATATATTATTATGTATATATTTATACAATAATATTTCACTATTTATCTAAATGTTATGGGTTCAAAAAGAAACCTTAAACCCACTATATCTCTTACACCTAACGAATACATAGTTTTATTTTATAAATCATAAAACTGTTTTACTAGAAATGTTATATAGTATAATAGTTATATAATGTGTGTAGTTATGCATAGTTAAACTACACAGCTATTAATGTATGCTATTATGTTTTATTTAATTAATTATAAGAATTAATAATCATAGAGGGGTAGTTTTTAAATTCTTTACGAATGGCACTCAAATAAGCAGATAAGTGACGCCAACTTTCGGTATCAATATCTGTTCTATTCTTTACGGTAACAATTGCATGACGCCACCTATTCATAGGGGACACATTTTCTATTTCCTCACATTTGTATATTTTTAACTCAATGAAATGTGTCCCCGGTTTTAATGCATTAGATTGGCGCGAATATCCATTCGTAACGCGTCTCATTACATAAGAAGTTAAAGGGGGTACTTTTTTACCGATTTCGTTATCAAGAGAAGTGTGATCATCTTCACTATCAGAGCCAAACAGAGCCGCCGCGCTGCTCCTTTTCTCGGCTTTAGCCCGCTTAATGTCCCGGTCGGAGCGAGCGCTGGCACCGCCGCCGGTGCGTACACCACTGCTCGACGGCTCTGAGCGATGAGATCTCTTCTTCGTGCTCTTTTTTTCGACCCGCTTCTTTTCCGGCTCTTCAGCGGATGACACCTCGTCCGTTGGGTAAATGTCGTCTACAAGTTTCGACCTGTAAAGAAAAAAATACATGATAATTTATTTGACACTGTATTTAGATGTAAATACGCATATGATAGTGGAACCTATTCAAATTTAGATTTTATCTAAAACTATTTTTTAGCATTTTAAGTTGATAGAAGTTTTTGATCTATGTTTAAACATTACAAAAAACTACGACAATTGATTTATAAAATACAATTATAAATACCTATTATTAAAAATATATTAATAAAAATTATAAATATTATTATAATTTTCGGTTATTATATTCATTGTTATATTTATTAATTAAGATATTTAAACTATAATTCTAAAACTGAAATACCAAAGATGTTGTTATTGGGAATGAAGTCGATAGTTCGAAGGCTAGTAATAAACCTATATGATAAATTTATATGATAAGACACATCACATTTAAATTAATAGTAGTGAGAAACGTATTACAAAAATATTCAGACCAGACAAATATCAACTAGTCTGTGTGGGAATCGAACCCACAATCACTCGGTTTAAATGGTTGAAAAACATGTTATATTGTGTTCAATATTGATTGAGGCTTTTAACAAGTAAATAACATTAAAATAATACTTACATAATGAACTGATGAATTTATCGAATAGTTGTTTCGAAAACTGATACTTCTTGATGATGAAGTTATTGAATAGTTATTTCACTAGAAAAACTAATACTTCTTGATGAGTATATGCACTGTCACAAACACGTACGTAACTTGAAGTGTTTACTAGCAGCTCTAAGCAGAAAGTATTGAACCATAGAATTTAACATCTCTATTAATAGGCACCAATACTTCATTAGTGTGAACGCATTAGTATTTCATCCCTATACGTGTGTGTAAAAAAATGATGACCAGAAGGAAAATTATGTCAAGTTTGACTACTTATACGAATGAGGGTTCTGTCCACATTAATTCCTTATGATTTATATTAATCAATGTTCGAATAACTTGAGATTAGTCATTGCTCAACGAGGATGATACCTCCCCGACGGAATTCTAAAAATATTGCTAAGGTAGCAATAATACGCAATGAATATACGACTAGTTTCACGTGGTTTTGCTTTGCATTTAATTTATGAAAAAAGTCGTTCATTACAATACATTACTATGGGTGTACATTCGTACGACACTTATTAATTTATTACTAGAGAAATTTGTAAACACAGGCAGGCTCAGATTGCATCCGACGCCTCTCTGGCGCTACTAAGTCTACACAAAGTCTAAATAAGGAGTGAGTCTATTTTCAAATCCTAAATCAATGCACACACAACGACACAACAAGCTGAACTTTCCAGTATAAACTGAACCATTATTACACGGGAAGCATATACAATGTGAGACCATGTTTTATTGGAAATGTGTAGCTATGTGTCGGTGTACTGTACAAAGGTGAGTAACAAAGACAAAAAATGTTCCAAAATGAAGCTTTAAACTACAGACTAGAGTATGTTATTCTTTAGTTGTTATTCTTTAATAATATTTGGTACGTGTAAGCCGTGTGTGACAGAAATTGTTAAATTATGAATTCGGTAAGTATTTTATTGTACTTTTTACACATACATACATTTATTGTATTTTTTGTATTTTGTGTATGTTATATATGTAATACACAATTTTATCTATGTACTTATAAATATTCCACTTTTTTTCTAATGTATATAAGTCACCTCGTACCGTGATTGCTATATTTGTTTCGCAATACTTATTATAAAATTATGAACACTGTTTTCTTCTCTCTCGATTCAACTTTGGAACTGTCGCGATGCATATCTCATTGTTTAAATTTTATTTTTTCAGGATTCAGAAGAACCATTATTCAACTTTGTTCCCATGGAAGCAGTACATTCAGAAAGAAACAAGGGGGATCGATTGCATCTTAAAAGACCAAATGGTGAAGATAACAACGTGACTTCGTATACATTTATAAAAAAACCTGCCCTGGGATTCAAGGTTGTACGCATTGAAATATATGATGCCAAAGATTTCATGGACCGGGAAGACACCCTCTGCAAATGTAAAGCGGAGTTGTGTGCGCAGCATGTCGTAAAACATGTATTATTTGATGATATTTACAAATCCGCAAATGAATTAATTCAAAAAATTCAAAATAATTTAGAGAATTAAAGAAATAAATGCTTAGATATAAATTTTGTTTTATTTGTTAAAAGATTCACTACAATACCTTGATATGTAAGAATATAATTATTCTTATTATATTACCCATAAATAAATAAATATATTTCAATTCTCGATATGATAAGTTCTCATCATACATACTTTATAGAGTTGCTGCGTGCTGAGCGAGAGCAACTGATTCAGTATACCGTATGTTTAAATTAGTATCAATCAGAAACAGACACCAGTTTTCGAGAAGTAAACTGTTTCTAGTATTGTTAAGTTATAATAAAAATTGATTAATTATTTATCATTGAGTATTATGGAAGACTAGCTTCTGCCCGCGACTTCGTCCGCGTCACAGTTGATGTGTTATCCTACGGGTACCGTACATTTTCCCGGGATAAAAAGTAGCCTATGTGTTATTCCAGACTATAATCTATCTTTGTGCCAAATTTCATCCAGATCCATTCAGCCGTTTAAGCGTGAAAGAGTAACAAACATCCATACATCCATACATCCATACTTACAAACTTTCGCCTTTATAATAGTAGTAGGATTTATGAACATGTCCGTTCCGCAGTTCTCAAACAGATTTTTAGAGGATATTTTTTAGTAAGTATTTGAATGATCGAGACAAAAAGGATGAATGATTCAGTTCTAGAGAAAACGAAATCAGTTCTGTATATGTTGCTAAAAAACGGCTTGAATAGATCAAGTTATTAAAAGAACAGCAATCAGTTCTCAAAAACTAAAAATCGCTTCTCGAGTAGTTAAAGTTGTGTGTATCTGAATCTTCGTATTTGAATGATCGAGACAAAAATGTTTGAATGATTCAGTTCTAGAGAAAACGAAATCAGTTCTGTAGATGTTGCTAAGAAAAGCGGTCTGAATAGATCAAGTTATTGAAAGAACGACAATCAGTTCTCAAAAACTCAAAATCACTTCTCGAGAAGTTAAAATTGGGGTATCTGGATCTCCTGTGATCCAGATAGCCCAATTTAACACTACTAGGGCCGTCATCTACCCCGGCCAACGGGGAGAGTGGAACCGGCGAGAGATGTCGTGCGGTGGTCCACAGGGATCGGTCCTGGGACCGCTTCTGTGGGACATCGAATACAACTGGGTGCTGCGCGCCGACCTCCCTGACGGCGTCAGCGTGGTCTGCTACGCTGACGACACGCTCGTCCTGGCACAGGGAGAGTCACACCAGGCGGCGACCGACCTAGCCACGGGAGGGGTTGTGACAGTTGTCGGAAGTATCCGGCAATTGGGACTCGAGGTGGCATTGCACAAATCCGAGGCCATGTGCTTTCATGGTCTTCGGAACGCGCCACCGTTGGGTTCCCAAATAACGGTGGGAGGGGTTTACATCGGCGTCGAGGCGACGATGAAGTATCTGGGTCTCGTCCTCGACAGCCGGTGGAGCTTCAAGGAAAACTCTCGACGTCTGGCTCCTCGATTGGACAGGGCTGGGGCCGCTTTTTGGCGGCTCTTGCCCAACCTCGGGGGACCAGGCGCCTCCTGCCGGAGTCGTGCGGCCCATGGCACTCTACGGGGCCCCTGTGTGGGCCCCTACCATCAGGTGGTGGCCACCAGCCAAGTTAGTGGCATGCCAGGGGGTCATGGCCCTCCGGATGATTCGGGGATACCGCACGGTCTCCGGCGAAGCGGCAAGCCTCCTTGCCGGATTGCCGCCATGAGATCTGGAGGCAACAGTCCTCCAGCGCGTCTACGAGTGGCGTGTGGACGCGCAGCGCCGGGGCGAAACCCCACTGCCGCGGCAAATCGCGGCACTGCAGAGCGCGCTCCGGTGCGATATCATGGCGGAATGGGAGATGCGACTGTCGCAACCCAAGTTCGGGCACGCCGCAATCGCGGCGGTAAGATCCCTCTTTGAGGAGTGGCTGGAGAGGCGCTACGGCGTCCTCACCTACCGCCTGACGCAGGTTCTCACCGGATACGGTTGTTTCGGGAGGTTCCTGTGTCGGATAGGGCGGGAGGAAACGCCCGGGTGTCACCACTGTGTGGATCGCTTGGAGGACACGGTGGAGCATACGGTGCAGGACTGCGCCGCTTGGGCAGAGCACCGCCGTGTCCTCACGGAAGCGATAGGCGGCGGCGGCCTCTCGCGTTCGGACCTGGTTCAGGCCATGCTCCGGGGTGAGAGGGAATGGGATGCAGTCACCTCCTTCTGCGAAGCAGTAATGCTAGCGAAGGAGGAGGCGGGCCGCGTGAGGGAGAGATCCACCTCACGCCCCAGCCGCCGCGGGAGACGCCCAGGGCGACGGTCGTCGCGAGGCGACATCAGGCCACCGTAGGCGCGGGCTTGCGGACGACGAGTAATGGGTAGCTCGCCGTCCGATCAAGGACCAAGCCCGGGTCGACGGCGCGTTCTGTTCGCGCGCGCCTCAAAGAGCTGTCAGCACAGGGACGGGGCCCCCAACGGGGCCAACGCCTACCGGGGTTGCGGGACGTCTTAACAGGATACCGTGGCCCAGTAACGTAAAGGGCAAAAGAAGGAACAGGGTTGTTTTTTAGTCAGAAAATCTGACAGTCCCTTCCGCCCCAAATATTTTTGAGAAAATCGATACTAACGCAATGGGTCTGTAGCAGGACATATCTTCTCTGTTGTTTTTCTTGAAGAGTGGTTTTATAATTTTTATTTTTAATTCTTCTGGAAAGTGACCATGACAAATGCACATATTGATAACATGATTCAACACAGAAGCAATTATTGTGGATACCTGTTTAATAATGCTTGTACTTACATCATCATACCCAGTGCTAGATGTTTTCTTTAGCGATATAATAATATAGTTTGTAGGTTACATTTAACGTATCATTTTTTGGAGAATTCTTGACGTTTTTGTGCATGGCATCATTGTTTCAAACCAGGAGTATTCAGGGTTTGTGAAACTTTTGTTTTGCACTCACTGTTTTGGTTATAGTGTTTTCGGCTATGGCTGAAGTCAGTTTACCAATGAATTTTTTGGTGGCGGCATTTGCGTCTATTGTACTAAGTATAGGGTCGAAGTCTATACTCATAATCGATGCACTAAGTGCCTCATAGTTAATTCTTGTTGTGACAGCAGTCGTGGCAACAGGGATACGTTTGCTATCCAGACAAAGTAGTCAAGAACCATGGTCAGTAACCGTAGATTCATAGACAAATGTGAGTGCTTGTGAATGTGGTCGAGGCAATTATAGCCCCTGGTTGGGAGGGTATGTGCTGGGAGAAAACCATGAAAAGCGAGACAGTTTAAATATTCATGGGAAGAAGAGAAGAAGGTTTGATGTCGAGATTTAAGTCACCCGCTATCACAACTGTTCTAAGGTCATGGAGCGATGGAAGTATGCGATTAAGGGCGGAGAGGAAGTGCCTTATGTTGTCTGGATATGGTGAGCGATAGATACACAGTAAGGCCACGTCCGGGTTAATTTTTATTATTAATCCTGAGGCAGATTGACTCTGGTCTGGTTTCTCGCCGACCGCCACAATTGCTGACTTTATATAGACCACGACGCCATCACTCTGGTTTATGTGATTGGTTGTTTTAAATATCGTATGATTTGGAAGGATTGGAAGAATTGAGTTACTACAACATATGAATATCAGGATGGCCACCAATCGGTTCACGTTCAAGGTAAAAGCTCGCGAACACTTACAAAAGAAGTTGGCAGACTCGTCCCACACTTAATTTGTTGTACTTCAACATCTATGTATTTTATTTCTCTCCCCACTTTATATATATATATATATATATTTATATATATATTTTTTTGTATGTATGTATATATGTATGTATTTTCTGTATCTGTGCACCTACTTTGTTTTTGTCTCTGCATCACCCTAAGGTAGACTGGTAGAAAATGCCTAAGGCATTAAGTCCGCCTTTGTACAGTGTATTTTTTACATGTGCATAAAGTTTAATAAATAAATAAATAAATAACATGGAAGCCAACATTCTGTCAAAACTATTACGTCACAGTCAAGTGAGATACGGTGCATTAGACGTTGGAAGCTTATGAAGTTACAGTTTATTGATCGAATGTTTTGTGAAAAGACTTTCAGGTATTTATTTGGGTTTATCAAAAGGGATGAGTTCCGATGTGCATGCGTCACTGATACAGAGTTCATCGATGTTATTATTAAGTAGAATTTCGTTATTAGCCATTTGTAAAACAATTTATGGTTAAGAGGACGACGATGAGAATTTGCAAGTTGTCGGAATACGTAATTGTGATGAAGTTGGGGTGGTGGGGGTGTCTGTGTATGAGTATAATGTGTGATTTTGAGAAGATTGCATATCTTTTGTGTGCCTGTAGTTTAAATGTTTTGATTTTTGTATTTGATATATTGTATTTTTATGACTAAAAAATTAAAAGAAAAAAAAAGTAGCGGGCCTTATTGCGTGTTATAAACAGCGCGGGAACATTCCGCCGAAACAGTGAGTGGATTTACCTAATACTATCAGAAGCAGCCATCAGGTAAGAAAGCAGCAAATAATTATTTAATCACCGAGGCTACATCACCATCTCCAATATGATTTACTCGAAAATCAAAATCAGATTATGCAAGGCATGGCTTTTGCGTAATTTCAAAAAGGATGGAGCAGAAAGAAAAACGAGCAGTTACATTAAGGCTCGTTTAGAGCTTCTCGATAAATATTGGGACGTGGGATCCATTTATAGTACATCTACTATCATTGAAACTGGATCAGTAGACCCACCAAGACACTGCACGGATTCTTTAAAAAACCTACGAGATTTGCCAACATTAAGTGAATGTATGGGATATCTAAAGAACAAGTTTACATCATTAGAAGCATCACGTCGCAAGCAAGATGGGCCAAAACCAGACCAGTCTCAGCAAGAGTTCAACAGCATTTCCATAAATCCAATAAATCATTCTCTAACAATTCAGCGACTAAAAATCAATGGAAATGTCCTCTTTGCGATGAAAATCATCGCATATTAAGTTGCTAAACTTTTTTGAATTCAACATCAGATTGAAATTGCAAGATAATGAATAAGCTGAATATATGCAAAAACTGTCTTTATGACCACAAAGGTAAAGCATGCATTTCTGAGAAAAGATGTCGTGAATGTCAAGAGTGGCGATCACAACACTTTGTTACACGATTACTACTCGGGTTCCAACTCGAAGTCTGACGCTAGCGCTTCGACATTAAAGGAACGCAAAAATGTCACACACGCATCAAATCCAGAGATATCTGAAACCTTGTTGGCAACAGTTCAAATCAAAGTTATGGGAAATAATGGCATATATTACTCTATGCGTGCCTTAATAGATCAGCAGGCCTAGCCAAATTACAAACGCTTCGTATCTAATCTCTTTCTACGATCGATAACGCTTCGGCGTAAGCGATTGTAGAAAGCGCTAAGTCGGTAGCCAAGATGAAATGATTGAGTCGATCGCTCGTTCTACGACGTTGTTCGAAAAAACTTATACTTTAGTCTATGGTGAGCGATCCTACAGACGTCAAACCTACGTCAAAATCACAGTTGTGTTTATATTGCGCGGGCAGAACTTTGTTTTTGAATTTTTTAACTTAGATAAAACTATAAAGTGTCTAAAAGTGAAATAACATAATGTAAGTTTCTTTTAATAATTAGTTTATTATATTAATACAGTACGAAATGTCATTTTAAATACCTGTGACTCGAAATGATAAAGATCTTGCTTATCAATGAAGAATACCTTTTATGAAGTGAATATTTTTAATAGGATGGAATCTAGATCTCGAGCAAGCCCGAAACAGTTCGCAGCTTTAATAGAATTCATTTAAAGGTGCGTAAATTACAAATTATTTCGTAAATATGTTCCTTTACTAGTTGAACTTCTATCACACTCAGAGCACGTCTTGAACTTGAGACTAGTTGAAACATAAACAATGACGTGGACCCGTCGTGAACGTAAACACGTACTTATGAAACAAAGAAATCAATTGTATGGCTTAATCACTAGACCCTATGGATATCTAAAATATTTGTGTCACCAATATTGGTGACACCAACAATGCGCTGATAGGATCCTGTGGCTAAGAAGCTAAGAGCTTACAAAACCTACAAAGAAACAATTATTGAGAAAATTATATTATGAGAAAATAAATAGCTTAGATAATTTAAACACTTGTAAGCTACCTTTACTTTCAGGGGAATCTCTTTGGTTCCTTTCAATGATGTTTTAAGGTGGAGTTCTTCACAAAGGGCCTGGAAAGTAGATTTGTTTAGCCGAAATTGTTGTACAAATAAACATTCCGGCATTTCCTGAATTGTCTCCATGCACTGACGACTTATGTCTCTTTTTAGACGTCTAAACCACACTTCTTCATTATGAGCACACCACAACATATTTAAAGCATGCATTATTTGTAATAAAAGTCCAAAATTATTTTTTAAAATAAATCACTTCTCGGTATCGCCACAGATGACTTAGGCGCTTTGCACACGGAGCAACTTAAGTTGACGCAACTGGCAACTTTTTAAAAGTTTCCTGTAAAAGTTGCTAGTTGCCATAAAGTTGCCGGTTGCCGCAACTTTTTGGCAATTTGTGAGCAACTTTTTTAGCCGAGTTGCAGTGTTGCAAACTTAGCGGTATTACCACTAGATCTGGTGGATTGGGACCCCCTTCTGGTGGGCAGAATTTGTATCTGGTGGGTTGTGGATTTTTTTGTGGTCAAGTTTTAGGTTGATGGTTTTCAAAAACAAAATTGAAATAAATTTATAATACTAACACTTTCAGTGTACTTATCCGTTAGATGACTGTGGTATGTAAAAAAAGAAAAAGTAATCGTACTGATAACGGTACAAGTTATTCAGGTCGACAAAAAAGAGGGTAAGAAACATCATTCTATTAGAAAACAATCCTATTTAGTGAGCCCGAGTGGCTGTGGAGCAGGACTAGCATTTAGCCAAGCATTTTTGTCCGTGATATAATCATCTAACTTATAATAATGCTTGACTACATAGTGTGCGCTTTATGCATGGTTTAAATTTTCTCTCATTTAGTTGGGGAATATTAAGGAGTATTTTATTATAGAATTTTACACATTACCCCAAAAAGAAGTGTTTACTTAGTGGGAAAAGTCAAAAGTGTAACTTGGCTAGCATTTGTACGGGATGTAGCGATTAACGTCGTAGAAAGGATCAAATTTCAATCTATCATTACGAACGCTATGTTAAATTGTAAACTTGTCTACGAATCATCTATTCGCTTGTTCTGACCACGTGATTTAGCGTTGAGGTAGTTTAATTCCCATACATTGTCATTGTTTTCTACAAGCGTTAACGATTGTAGATTGTCAACTTGGCTAGGCCTGCAGGGATCCCAAGTATCGCTGATCAAAAAAGACGCTACACAAAGATTGAAACTTTCTCGACGAGCATGCAAGGGAGTTGTGTTGGAAGTCGGTGCCAAGGAAAATAACTGCAAGGGTGTATTGCAAATTCAAAATCAGCAGTGTACACAGACTTCATTTTTTCCACTGAGGTACTAATCATGAAAACTCTGTTATACAACCTGCCCAATCGTTCATTCCAAAAGCCGTTATGGGCTTGTTTAGAGCATGTAAATTTAGCGGACCCTGAATACAACCTTAGTCGTCCAGTCGACATACTGCTTGGAGCTGATGTTTACTCATCGATCATCATGAATGGCCTTATCAAGTATTTTCTTACAATCATTGAGCAAAGAAGAGCGAAGCACATTTTAATCAAGCATGTACAGCAACATGAGTTTATGGAGGAGATCAAAGACCTTCAAAAGAATAACAATATAGACTCCAAAAGCAAGCTACTTAACCTGAATCCGTATATAGACGAAAGCGGATTACTCAGAGTTAGTGGCAGGATAAGCAATGCAAAGATAAGCAATTATATATCAGGCGAATTATGACGCCATAATTGAAGAAATGATGGCTATTGATTGGCCATCAGAACTAAATTGTAGACCTTTGGATGAAGTTGTAAAACTTTTTTATGACACTATAAACATTCTTCAAAATACACATATTCCATCTAAAACGATTGCTCTTGGGGGTAAGTATCCTCCTTGGTACAAAAGTCCTCTTATCAAAATAATTAAAGAAAAGTCAAAATATCACTCAAAATTTAAAACATATGGGAATCTCTCAGACTAGCAATCTTTTGTTACCTTACGTCAACGCGCTAAAGATCTGGAGAAGGAAATGTTTGACGCCTACATTTCTAACATTGAATTAGCCATTACTAAAAATCCTAGGGCTTTTTGGCATTATGTTAAATCTAAACAACAAACCAACTGTTACCCTTCTGTATTTAAATATCATGAAGTGTCGTCTGGTCAAGGGGAGGAAATCTGCAATATGTTTGGTGACTATTTCTTTTCGAACTTCCAAGAGCAACGCGACACAAACGAAAATTTAGTCTCTGCGAGAATAGATCAGTCTACCGGTGTATCAGATATTTGTTCCATTGATGTGCGGGAGGAGGAGGTGTTTCGCTTGCTTAAGCAAGTGGATATTAACAAATTTCGCGGGTCCGGATAATATTTCACCAATCTATAAACAAATGTGCCCGATGTCTATCCATTCCATTGACGTTATTATTCAAACGGTCATTTGACTTGGGAGTGGTGCCTTCAATCTGGAAGTCAGCGTATATAACGCCGATTCATAAAAAAGGACCTAAGGATAACGTTGAAAACTACAGACCAATCTCCAAACTCTGCGTGTTCGCTAAAATTATGGAGAAAATCGTATATGTACAAACATATTCTTCACTGAAACTAAGTTTCTCCGAGCACCAACATGGATTTTTAAAAGGTTGCTCGACCACATCAAATCTTGTGGTCTGTAGTGATTATCTTCCAGAGCACATGTCCAGGTGGTCCCAGGTCGATGTTATATACACTGACTACAGCAATTTTTTTGATCGAATAGATCATGCGCTTCTTATGCGCAAATTACTGGGAATAGGTGTGAGGGGTAGCTTGTACAGATGGTTTGTATCATATGTCGAAAATAGATGTCAGACTGTGGTCCTCAACAGTTATACCTCGAGAGCGATGTACATTCCATCAAGGGTTCCCCAAGGATCCTTATTAGTACCTCTTTTATTTAATATTTTTGTAAATGACATCGCCGCTTGTTTCCTAAATTCTAAAATTATATTATACGCGGATAACATGAAAATTCTGAGTCAAGTGTCTACCATTGAGGATGCAAACCTATTACAGGAGGATCAGGACCGGTTCCTTAATTACTGCGATCAGAATAGATTGGATTTGAACATTTAAAAATGTTGTGTGTACATTTACTCGCAAGCTAAACCCTATAAGGTATGATTATAAATTGTCGAATACCTCAATTGCCAAAGTCAACGTCATAAAAGATCTTGGGGTAATTTTTGATTCAAAGCTCTTATTTGATGCGCACATAGACAATATAGTCAACAAGGCCTCTAAAGCGTTGGGTTTTATTTTTAGGGTGTCCTCTGAGTTTAAGAATGTTAAAACTATGAAAGTTTTATACTATGCTTTTGTCCGCAGTCATCTCGAATATGCTTCTCAAGTATGGAATCCAAATTACAATGTTTATATTAATCGCCTTGAAGGTATACAACGGCGATTTTTGAGGTACACTCAATATCGTTCAAATACTTATCTTCCTAACTATATTAGTCGGTGTAAGAAATTTCACATACTTCCTTTACACGAGCGCAGAAAAAAATCAGATCTTGCTTTTCTATTTAATATAATGAACGGGTCTACTGACGTCCCTGAGCTGGTGGCCAAGATTGGACTTCGTGTACCATCTTTATATCTTCGGAGACCTCATCTCCTTCATGTACCTATGGTGAAAACTGTCTATAGGCAAAACACTTATATCATAAGAGCATGTCGAATGTTTAATAGTGTATGTCGGGATGTTGAGCTTGACTTATTCACATATAATGTCCACAAATTAAAAAAAAGTATTGAGTAATTTCTTCTTTGAAGTGTAACTTTGCTGTGTATTGTGTTTTGTTTTTGTGTATTCCTTTTAGTTGTATGTATATGTATTTATGTAACTCTTACGCTGGTTGTACCGTTTTGTTAATTTTACACATAAGTTTAATAAGTGGAAACTTGTAATTGGCTTTCGCCTGCTTATTGCTTCTTACTATTCAAATGTATTAATAGCTGTAAGTTTTCCTAAAAGCAATAAAATAAAATAAAATAAATAATCCTGTAAAAAAAACACACAAATAATGGGAGACTTACCTAAGTCACGAAGTAATCCGTCGCGACCTTTCAATCATACTGGGGTCGACTTCACCGGCATGTGGACGTCAAAGCAAATAAAGGCCGTGGCATCAAGACGACCAAAGGCTACATAGCGGTTTTTGTGTGCATGGCTACCAAGGCCGTACACCTAGAACTCGTTTCCGACCACAGCTCAGCTGCCTTCCCAGCAGCATTAAGGAGGATGGCAGCCCCAACACACATTTACAGTGATAATGGGACGAACTTTGTCGGAGCCAACAAGGCATTACGTGAAGAGTACATCAACTAACGAAATACTCTTGACGACGAGTTCTACAGAGCAATCACAGATATGCAAATACAATGGCACTTTAACGCGCCTTCCTGGCCGAGTGCTGGGGGGCTCTGGGAAGTGGCTGTCAAAAGTCTCAAACACCATATCAGGAGAGTTGTGGGCGAGCAGAAATTAACGTATGAGGAGTATTCCACATTATTAGCACAATTAGAAGCCTGCCTTAACACGAGAGCTCTTTGCGCCATCAGCCAAGATCCGGAGGACATGGATTATCTTACTCCGTCGCATTTTTTATCGAATGGTTCCACACTTACCATAATTGAGACTGAAAGAGACGCACGAACACGTTGACAGCTTACTCAGAAGATTTTTGATAACATTTGGAAGCGGTGGAAAACCGAGTGCACCTCGCTGCCGACAGTGGTATAAAATGCCCAATAATCGACACTCGACTCGACTCTCCACTCGACCGATAAACTTGAACGAGACAGTTTGTTGTACCGTGCACTTGATTAGGAACGATTTACTCGACCAATGACTAGTAACTTGCTCCTTACCACTACCTTTCCTACGGCTGGTCAGTATGCCGCGTTTCGGAGCACGATGAACAATCAACCATTAACTTACCACTGCACTTGACCGGTCACTCGAGTTGCATTCACTGTTAACATAGAATGGCGAACGAGTTGATGATTTTAGCAAACCAACGAAATTACAAGTAGTGAAAAAAAGCGTTTACGGGTTATTATTGTAAATAAAAAACAACTGTAAGGTACGGTATTTGGTTTAATTATCATAAAATATTGGTTTGCCTGGAAACAAGATATCAGCCGCACGAACAAGCTCCTGTAATTTTCGCCACTGAGGAGAATCCGGTGTCAGTCTGAAACTTGATTCGGACGAGCGCCTTCTTCCACAGCTCGGCGGAGTCGGTAAGGCGAACCTTACAGTCGATGTACTACCCTCCGTCGGTGCTCGTTGCTCGGCGCTCGCAGCCGCTGGCTACGCGGTTCACAAAGAATGAAGTTAGGTGATCCGATGCATCTTCTTTGTGTGGGAAGTCGCGGTTGTTACTGATGCCGAATATGTCGATGCCACTATTGACTTTTTTACTGAAACAATAACGGAAACTGTCATTAGTTAATGTTTAGAACGAGAAATGCATGCGCAAAGAACTATCTGTTGTGAAAAATGTAACAACTGATTCGGCTTTGATCAATACTGTAATAGATCAAAACAAATCCATCGATTCAAACAATAACCAAGTGAACCTGCACTTGTTTTAAAATAATTTGTAATAGTAATTGCACGATTATAATTTAGTCAGTAGATATGTGACTAAAGTAAGTAGATAATTAATTTACCTGGCACGAGCTACGGTTGTTGATTGTGACTGCATATTGCATTTCCCATTGCTGTCTGCAGACGGTTTGCGGCTGCACTTCACTTTTTGCCCGGTGACCGATGCTTGCGAGTAATCACACTCAGAGTCTGACCTGAAATAAAGATAGGGAAAATTTAGTCACATAATTATTATTAATTATCTCAATGGAGTAGTGTCCATTGCGCAGGGCATACTATACAACACAAGTGTGTGCGCAAACATTGGTTCTCCTACATGCCCATGGGATAGCAAACCCATAGAGAGATTGGGTGCAGGATCGATGGCTTTACATGCTGTTCAAAGCACAGAAGACTGGATCGAAAATAATGACTCCTTCGAGGGATCGAGCTCGACATACTATGAGCAGCTCGGTTGATCTGTGAAGTAACGCGCCCAAAAACAAACATAACTATAAAAATCCAAGCGGATCACAAGTGTGAGCATGACACCGAACAGAATATTTTATAAGACTTACATTTTTCAATCAGAAGTTCCACTCGGTTTGATGACTTGGTTGGTGATGGCGGCAGCACTGGCTATCGACAATTTCGTCGCTGATATTGTAGGCAATACAGACTGTTTGTATAGCGATGATAACAGAGCACTTCGTTGCACTTGCAGACTGCGAATACTTTGTACCGAATACTTGTAGCTTATAAGTTAAAATTTTTAAGCAATTTATAAATAAAACACTTATTAAAAACACTTAAATCAATCTAGCACTGTTGTGTTGAAGGAACTTTTTCTATAGTCGGATTATACATGTACGTAAAATGAAGACGAAGGAAAATTTTATGCTGCATCGAATGTCTATGCAGCGAAATGAGCCAGGGCTGACCAAATGATAGCGAGCAAACTGAATCGTTACACTAAAATTGATGTAATTATTTTATAGAAGTAAATAAATATTTCTAAGATAGGTACTTATTTTATCATCTACGTTTAGGTCTTGTGTAGAAAAGATGAACTTATTGCCGTCAACCTAGTACTTTCCTAGACTTCCTGAAATAAATACATAATATAGTTCTCATAACTACACTAACAGCCATTAGTCAAACCATGGAAATCCATATCTGTCGATACGCTATGATATATTTTAATCGTATTAATGCATTGTGTAAAGGAGAATGACAACCAATGGGCCCCTTATTTTTGGTGCCATGTCAAAACTATTTATTTCTCAAAAATTAAGTCGTATTTTTACATGCTCGCGTTTTTTTTAACAACATTTATTTTACCCTTGCATTGGGAAACATAATTAATATGACGTATATTGATTTTATGCCAGTTCCACTATTAAAACTTAACCTTAATGTTGCCAGACGACAGACTATATAAATTAAATAATTGTAATCGATAGTAAATATCGATATTTTACTAATCCGCCGACGAAAATGACCAGAGACGCTGCAATGCAGTAGCTATAATCCGGTCGTAATACTAAGCTAATAGTACAGTCTCATATAACTGATTAGGCGCGAAGGGTTCAAATAAAATAGAAAAAATAAATAAATAAGAAAACACGAAGGAATTATAATCTGAAAGAGTATATTTTACCCACAGACATCATTGTGGTTAGGACATAGGTTAGTAACCCCATACATACCTATAAAGCGTTTTTAGCGTTTATAATTATCTTTTTAGTTATGTAAATTAATTACACAAGTCTGCAAAAAAAAAGTTGAGAGCTGTTTTGATTTTTTGGCGTAATTCTTATGTTTTTGGGTGTGCTGAATCCGAAAATGACTTTCATTTGCTCGTAGAACGTCACGTTTTCTGACAATATAGGTATCTATGTTAAACAAGTTATCACCTTAAAATAAAAGATAAAATACTAAAAAAAAAAAAATATTTATAATTGCGTAACGAAACTTATATTTTTATCTTAAATACATTCATTAGTAAGCACTAAACACGTTTCTTTTCCCCAGTGAGACTCCTTTTGGTACATTTTCGCTTGTAGGAAGCTATCGGAGCGCGCGCGTTCAGGTTACAACATGTTTACTCGTATGTTTGTTTATTTAGCTCACACAGGGCGTTCTTTATTTAGAAAGTAATGATAGTTATGGCCTGAATACATTTAAAACCTTATTTATTTATGACTTCAAGTTAGCCCAAAAACCCCTTTTTGTAATAAAATTTTGCGTTTAGCAAAATAACGTGACGTTCTAGAATTTTTTGAGTATTTTTTCAGCTTTCATAACATAACATAACATAACATCACGCCTGTAATCCCCGAAGGGTTAGGCAGAGGTGTACATTACACACTATAGTATAGCACTATTAGTACACCCACATTTCGCCAGTTATGTTTTTAGTCCCATGTAATAGGGGGCGAGCCTATTGCCATCAACCGGGCACAAATCCAGACTCCGAGGCTGCTACTGAGAAATTCCTGATGAAAAACCCAATAGCACTTTGCCCGACCTGGGAATCGAACCCAAGACCTCATGCACGGCAGTCGCGCTTGCGACCACTAGACCAATGAGGCAGTCAGTGTTTTTCAGCTTTCAGAACACCTTATTACATATAAATCAGTTGAAAACATCCAGACAGCATTTTTATTGCAGACCTGTGTTATTTATAAATCGATTACCAAAATATTTTATATGGCCACACCGAGACGGATCTTTCTGTCAAATCAATGTGTCAATCAATTAAATTGTTTCGTGCCGTTTCGTTTTGCGTTGAGTTGAATTTATTCCTCCGTATTTACTTCTGTTCGTTACAATTTGAAGCTGACGAGTTGAGCGTTACGTTACTCCAGTGTATTTGTTTTGAGATATTGGACTCCTGTTTTAGTGATAAGTGAGCAAATTGACTCTATTTAGTTTCAAGTGAGATTTGGACTCTTGTTTTCCTCCTAAAAAATGTCTACATCTAGTAGAGTCCTGGCGAACCGCCCGCCCTCACTCTCGCCGGTGTGTCAATTGCTCCCTCCGTTTGGTGCCTAATCTTCGTAGACGTCAAATCGAAGAATTAGATGAACCAATGCTTATCCTTCTGAGATCCTGGGTAACACCTACACGGGTAAGTTTATAATGTATAATTTACGCGATTTATATGATCATTTAGCATGCCTATGTTTGCTCAATCAAGTGGTCATCGTCAACTTTAAATCTCTATTATTTCCACTCTAACATAAATAAAAAAATAAAAATAAATAGTTTATTGTCTCAAAAATTTACAGTAGTTGGTATTACTTCATGCACAATCTTCTGGTAATTATTACTATAAGTACTGTTACTGGATCCCAAACTAGGCCAAAGCCTGTATCTTGGGAGGCAGTGTTCAGCCGCTCAAAAGGTACATGAGTACTGTTTGTACAAGGTTGCTATTTATTCTGGTAAGTCGATATTATTAACTACATAGTTATCATTGTGCTTGGGTGGTAGTGGTGTGAGTGTGTTTTGTGTGTGTGTTTGTTTGAGTGTGTTTGTGTGTGTGTTTGTTTGTGTGTGGGCTGTGTATGTGTGTGTGTATGATAGATTTTATTTAGTTTTATGTTAGGTAGGTGAGGAGATCTTCGGTTTTTTGGTAATCAAGGTCTTGAAGCCAGTAAGAAACTTTCACTTTAACTTCACGTTTGGTTGTTGAGACAATGTTAAGTTTCTTGTTTAATTCATTATATAATTTTGCGCTTAAACTACGCGTTTGTCTTCTTGCGAAAGAGGTTCTGCAGGTTACACGAGGGCATACTGATGACAAACCACGTTTGCTAGTGTTAGGGTTTAGGTGAGGCACTTCTCGATGTTTCCTGAGAACAGCTTTCAAGATGAACAGTTGTCGGACTGAGAGGACCTTAACGTCTGCATATAGGGTCACGGTCGGGTATCTGTACGTTCTCCTGGTCATTACCTTTAGCACTGCTCTCTGTGCTCTCTCTAATTTAATGAGGTGAGTTTTAGCTGCTCCACCCCAGACAGTAATGCAATAATGTATTACAGATTGACAGTGACAGATAGACTAGCATTAGTTTATCATGTGGTAACACATCTCGAAGGGATTTAAAGACATATATTAATCGCCTTACTCTCGTCGTGACTAAATCTATATGTTTTTTCCATTTCAATCTGTGATCGATTTGTACCCCCAAGTATTTAAATTCATCAAGCCGCGTAATTTCTAGGCAGTTACACGCGTCGCGATAAGTGCAAGTGTGGGCTTTTATGGAAAAGTCATTTCCGGGGTCAGTAGTTTTGCTAATGGAAAAAGCTATATAGTTCGTTTTGGTTACATTTAGTGTTAGAAGGTTTTTTGTTAACCAGATCATAACTCTGGATAGAGAGTACTCAGCTCGTTCCTTCACAGTGTGCCAGTTAGGACCCCAGACAAGTATCGCAGTATCATCTGCGTAAGTAAAGATGTTAGTGTTGGGTAGTTGGATTGTGCAGAGATCGTTTATATATATCTGGAATAGTGTAGGGCCTAATACACTACCCTGGGGCACACCGTAGCTCGCTGTTTCTTCGTCACTGACGTAATTCTCTATTTTAACTTGTTGCCTTCTGTTAGTGAGGTAGTCTTTAAAAATATCATGGGATAAACCTCGTACTCCCAGCTTTTGTAGTTTTTCTAGTAGCCTGGGGACATATACCGTGTCGAAGGCTTTCGACAGGTCTAGAAAGATGCATAGGCATCTATTTTTATTATCTAGATTGTCTACAACGGTATTGGTCAGATCCATTACAGCATCCTCTGTAGATAAGCCTGGACGAAAGCCATATTGGTTTGATGCTAATATTCTAAATTTTTCAAGATATGCTTTTTAATGCTCGATTTAGTATCTTCTCTAAGATCTTTGATAACGCTGAGAGCACTGAGATAGGACGGTAATTGTTTAGGCGATCCTTGTCACCATTTTTATATATTGGGTGTATGAGAGCTTTCTTAAAGACATCAGGGAAAAGGCCGCTATTTATGGCAAGATTACAGATGTGGGTTATTATTGATGTAAGTACCTGGCAATTTTGTTGAAGAACTTTAGAGGAAAAATTGTCCCAACCTGTAGCGCAGTCAGGACGAAGTTTTAAGATTAAAGCTTCAATATCGGTGTTTGTTACTTCCAGGATGACCAATGAACCGGAAGGGCTTTTTGGGTCGAGTTCTTGTAGAGAGTTACTTTTTGTAGTAAGATCGGCAGAGTTACGAATTTTCTCAGCTAAATTTGTACCAATATCTCTAAAGTAGGTGCAAACCTGATTTATAGACTCTTTTGGGTTGTCAGCTAATTTCAAGAGTTCTTCTGCACTGATTTTGGTTTTCTGAGTAGATGATATGTCTCTTATAGCTTTCCACAGGGTTTTTGGGTCACTACCAGCGTTTAGGACTTGGGATCTATTAAATGGAAGCTTTAATTTACGAAAGAGGCCATTACAAAAATTCCGGTAACAGAAATGAACATCCAGCAAAACAGCTACCTAAGACTTCTATTCAGGCAGTAAACCTTCAGTTGGTTTTAAAACAGTTTTATTATAAGTGTGCTATAAAGCTTTGCATTTACCATTACTTTTCTTAGTGTGTCCTAAGTTTATTAAGCCACTATGCACATAATACAGTGGACCCCGGTAATCCGGCCCCTGTCTTATCCGCCGACCCCCTGTAATTCGACATCCCTGTTGAATGTAGGAACACAAACATTATTTTGATTACATATTTTAGTAGGTATGTACATTTTTTTATTCACAATTATTTCCATATGTAAAGCTTAGTTATTATTTTTTGTAAGTTATATAGTATTTATAAAACTTACAAAATGTAAAAGTATTTATCTCAGAGCTATCCTCTGGATAGACCTTTTAATTGTTCCCTTGTAATCATAATGACAAATGGCGAGGTAACGGGAGTCATTTGTGATCCCAAAATGCCGGTCAAGCTAAAAGGACAGGTCTATAAGACCATCATTAGACCTGTCCTTACGTACGGCAGTGAGGCGTGGCCGTTGTTGGAGCGACACCGGCAGTTGCTGCATGTCACGGAGATGAATATGTTGCGGTGGATGTGTGGCGTTACATGAAACGACCGTATTCGGAACGCACACATCCACGGCAGCCTCTGTGCCCGTGACATAGCTGACAAGCTGCAAGAAAGTCGCCTTCGGTGGTATGGCCACGTCTTGCGACGCCCGGTAGGTTACGTGGGAAACAAATGCCTCAACATGACGTTGCCTGGCGCCAGAAGTAGGGGACGGCCCAAGAAACGCTGGCTTGATGTCGTGCAGGATGACATGCGTGCCAACGGACTAACCAAACAGGACGCCGAAGACCGTGCAAAGTGGAGAAGACTAAGCAGGAAAGCGAACCCTGGGTTCTCCCGCGCTAGGCGGGACGAGCAACCGGGAGACACGCTAGGTTGATGATGATGATGAATCATAATGACAAACAAAGTCAAAGTAAAAACATTAATTTTAATTAGACAATTTACAGGCACTTTTGAATTATCAAGAACGCGGTCAGTTAGACAGTTGAAGCTAGTTGCTTGTTCCTAAACGGAGGTAGCCCTGTATGGAGAAGAACGAGCTAGAAACTCCATGGCACTCTTTTCAATTGGGTTTCACAAAATCCTAGTTACATTATTCTTGTTGCTATTATAATATAATCTAACATTTGTGTTAAAACTATTTTGCAATTGATTTTAGATCTGTGAAAAAACCTAGGCTATTGCAATAAGCACATGAATAAATGTATGTATTACCTACTTAGGAATTCACTGTTTTTTTTTCTTTTATCTTTTTAGATATTGTCTGGTGACAACCTGTGTGTTGAATGTAATTTATTATTACAAAACCGGACCTCATCAAACACAACTCTCACACTTATATCCCCTGCTCATGGACACTTCAACATATGTTTTGCATGCGGCATGTCTATTGCAACACGCAGAACTCACAGGGTTAGTCAAGACTGTCCTCAAAGGAACATTATACTAAGATGGACACCAGCTCATCACGTAAGTGTTTTTATCTTGGCAGAATTACTATGATTTAACAAATTGTACAAAAATAAATTGTATAACCGTGGAGTCTGCGCCAACGACTGATAGCATCGCAGATGCTGTGATTCCTGTACCAACTCCACTGCCGGTTCCACCACCTCATGAACAACAATTGCCTCGAATGTTTTTAAAAATTAATTCTTTGAAGTACGGTAAGTTTCGGCAAGTTCACGTCATTGCTTGTTCCTTGGTTGCGAGAACACTGAACGTCTTTTAGTACCAGGCACTATAAAGGAAGTTTTGCTTTTACATCGTAAAGTATATATTCCCTTTACTGCAAGAATCTGCAGATATCATTTGAGTAGCAATCGTTGGGATGAACTAGAAGCCCTATATTCCGATTTTAATGAATTCCAAGTAGATGATATTTTCTCAAAACTTGAAAAAGCTACTGAGAGACAGTTAGACTTTAATGATATAAACTCAATGGATTCTTCTTTATGCCATTATTGGTTAGGACTTACTGCAGAGCAGTTCAATGACTCCTAAATTGTACCCCCATGTTATATGATCACTTTCCAAATCCTTCAGTGGCTCTCTGTATATTTTTAGTAAAACTTAGAACAGGTGATAGTAATGAAAGACTGTCTACTCTTTTTAAAATGCCAAGATCCACTTTGGAAAGAAAAATGAATATTGCAAGAAATTGTTTAAATGAACATTTTATTTCTAGACATATTCGTCGACCGTAGGTTCAATTGAGGTAAGGGACAAAATACGATTTTTCAGGAGAGGCCGACAAAGTTTTTTTTCGGACTATTTCGCCTATAACTTTTTTTCTTATTAAGGTCTGATTTCACACATAATGTTGTATTTTAGTGCTCTATCTACATTTGTGTAACATTCATTTATATAAATTAGCTATTTAAGAAAATAGATGTCCTTTACAACAACGTATTTTGTTAGTAATGTCCCTTACTGACCAAGTATCTTGTAGTCCCGTCCCTAACATTAAATTGACCTCTGCGTTGGATTCAATATATTAATGAAAACTTAGTGTAAAGGACTTGTTGAAAAAAATTATGAAAAAATACAGTGTGAAGAGATTTTTGACAGAAAAAAGTACACACTTTTGACGTACGGATTTCATAAATTTGGAAATTGTTACAAGAAATCATTTAAGAGACACGAAAATGTACTAATACATTAACCGTACGTCTGTTTGTGTCGGGCATGCCGCAATCGCGGCGATAAGACCCCTCTTTGAGGAGTGGCTGGAGAGGCGCTACGGCGTCCTCACCTACCGCCTGACGCAGGTCCTCACCGGACACGGTTGTTTCGGGAGGTTCCTGTGTCGGATAGGGCGGGAGGAAACGCCCGGGTGTCACCACTGTGTGGATCGCCCGGAGGACACGGTGGAGCATACGGTGCAGGACTGCCCCGCTTGGGCAGAGCACCGCCGTGTCCTCACGGAGGCGATAGGCGGCGGCGACCTCTCGCGTCCGGACCTGGTTCAGGCCATGCTCCGGGGCGAGAGGGAATGGGATGCAGTCACCTCCTTCTGCGAAGCTGTAATGCTAGCGAAGGAGGAGGCGGGCCGCATGAGGGAGAGAACCACCTCACGCCCCAGCCGCCGCGGAAAACGCCCAGGGCGTCGGACGTCGCGAGGCGACATCCGGCCACCGTAGGCGCGGGCTTGCGGACGGCGAGTAATGGGTAGCTCGCCGTCCGATCAAGGACCAAGCCCGGGTCGACGGTGCGTTCTGTTCGCGCGCGCCTCAAAGAGCTGTCAGCACAGGGACGGGGCCCCCAACGGGGCCAACGCCTGCCGGGGTTGCGGGACGTCTTAACAGGATACCGTGGCCCCGGAACGTAAAGGGCAACAGAAGGAACAGGGTGGTTTTTTAGTCAGTAAAAGTCTGACAGTCCCTTCCGCCCCAAAACGGAAGGAACCCAGGGCGGAAGGAGTCATTTGATGATTTTTACCACCTCAAAAAAAAAAAAAAAAAACGTCTGTTTGTGTGTTGCTTACATACAATGAAATGAAATGTTTGTACATTCATACATTGTAATAGCTAATTGGTATAGATTTAATAAAACAATTTATATTTCATTTTATATGTTTATTATAATCAAATTATTAATAGAAATGGTAACAATTTTACCTATAATTACTTTGAATTCTTATTCAAATAAAAAGTATTATGATGATGATATTAATTTTTTGAGATAACAAAGACATTAGTGTCAGGCCAGTTTATTGTTTCTTCAAAAATAAACCATGATTGTAATGATAATTTGTTGAATGGGAAGACCCTTACCTTATTTGAAGTGGATTGGCGGCGATAGTTACACCATTTCAAGTTCCTATACTGCATAGTTTTTCAGATACATTGTTATTATGGGGCTGATTCGAAATTTGAATCCAAAAATCATTAGGGTAAGGGACATTTTTTTTAAGCTAGAATTTTTTCATATACACCATTCGATAGAGCGAAAAATTCTGAACAAAACTGTATACTTAACTCATTTTGGGTATTTTGTCCCTTACCTCAATTGAACCTACGGTCGACGATACGAATAAATCACACATCTATCCAAAATGTAGCATCACGGAATAGAATCATACTTGAGGGTTTTTTTGGAAATACCAACATGGCTTCAAATGTGAAACCTGCCATTGTTAAATGTGATGGCACATATGTTTATGTACAAAGCAACAGTAACTATTCGTATCAAAAAAGGACGTATAGTCTGCATAAATATGCCAATCTTGTAAAGCCATTCTTATTTGTTTGCTGTGATGGCTATATTTTAGAGTGTGTGGGGCCATATGAAGCCACAAAAAATGATTCATCAATTATGAGTGCCTTATTTACTTCTGAAAATGGCCCCATGCGCTCATTTTTTAGACCCGGTGATGTATTCATTTTGGATAAAGGATTTAGAAATGTGATTCTTGAATTATAAAGTTATAATTATAAAACTCATATGCCTGAGTTATTATCGGAAAACGAACATCAATTAACCACCCACCAGGCTAATAAATCTAGATGTGTAGCAATATGGTGATGTAATATGGTGTATATGATGTAATATGGTAATATGGTGGGTGGTATAAGTTGTAAATGGGAGAATCAAATGAGATTTTAAACTATTTCGTCAGGAATATTTTAATAGAGCGTCAAGTCACCTTATGACTGATTTCAAAATAGCTTGTTTCCTTTTGAATAAGTTCCACCCTACGATTGATGATAGACCCGATGCTGTGGAGTACCTAAATATTGCTCTGTCGAGATTAAATACTATAAATTATTTATCGGAATTTATTCAAAGGGAACATAATATAAATGGAAGACGTACGATTTTCCAAAGCATTAACAGCAGTGCTCCCCATCTAAATAACTTTTCAAGATTATCAATAATCGAATTAAGAAGATTTGCGTTAGGATGTTACCGATTAAAACAGGCAAGATCCTATTATGGGGAGCATGTGCGGGCGAATAGTACCTATTGTATAGAAATAGGTAATGATTAAATAGAAGAAGATTTGCCCTTAATCTTTGGTCAAAACACATCATCATCATCATCCATGGTCATCTTTGGTCTTTGGTTTTTGTTTGGTCAAAACAATTATCTTGTTAGGGTCAGAATTAAATCGAGACATGTGAGTAGCAGGATTTATTATACGTATTTATTGATAAGTAAAGAGCAACATGGGCAACAGGGCAAATTCTTTAGAGAGTATCATTGCCTATTATTGTAGTTGCTTAGTGGGAAATTGTACAGTAGGGTGCTGCGCTCACACTATGACCGTATTGTGGTATTTAAGCTGGGGTCGTTTTAATGATATTAGTGCCCCAGCGCAATTTCTAGATTATAATTTTTGCCGAAGAATAAATATTTGCGTACTATTTTACTGTTTTTTTTTTCTTAAAGTAAGCAGCCACAGAATAGCTTACTTTAATAAAACCTGCTCTATAATTAAGCCCCTTCCTACACAAACTACAAATCTCCCATAAAAAAATCTCCAAAAAATCTCTCCATATTCTATATCTAGCAAGAGAATTTAAATATGTAAGTAGGTACCTAGTGTTTTCTTGATTCAGAAATCAATATTAATCCTTAAACCATAATATTATTTTAATTCCAAATATATTTTAAACAAAAAGAAGTATTGTGTTATAGGTAACCTCAATTTCAGCACCCGAAAAAATAAGATTTCTCTGTAACCGGAGTGAAACATAAAAATTCGATTTCAGGATATGAAAAGGTAATTCTAGATCTACAAAGCAAAGTTAAAACCACCGTGACATGCGAATTTTTATTAGGGGACCAAAACTCCTAAGAGAATTGGCATTGTCCTTTATATCCGCTGAGAAACTTATACCCAACCCCTATTTCCACAGTGCATCTATTTTATCTGAAAACTTAGTTGAAATACAAATGAAACCTGATCAAATTATTTTAGACAAGCCTATCTACATAGGTTTCACTGTGTTGGAACTTTCAAAAGCACACATGTATTACTTTCATTACGATATTGTAAAGCCTTTTTATAAAGATCGAGTGCAGCTATGTTACACAGATACCGATTCCTTTGTTTTTAAAATAGACTAACGATTTTTACCATGATATGAAATATAATTTTTTACAATATTTTGATAGCAGTAACTAGGCATGAAGCCGCAAATGATTTACAGATACCGCTAAAAAATAAAAAAGTACCCGGTCTCTTTAAAGATGAAATGGGAGGAAAATACATTTCTGATTTTGTTGGCTTGAGATGGAAACTTTACTCTATAAAAACCCCTAATAATATAATTAAAAAGGCAAAAGGGGTGAAAGCAAACGTGGTCAGGAATTAAAACTTATCTTATTGTGGAGTAATCCGGAGAAAAAATTATATGTTTAACCTTTTAACCGCCCGACTTCAAAACAGTTGGCGTGTCCCCAGCGCCCGGCACAGTGAATCGAAATTAAATACCTACAAAAAAGAGGGATGTGCAATATTTGCTATGCGATGTCGATATTTCGTTTTAATAACGACATTTGCATTTGCGAGCGTGGTTTACTAACAACTAGGTACATCTCACCGAGCTTAGTTTGTACCTCGCGTCATTTGCGTCACACTGACGCTTAGGTACGGGCTGCAAAAAAAGGATTCGCTATGACTTTAAAAAAGTAAACAAATGTTTGTTAGATTTTACTTTGCATTTTTTGTTTTTAACATTAAACTTCAGTGATTCGCCCGAGAGATTACACTTATTACTTGTAGTAGCACGGATATGTGCTGCCATCTTACACGATTTTAGAGCAACAAAAAATAAAACTATTTCATGCGCCCTAATGTGGGTATCTCATACACGTTTTGTGTGGCTGCCATCGCGCACGTAATTTTCTTATCATAAATTAGTTTGATTATTCTAGACTTCTTAGTGGTATTTCAGTGATGGGAAAACGAAAACGCTACAACGAGGAGGAATATTTAGCTCGGAAAATGAGAAAATTAGAGAAAAAGATGTCTCGTGTTCGTCTTAAACAACGGAGATATCACAGTACTAGTTCGGATTCTGAACAGAATCAGTATTCTGATAGTGATCATTACCCAGCAGAATTCTTGCAGGAGACTCCGCAAAACGAGGGTCAGTAATATTTTAAATTTCGAAATTGTCATCCGCGTCGGTTGGCGACGCCGGCGCCGCCGGACTGCGCGACCTTGACCTACTTTTTTTCCTTAAAGAATAATTTTCTTGAATTATATACTCATCTTTATTTATTTGGTGCCTAGTGCTTATGAGTTTAGTCTGTAAGGCTAATACCGACCTATAATGTACTTCAGTTCAACCTGTAAGGTTGATCGCTGTATAGTATGTAGCAATGAAATTCTAGAGCATAATTCGAGAAATTATGTCATGAATTTTTATTTACAATGTTGTGGGTTTGGGGGTTGGTTAATGTACAAACCGTGAGATTGTATCAAGAATTTGTAACTGTGCTTAAGATTCAAGAACATAGTCTGGAAGATTATGTCATGAATTTATACTTTCTGTTGAAGATGGATATTCAATTCTAGAGTACAAACCGTGAGTTTGTATCACGAATTTATTCAAAGATGCCGTCTATTGTTTTCAGGAGTCCCATATGAAGTTAACATTCTATCTGATTCAACTTCACAACCAAACCCCCCTGACAAAATGACGTCAGAGCCGACAGCAACTTCAGCCTCCGCGCCTGACCGCGATTGTGCCATCGTACCCGAGGCTACTTCCACACCCACTTCCGCAGATGCACCGCCCCCAGAACATGCATCCACGGAAAGTATCCAAGAGTTAGAGCCTGGAATTTTGAGTTTACTTGGAGAAGAGCCTATTCAGGAAGAGAAGTTTGGTGAAAATGTGCATAAAGACATTGCTAACAGGTGGACTGATATTCTGATTAATGGCTTAAAGGATGATACAAAAAAGGAAATACTGAAGATTTATAGTGTGCCTTACAATTTAAAAATGGCCCAGGCTCCAACACTTAATCCTGAAATCAGAGCAGCGGTTAATGAAGGCGCTTTGAAATGAAATGAAATGAAATGAAATGATATTTATTCAGTAAATTGGTTATAAATAACACTTTTACACGTCACATTTTAAACTAGATGAGTCCAGTGTTTCCTAGCCGACTGCTCTGAGAAGAAACACCGAAACAAACTCAGAGGTCAAAGTCTCTTTTAAAGTCCATACAATTATTTGTATTGGTCAAATCATATGCGAACCAAGTAGGTTAATGTCCGAGGTGCTCCCTTGAGGAGAGAGGCACACAAATTTGAGTCGGCCTGTCCAGTCAATGCACGCATTTGTCAGAAATCGTCAAGCTCGACTCAGAATTTAAGGAGCTCAACGACACGACGAACAATACCAAAGAAAGGACATTTGGGTAGGCCGCATCGAGTACTCAAACTGTCAGACAACCATAAAATCTAATCAGAAAAAATGCAACAACCCACATAGTTCACATATTTACAATATAACATATAAAAAAAAATACTTTTCAAAGTATATCCCAATGAGAATAAAAAACAAAAAATAAATAATAAATATAAAAATACAAGTCTCTAAATGTCATATTAACGTTACATTAAAAGATCATGTTTAGTAAAATATGTCAAAAGGAAAAAATGTAATTTACAAAGGGCATAATCACAAGGCTTAGCAGAGCGAGCAGTTCAATCCCAAGCTTTTTTATCATCTAAATAATCCGAAATTTTATAGTAGCCCTTTTTGTATAGTTTGGATTTAATACAACTTTTAAATTTTTTAATTGGTAAATTTCGAACATCAATGGGAAGTTTATTGTAAAAACGTATACATTGACCCATGAACGAGTTGCCTACTCTGTGGAGACGAGTGTGATGTAACACAAGATTGTGCTTATTTCTAGTATTAAGTCCATGGACATCGGACACTTTCTTAAAATTTGAAATATTCTTGTGTACATACATGAGGTTTTCAAATATGTATTGTGAGGCTACAGTCAGAATATTTATGTCTTTGAATTTCTCTCGAAGGGAATCCCGTGGACCTAAGTTGTAAATAGCTCGAACAGCCCTTTTTTGTAGAACAAAGATAGTATTAATGTCCGCACAGGTTCCCCAGAGAAGAATCCCATACGACATGAGACTATGAAAATAACTAAAATAAACGACTCTGGCTGTATCCACATCAGTTATTTGTCGAATCTTTTTAACAGCATAGGCGGCCGAACTGAGCCTGCCTGACAATTTTTGTATGTGCGGGCCCCATTGTAATTTGGCGTCAATGGTAATTCCAAGAAATACCGTTGACTCAACAGGATTCAACTCTATTCCATTAAGCTGTACATTGGTGCTTAGCTGCCTGACATTTGGCGTTGAAAATTTAATGAGATTCGTTTTTTTTTCGTTTAACAGAAGATTATTTACATTAAACCAATGGACAACTTTACAGAGTGCATTGTTAACTTCGTCAAAATTTTCTAACTGTCGCTTGATTTTAAAAATTAGTGAAGTGTCATCCGCGAACAATACAATCTTGTGATTATCCCTTACGTGATAAGGTAAGTCATTAATATAAATCAAAAACAGGAAAGGTCCTAGAATTGAACCCTGCGGAACGCCCATGGTAACCGCAGATCCTGCAGACATTTTGCCATTGACATCAACCCTCTGAATTCTGTTGTTCAGATAAGAAGTCAGAAGGTCGAGAGCTCTGTTCCTTATACCATAGTGGTGCAATTTCCTGATGAGTGTATTATGGTCTACGCAATCAAAGGCCTTGGATAAGTCACAGAAAATGCCAAGAGCATCCCGCGATTCCTCCCAGGCCTCAAATATGTTTTTCAGTAACTCCACGGCCGCATCTGTAGTTGAACGACCCTTTGTAAAACCGTACTGTCTCAGATGGAGTAAATTATATTTATTAAAATGCCTTAACATTTGGTTCAAAATTAATTTTTCAAAGATTTTACTCAATGTGGGTAATATGGAGATGGGCCGAAAATTCGTGGGATCAGTTGTACTACCAGATTTGAACAGTGGAATCACTTTACTAAGTTTCATCAGGTCAGGAAATACACCAGATGCAATGCAAGAGTTAAAAACAATTGCTAAAAAAGGAGAAATAACATCAATTATTTCAGACATGATATGTACCGATAATCCCCAAAGGTCGGCAGTTTTTTTTACATCTAGATCCCTAAAAGAAACAACGATGTCTTTAGCAGTCACAACAAAAAATTCAAAATGTTTGTCGCATTCTGGTACACATTCTTTTAGTATAGAGTAAGCAGAAGTGGACGACGACGACAGAGTCCTGGTTGTTAAAATTGGAATATTAGTGAAGAAATTTTCAAACTCTGTTGCCACTGTAGGGATGAGATCAATGAAACACAGGACTGCTAGAATAGTACTGATTGTTTATTCGGATGTAGCTGAATATATATTGCTTACAACTATGGAGTACATGCCTATATAGTACTTATTATCTACTACACTACAGCTCCCCCTTAACAAAACAAAAAAAAAATTGACAAAATTTTTTTTTTTTTTTTTTTTTTTTTTAGAATAACATAAAATGCTTATACAGAGAATAATATAATTTTATTTAGTACATGATTATAACTAGTATACAAAAACATGTAAATAATATAATTGTTATTTCTAAGTATAATATAATTTAGTTCGGTTCTTATGAACTGTATCGAGCTTTCCTTTTTTAATAATTTCTACATTGGGTGACAAATCTCTTACAACTACATACGGTCCAGAAAATATAGGACTTAATTTATTGCCGGTTTCCTCTTTTAATAAAATCTGATCATTTGGCTTATATGTAATAGGCTTAATACTGGCATCATACTTTTGTTTTCTTATAATTTTTTGTTTAATAATATTTTTACGAGCTTCATTCTGCGAACTTTGTAACCTGAATTTTAATTCTAAAGGATAATCGTCATGATTATACAATGGTTCAACAGATGATAATATATTACTAGGCAAATTACATTTCTTACCGTATACCAATTCAAATGGAGTATAGTTAGTAGCGCTGTGCACTGATGTGTTGTATGAGAAGCACCAGTAAGGTAACCATGTGCTCCACGTCTGAGGATGATTATCGCACTGTATCCTTAGATATGCGCCTAAATGTTTGTGTGCGTTCTCTAATGCACCGATACTCTCATGGTGATAAGCAGTAGACTGTAACTTGTTAATTTGTAAAAGTTTACAAACCTCTGACATTGTTGTGCTGATGAATTCCGCTCCTCTGTCAGTTGCGATGCTAGTAGGAACTCCATACTTAAGAATAAAATTCTCCACGAATATCTTTGCAATCTCGTTGGAGTGTTTCGAAACGAGTGGACACGCTATTACAAATTTTGAAAGCTCACACTGAATACTTAAAATATATGAATTATTATTAATATCTTTATCTAATGGTCCTACAATATCTAAGTATATTTTCTCAAATGCCGTGTGGGCTGTGGTGGTCACCACCATTGGCTCTTTCGTGTATCTAGAATACTTTTGTGTCTGGCACTTATGACACTTTTTAACAAAGTCATAGATATCTCTCTCCATATTGGGCCAAAAATAATATTTTTTTATATTATTTAACATTCGCCTAATACCCGCGTGGCCACTTGTGGGTAATAAGTGAAAGTCGTTAATAATAACTCTTTTATCGTCTTTGTCAATAATTCTTTGTACATCCTTTAAAACACATATTCGCGGTCCGGACCACGTTGTATTATCTTTTATTTCTTTCACTAACTTTTCTATGAAAATATTATTTGTGTTATTTTTAATAAAATATATCTCTTCAATATTGTATGAAAGACAATAATCTCCGAGCTCCCTCGCAAATGCGGCTGGCGTCAATTGCGATCGGGTTGCCGGTTTTATAAACATAGTCATTTGAGACGGTAAATAATATAGTGTACCCGTGCTACTGACTTGTGTGTCATCAGTATTATTTAATTGCAATCTATTCCATTCATGTTTGTTAATGAATCTCAACTCAACAGATTCTTTCGGCTTACTATGTGTTTCCACAACTTTTGGTTGATCAGGCCAATCGTCAGTGGTTGCCATAGCATCCGAAGAGCTGTCCCCTAATAATTGCTTTTTCTGTCCTCTAGTCATAACATTTATGACACATTCATGCATCTGTTTTAATTCTTCTGACGACAAACACACTCGAGATAACGCGTCTGCTGCCGCATTAACTCTCCCTGGCACATAACTAATGTCGTAATCATATTCGTCCAGAATCAGTCTAAATTTTAATAACCTACTAGACGGGTCTTTTAAATTAAACAGATACACTAACGGCTTGTGGTCCGTATTAATCTTAAATCTGCGGCCGTATAAATAAGGTCGAAAATGTTTTACTCCCCATACTATAGCAAGTAGCTCTTTCTCTATAGTCGGGTAATTCTTTTCAGCTTTATTTAGACTTCGGCTAGCATAAGCTACTGGGCGGCCGTCTTTGTTAGACAACACGGCGCCTAACGCGTATCCCGATGCATCAGTTTGTAAAGTGAACGTATTGCTGTCGGAAAAATCGGGATATTGTAATACTGGTGCCGAAATTAAACATTGTTTTAACGATTCGAAGCTATCTTGACATTCCTTATCCCATACGAAGGTGACATTCTTTTTACTTAAATTATTTAATGGATGAGCAATGTGTCCAAAATTTTTGATAAATTTTCTGTAATAATTGGCAAACGCGACAAAACGCCTTACTTCGTCTACAGTTTGCGGCACTGGATAATTTTTTATTACATTTATTTTTTCTGGGTCTGGGAGAATGCCCTTATCTGAAATTATGTGACCTAAATATAACATATTCTTTCTTAAAAATACACATTTAGCTGCGTTCAGCTTTAAATTGACTTTCCGAAGCCGCTCAAAGATGTGTATCAAATTTTTGTTATGTTGACTAAGCGAATTCCCATAAACAACCAAATCATCCTGATAAACAAGGCATTTTTCATAGTTAAGGCCCGCCATTGCTATAGTCATCATTCTGGAAAATGAACTAGGACTAGTCTTTAGACCCATCGGCATCCTAGTCATTTGGTATTGACCAGAACAAAATGATGTGTACTTTCTACTCTCTGGTTCCAAGTTTACATTGTAAAATGCTTGATGTAGGTCAAGGTGACTAAAATAGATACAACCGGATAACGAATCTAAAATCTCGGTTATATTTGGCAGTGGAAATTTATCATTTTCTATGACATTATTGAGCTTCCTGTAATCTATAACTAGCCTCCACTTTTTCTCACCGCTAGCGTCTGATTTTTTAGGCACTAGTAGAATCGGACTCGACCATTCGCTTGTGCACGGTTCTATTATCCCTTCAGCTATCATATTATCGAGTTGTCTTTTTACCTCAACCTTCTGTGAGTGAGGTAACCTATAGGGCTTAACAAATACTGGTTCGGCATTCGGCTTTAATCTAATTGAATGTTGGTATATGTGCGTAGTTGTTAATTTATCCCCGGGTACGAAGAAAATATCAGGGTATTTAGCACATATACTTTCAATCGACATTTGTTCCTCTTTGTTTAAATGTTTAAGATTTAACATCGGAAGTATAGTTTTAACTCGATTTGTATTTCTGTCGCATTTGTTAAAACTGCAAATATTATAATCCGAAGCGCTATGTATAACAGGTTGTAGTTTATCTATAGTTAATTCGGCTTCCGTAGTATTCAAAACCCGTATCGGTATTTTACCATCAATTGGTCTTACTAACGAGCTAGCCATGAACACACCCTCACTCAATTCGCTTGCGCAAACAACAGATTCACCTAATTTTTCTGTTTGTATAAAATGTATTGATTCTGATCTTGGAGGTATGACAAAACATTTATTATAATTATTGTCACTCGTCTTAATTGGTAACGTAATAATGTTTCCAACCTCATTACGCATAATTACATTGTTGTTATTGTAATCTAATAATGATTTATACTTCCGTAAAAAGTCATCGCCAATTATGCCATTCACCGAACATGGCAATGTTTTAAATACATAAAATATATGGTTAAAGGTGGCGTCATTCGCTACTAAGTTTAAATACACATAGCCTATTGATTGTACCTTGCCCCCTAGTCCATTGATCTCTGAAGTTTTGCTATAAAAGGGAATGTTTAGTTCAACAAGATGTTTATGTTTGATGGCCGAGATTGACGCACCCGTATCTAATAACCATTGAAATGGGCAACCATTTACGGAGAGTGATATCGTTATGCTACTGTTACATGATAAAATATTTGGTACACGATTATTCACGAAAAAACTGGTTCGGATTGCCTGATCCATCTGATTTCTTTTCATTTTCCGTCATAACACGCATCGTCTCATTATTTTGTGTCCCCTTATTTCGATTGTAAAAGGAAGTCTTACCTCGATAAGGTCTATTTCTAGGTCCGTTCTGCCACGAACCTCGCGACGCATGACCTCGGCTAGCTCCCTGGTTGCTCGCGTAATGTCCACCTCGCACCTGACCTCTGCTTGACTGCCCTCTAAAGTGTCGTCCAGATTGGCCTCTAAAATAATTATTTGTCCCTCGCCTGTAATGGTAATTGTTTTTATGAAATGTTCTAATTTCACCTGGGGAAGAAGATGCCGTCGTAGTGTCCTCCTCCACAGCTGCTTGAATAGCATCCTTTAAGGAATCGAAGTTCCGTGCAGTAATAATTGTGCCTAGACGACGGTTTCGCAATCCGTCGGCAAATCGCTTAATTGCCTGTTTTTCATTTAATTGCCTTAAGAAGTTGTAATTTTCGGGTTTACCGTCTGATTGCGAAACAGTCAGATCAACAAACATTTCGGTTATAGTTTTGCCATAATCATCAATTGTTAAATCATTCTGACGAAAAGAATGTAATTTGCTTTGTAATGCTGTATGGGACTTTTTCGGCAGTAGTTGAATGCTCATATCTTTTAATAAGTTGTCTACTGAGTCATAGCTAGTACTAAGTTTCAATTTTGCTGCTTGAGACAACCGACTCTTTAATACAAACACAATCAATTCCTTTTGGGACTCTACGTCCAATATTGAACTGTAATAATCTATACTATCAATGACCTGTCTAACAGTATGCTCCTCATTATTTATCATAACAGGCACCAAGTTTAGTGCTACTTTTAAATCAAATTTCCCCATTATTGGCAATGATTTTCTTTCCTCTTTACTGACGCTTTCTGAATCAGAGCTACTGTTACTAGTCACTGAATCACATAACTCTTTTATATTAGTATACAATTCATTTATTTTTAAGCGATAATCCTGTATTATACTTAACTCTTCACTTTTATGATATTTTATGTTACTTCCAATACTAATCCATAGCTTTTCAAATGATAAATATAAAGAACTTGCTTCAATTAATTTCTTACCACATACATTAGATTCGCGCCTGCGTTTGGGACCTACTTTTACCAAGTATTGTCTAATCTTGTACAAATCACTATATATATTTTTTAGTCCTTCAGCCATAAACACCTATGTTCTTTTAATCGTACCGCAAACACTGTTTCACATACCGGTACATAACGCGCACTTTTATTTTTGTTAACGAGTTTCGCACTTAAACACTTTGATTTTTATTCACACACAACACTTCGTTAGAAATAAGATAGGGTTCATGTCTATTATTTGTTCATGGATGTAGTTTGGCACGCGCAATCAGCCGACCTCTGTTGGACAAAGCTCCGACGACGTCCGGACCATCTCAAGCCCCTAAAGGCCTGCTGGTTTATCTCCTGACGCATCCACCGTGTATGGCATTTCTTATACGCCTTATATCCGAAATACAGCAATATAGCTGCGACCATGCATATAACAACTACTGATATAATGGTCTGAGTGTTCATATGCGCTCCAATTTCTTGTAAATTCGCGTTATTGCCAGCACCTGCAGCGTTCTGGGCCAGGAAAACCTCCTCCTTGGTTTGATATGATTGACACATCACGAATTATTTAATTTTATCAAATTACGGTGAAATTATTTGATCACGTATTTCATTTTTAAAGTAATCTACAGCCACGCGCGAAATTCGATACTCGTCTCTCGCGCTACCGGCAGGGTCGCCATGTAGGGATGAGATCAATGAAACACAGGACTGCTAGAATAGTACTGATTGTTTATTCGGATGTAGCTGAATATATATTGCTTACAACTATGGAGTACATGCCTATATAGTACTTATTATCTACTACACTACAACACACAACACATCAACACACACAGCGCACAGCGCTACTAACTATACTCCATTTGAATTGGTATACGGTAAGAAATGTAATTTGCCTAGTAATATATTATCATCTGTTGAACCATTGTATAATCATGACGATTATCCTTTAGAATTAAAATTCAGGTTACAAAGTTCGCAGAATGAAGCTCGTAAAAATATTATTAAACAAAAAATTATAAGAAAACAAAAGTATGATGCCAGTATTAAGCCTATTACATATAAGCCAAATGATCAGATTTTATTAAAAGAGGAAACCGGCAATAAATTAAGTCCTATATTTTCTGGACCGTATGTAGTTGAAAGAGATTTGTCACCCAATGTAGAAATTATTAAAAAAGGAAAGCTCGATACAGTTCATAAGAACCGAACTAAATTATATTATACTTAGAAATAACAATTATATTATTTACATGTTTTTGTATACTAGTTATAATCATGTACTAAATAAAACTATATTATTCTCTGTATAAGCATTTTATGTTATTCTAAAAAAAAAAAAAAAAAAATTTTTGTCAATTTTTTTTTTGTTTTGTTAAGGGGGAGCTGTAGTGTAGTAGATAATAAGTACTATATAGGCATGTACTCCATAGTTGTAAGCAATATATATTCAGCTACATCCGAATAAACAATCAGTACTATTCTAGCAGTCCTGTGTTTCATTGATCTCATCCCTACACCACGTCCATGTCTGCCTTAAAATCTACATTGTTGATTTTCAAATGGAAATCACGGTTGCGTACTGTAGTTCTTCCCGTTTCTGAATTAATAATATTCCAAGTTGTTTTAATTTTGTTACCAGATAATTTTATTTTATTTCTTATGTGTATGGCTTTTGCTGAGGAACAGGCTCTTTTAAAAGTTTTAGAATATTTTTTAACAAATTCTTTAAAAGTTTCGTCTTGGTTATATGATTTTTCACTGTACAATTCATATAACCTTTCCCTACTTTTATAAATACCCGGTGTTGCCCAGTCACTAAATTTAACACGGTCACAAGCAGGTAATGTTTTTGAGGTGAAAACTTTCCTGTATTCACAATTGATAAGATTAAATAATAAACTATATGCATTGTCCGGGTTGATGTGATAAGGCAAACTCGGTAGCCTTTCCATTAAATTACTTTTAAATTGTACTAAACGACTTTTGTATACAGGAACAAAACTCACAAACTTCCTTTGAGCTTCAACTACTTTCTGAGGGAAAGTAACTAACTGGCCACAGTGATCTGAGTCCAACTTGTTTATAATTAAACGGCTAGATGGTCTTAAGTTTGTAAAAATATTGTCAATGCAGGTGGCACTAGTGGCAGTAATTCTAGTTGGCTCAAGGAATGTGTGGTACAAGTTATATGACTTCAATAAAGTTAAAAATTTATTTACAGTAACTGATTTTTCTAGTATATTAATGTTAAAGTCTCCACAGACAACAACCGTTTTATTACTGCTACAAGTCTTCAATAATACTTCCTCCATATATTTTTCAAAAATATCATAGCAAGCACATGGGGGCCTGTACACGCTCATTACAATGAACTGCTCAAGCTCAATGCAAGCTATTTCAATAACTCGCTCAACAGAGAGGCTTACTATGTCCTTACGTTCCTTAAATTTAATATTGTTGCGAACAATGATGAGGGAGCCACCCCGTATCATATTCACTCTGCTGAACGAGCTGGCCACCAGGTGGTTATTGAAGCTGAACATGAATTGGTGGACTTTTAACCAATGTTCAGTTACACATAAAATATCAACAAAACTACAGTTCATGAACAGCTCCAATTCTAATTCTTTACCTATCACACCCTGTATATTTTGATGAACTATTTTTAAATGATTGCTGGTAAGTTCACTTATGTTACAAGAATCTGATGGGTGTGATATTAAAGAATGGCTTACATTATTGCTAGAGTTTAACTCTATTGTCTCAAAACCCCTTGAATTTGGGTACAAGTCTATCTTGGTATTTGAATTAGTGCTAGAGATTGACTCTATTGTCCCATGTTGTAATTTAAATTACTTGGAACAAATTCCAAGCTCTGCTTATTCAAACAAAGTTTATGACTTGACTGCTCAATAGAGGCAGAATAGTTAGCCAAACACTTGGCTGACTTATAAATACAATATGATAGCGATTTTGCTACCTGTCCTTTATAAAAATTGCAAAGATAGTAGTTATCTTCGGTCGTAAAATATTTTTGACTAATGAGTACATTAGAGTCAATAAATTCGAACATTTTATTATACAATGTCATAGTATTTATTTTCAGATTATGTCTATATCTGATGTTATTTTCGGTCTGTGACAGGCCATTGCCATAAGGAAAGGCAAACAGCACTATTTTATGTACATTTAACATGGCTAAACTATCAAAATACTTCTTTATTTTGGCACTGTTTGCATTTCCCCTTCTCCCAATTAAAATTAAAATAGTAGTAGATGGGCTGTACTCCTTACTTAATACTTCCTCCAGAATACCACTGTAACTGGCATCAGGCATACAACAATTAATTACCTGTTTATCTAAATGATGGTGTAGTACATGACCCATATTTTTACCCATTTCATCGCAGTACATGAAAATTTGGTCATTATTATTTACAATTATTTCTGATTTTTGTGTGACGAGGGAAGTACTGACAAGACTGTCAAACAATTCCACAGACTGAATCTCTGATGGTATAGACTCATGAAGGATAGCTGACCGTGAACAGCCTGATGAATCATGATTATAATCTGGTGTTAGATTATTACTCAAAGAATTAAACATTCTCTCATTCTCGCTACATTGTTCCACCAAGCTGTTCATAGCCAGAATATATTCTCCCATTTCCTTTTGTGAAATTTCATATTTAGCTGTTATTAAGTTTAAGGAATCCCGTAAATGGAGAATCTCCGACTGTGATCGTTGAATTTCAGCCTCATAATTGTTTTGAATTTTATTTACAATGATATTATGATTACTAATTTTTTCTTTAAGTAATTTACAACTTCTCAATGATTTACAGGTTTTAGTATATGAGTTTTTATTATTTTTAATTAATTTTTGTGTCTTTTTTATTATTTTGTTAATTTTAATGTATTTTTTAAACTTTTTTAAACTTGAAGAGAGACAATATATTGGCTGACAAACAAAAGGTATTATCTTCTATCGTAACCTGTGTAGCCAACACAATCACTGCTGTCTTGCAAACTGGCTCTTGTGACGACGATATTAAATGTCAGACATTAAAATCTCGTAGTGATGCCGGCAGACTTTTATGTCACGCTCATTACAGTGAGACACAAACAAGGAGAAACTTTTTGCTGTCCTGCCTTAACAAAGAAATTAAAGATAATGTAAAGGACCTTAAACGTGATCACTTACTATTTGGTAATGATCTCCAAGATAATTTAAAATCTATGAAAGCCATTTTAAGAGCAGGCACCGAGTTAAAACCTACAGCTGCCAAGCCGAAATTGCCATCCAAAAACATTCAACCAAAAGAAGGTACGTCGAGGGCTTTAAACTGGAGGGGCCCGCCACCGCCGCAGTCTCAGCCGCGTCGCATGCCACCGAGACAGACCGCGACGACTGGTGGGCGCAAATAACTACCAGGGTCGATTTCAAATTTGGGGCCAAAAGCATATATTTTCATTTATTTTTCATGGTGTAGAATTTATCGTAACTAAAATTATGTTAAATCATGTAGTCTTATGAGATGCCTTAACGCCAGTAAGAATAAATCTTTTATGATTATAAATTAAAAAGATATATCTAAAACTATTACCTATTTCTCATTAGTGTTAATGCTCCAAAGTCTTATTTTTTCCGTCATTTCTCTAAAAAACGAAAACACGTCGAGGAAATCCAAATTTTATCGTATTATTGTTTTGTATACACTTTAAAGATGAATAATTAGATATTAAAACCTAGCTGGGTATTAAAATAAATAGTTTTTTTTCGCTTTCTAAAACTGTCTGTTTTTAAAGTATCATTTGTGTGATCGTATCCCAATGGACCAGTAAACTGAATTTGTCCCTGATTTACCCTGCCCCTTACCGCACGCGCATTCCGTGTGCTCAGCTGTGACCGAACACGCGTGGTCTACAGTTGTGTGTGGCGTTATTTAAAGAGAAATTCCAAATTTCAGGTAAGATTTTGACTTTTGTAACAAATTTATATCATTAGTGTTTTGTCACATATCGTGCTTAGTTAAATATGTTATTAGTTTTTGATTTGGCTGTCTAACAAACTATTGAGAACATATTTAGTTTCTAATGTACGGTATATTTTAGAACGTTCCATTTACGAAATAAATTCGAATTACTACCAAAAATCTCATTCGTGTCACTCTCATTTGTGTCGATTCACGAGTCACACGAATTATATTGAAAGTCACACTAATGATAATAGCGGGCGAAGGGGTAACAACGCGACTCGAGCGCCGCGTGCACTCTCCACACACGCCGCAGGGCAGCAAAACGCGACGCTCACGCAGCGCGTGCGCGGCTCCCGCGCTACTCACACGCCCGAGGATCGCAGCCGCCTAATGTGGGGTCAGCCTAAAATGTGTCAAGATAGGAAACTTTGACAGATGGGGGAAGGTTGATGTGCTGGTCACCGTACTACAGATATTAATTATTTTAAACTTAATTCCAAAACAATAACATAATCAAATATGCTAATCAATGGTATACATTTAATAATCATACAAAAGCTACAGGTCATGAAAAAGAATTCCTTGATTTTTTAAAGCAATGTGAAGATGATGATGATAATCCCTTATTAGATTGTTTAATTAAGTTGATATTAATAAATGGATATTGTTATTGCAATGAAAAACGATTAGCGTTAACGAATTTTGAAGACTGAAATCAGAAATGTATACCATTGATTAGCATATTGATTATGTTATTGTTTTGGAATTCAGTTTAAAATAATTAATATCTGTAGTACGGTGCCAGCACATCAACCTTCCCCCATCTGTCAAAGTTTCCTATTTTGACACTTTTTAGACTGACTGACCCCACATTAGGCGTGCACGATCCTCGGGCGTGTGAGTAGCGCGGGCGCCGCGAGTGCGCTGCGTGAGCGTCGCGTTTTGCTGCCCTGCGGCGTGTGTGGAGAGGGCACGCGGCGCGCACGCGACGCTCGAGACGCGTTCTTACCCTGTCGCTATCTCCGCCACCCGCTACTGTTTCGGTCAGTCACATGGCGGACAGTGTGTTAAACGCCAAGGCGAGCGACGCGTGCGCGCCGCGCGTTCCCTGCACACATCAAACGTCGGCAACACGCGACGCTTACGCAGCGCACTCGCGTCGTGCACGCGGAGCCCGCGTCCCTCACACGCCCGAGTAACGTGCGCGCCTAATATGGGGGAGGCCTTACACTGTTCAGTTAAATAAAAAATCTTTCTAAGAAATTTGACAGTAGGTTGATGCGCTGGCCACTGCACCTGCTACAAATAATGTTAATGACAAACATTTTATGTTTTGTTGATTATTTAGTAACGTAATAAAATAAAATAAATATCTACTTTCATTGGTGTAACCAGAGATCACTCAGAGATGATGAGTAAATCACAAAATATCATTAGAGAAATTATGTTGCTCATTCGTGTCACTCAAAAATTTGTATTTTGCCTGTCATTGGAAGAATTTAAAGGTTTGTATGATAAGCATGTGTTTTTTTAACTAATGAACGCACCTAGATATTTAAACATTAAAATTTTTAACTTATTTCAAATATCATGCAAATCATACTTTTTTGGCCCCAAATTTGAAATCGACCCACCAACCGTGTGACGGAGCGCCGTGTTCCGCGCCAATACAACCAGACTCCACGCCGTTAGCTGAAGTGGACAATATCAACACTCAGGCGGGTAAACTAAAGTTTTTTCACCATAATTGGTCGCAAATCACAAATGATACTGTGGTGTTATCTTGGATTAACGGTTTGCAAATTCCAATTTCGGACAACATATCCCAGCCTATATCTTATCCACATAATAGTCCTAAGTCTGATGTGGATGAACTGCTCATTACCAAAGAAATAATTAATCTTCTTAGTATTGGTGCCATAAGCGTGTGTGAACCATGTGATGGTCAATTTTTATCAAATATTTTCCTTGTTAAGAAAAGTAATGGCACAAATAGATTTATTTTAAATTTAAAATCATTAAATAGATTCATCATTGCGCCACATTTTAAGCTTGAAGATTACAGAACTGCTATGAGACTCGTGTCAAAACATAGTTACATGTGTTCTATTAACCTTAAGGATGCATATTTTGCTATCAATATTCACAGCAACTCTAGAAAGTTTCTGCGATTTTGTTGGTTGGGGAAACTGTATGAATTTCAAGTTTTACCATTTGGTCTTAATATTGCTCCTTATGTATTTACAAAAATTACGCGTCCAGTAATGCAATTTCTGCGTAATCAAGGCTTATTGTCCGTTATATATTTAGATGATATATTATTATTTGGAAATACTTTTATGGATTGTAAACATAATTTTGAAATCACACAAGAATTTCTTCAATCATTAGGTTTTACAGTAAACCTGAAAAAGAGTGTTAGTATACCTAGCCGTACTGCAACATTTTTAGGTTTCGTTTTCAATTCCGAGAATCTTACGATTAGCATTCCAATAGAAAAGAAACGTAGAATCAAGAACGAACTTTTACACTTCTCTAAATTAAAAAGATGTAAGTTACGTAATTTTGCTCATTTGATAGGATTGTTGATATCAATTTGCCCAGCAACGCAGTACGGCTGGCTTTACACAAAAAGATTTGAGAGAACTAAGTATCTTAGTTTAAAACAAAAAGATGATTACAATCAATATATTAATTTACCTGTTTCTTTACGCGAAAACTTTGACTGGTGGATTAGTAATATTGACAATTGCGCCAGTCCTATTCGTTCCGGCGATTATAAGCTGGAAATATACTCAGATGCGTCTCGAACTGGCTGGGGCGTCAGCTGCTCAGGCCAGTCGGCCAGCGGACAATGGTCTAGCAAGGACCATTAAATTTTAGAATACTCAGCACATGATGACTCAGCACATTAAATTTTAGAACTGACGGCAGCATTCTTTGGGTTGAAGATTTTCGCCAAAGGTTATCGTAACTGTGAAATACTTTTACGAATTGACAATTCCACTGCAATCTCTTATATTAATAGGATGAGCGGCATACAATTTCCCCATCTTAGTTCTGTAAGTCGTTATATTTGGCAGTGGTGCGAAGAGCGTGTCCGTTTCGACCGCGCGGCCACGACGAAATTAAAAAAAAAAACAATGCCAAGATTTTGTAAAAATTTGTAGAAGTTGATTCCCAAAACCATAAATTTGTCAAAGTTATGGTTAAAAAGTTATAAGGGTTTGAACGTGGCCGCGCCATTGAAACGCGGCGAACCGCGCGGCCACGGAGATCTTTAAAACTAAGCGTTGCAGAGATCTGAAATTCAGGTAAATAACAGATTGAATTTGTAAAAAAATTGTAAAAATATAGAAAAAAATCCTAGGTTTATATTTTGGGAGCTATAAGACTAAAACTCCATGGCCGCGCCATCGAAACGATGAAAAATACGTTATCGCCGATATCTCGCTGAAAAAGCATCGCAGGGGTCTGAAGTTTTTTGTAAAACGTAGATTTGAATTTGTCAAAACTTGTAAAAATACTACAAAAAATCCTAGGTTTATGTTTCAGGAGCTGTAAGACTAAAACCTCATGGCCGCGCCATTGAAACGGTCAAAAAACACGTTATCGCCGATATCTCGCTGAAAAAGCATCGTAGGGGTCTGAAGTTTTTTGTAAAACCTAGATTTGAATTTGTCGAAACTTGTAAAAATACTACAAAAAATCCTAGGCTAATATTTCAGGAGCTGTAGTACGGTATCGCGTAGAAATAAGTCGTGATTATTTATCGAAGAAAGTAATTGTAAAGCGAGTTTTTTTTTGTAAACAACACCTATTAATATGTAAAACTACCGATACTAGGCAAAAAACATGTATTTTTCGGTATTTATAACTTTCAATACGTTTTGAATATTTCGATAGGGTGACCATGGCTTTTTGTTTACAGAAAACTTTCCACCTATCGTTTTAGAAATAGTATCTCAAGGATTCTAAATTCAATTAAAATGAAACGGATAAAATACAAAATCATATGTTTATTTCTTTTAAATTCACTTAAATCATTGCTTAATTTGACAATACTGTGGTTTTGAGTACACGTGCCAGAACCATAACAAATAACTTTGCACAACATTCGTAATTCCTGTAAGATAGCATTATTTGATGAATAATTGTGGAATCAAACACATAACTTATGTCTAAGACTAAATTCTGCCAGAAATAACCCCCTGTAATTAACAGTATTATGTCATAAGTAACGTGTAATTAACTCATGCATTCCAACATTGAATTGCACTAAAGGAATTAACCATAAGGCCACACACACTACAGTACACAGGAGCGAACAGAACGCGGGTGCAGCGCGGGAGACGAAGGCTGTATAACCAATCACAGCAGTCCAATATGTGAGAGATATCCCGGCCGCTGCACCCCGTCTTCCCGCCAAAGGCTTTTTTGTTGATCAGTCGTCGTTTTACTTTCAGTTAATTCGCACGGATTGCTCGTTGGTGTTTTAAATTTTGACATTCCTACGGACTTTAATTTGTGCACTGTTTCGGGCATTTGTTATCTTTGGAAAACTACGTTCTGCTGTTACAACTTCGAAAGCGTAAGGCGTAAGCCTTCTAGATTTGATTTCAAATTAATACTTCTTATCAAGGTAAGTAATTCATACTAATTACTCTCTTCTCTTACCACTTAATACTTTTCCTATTTTTTTATCAACCTAGTTGACCTAGTCTTGTAATGATAATGTGTACCTACTTAGGTACCTATTTTAATACTGGTTGCTCTATCGTGATGATATTTTTATGCGGAAAGGTGTCCAAATTGTGTATTTGCTAGGTATTTATTTTTAGAACTCTGGAAAAAGTGCTACTTATACTACTATACTTATTTTTAAAAAGACATAGACTCTGGCACCAAAAATTCTCTCTAAGAAACTGCTTGAAAAAATTTTTAAATTGCTTGAACAAAGATATTGCTAACTGAGGGTTAGTTTTGTAGGAATACATGGTTAAAATATTTAAAAAAAAGTATGTACCGAGCGGGGCGTAGGTAGATAGTCTATGCGAGCTATGTTTACCTAGGCGTTCTTTTGTTTAGTTCAACGAATTCTGCTATGCTTTTCTCTAAAAGACTCTACGACGAGCTCGTCGCCGATACTAGTTTGGTCCCCAATAGATTTTTAACTATGTGCTCTAGAGCATAAAGTTGAAAATCCATTAAAGACAAACTGTCTCGACGACGAGTACCGAAACAGTTTGTCTTTAATACATTTTTAACTTTATGCTCTAGGGCATAAAGTTGAAAATCCACTAAAGACAAACCGTAGTTTCGGCGCTGCCATTATACTGCTCTTTGTTCTTTTTATTAGCACGGTAACGGTCTTTGAAACTCGTAAAACAATAAATAATTTTATTACCTACGTGATTGTTGGCTGATCGTTCTCACGCGGTCAAACAAATATGTATAAAACAAAAGATTAAGAAGTAGAGATGTTGGTCAATGTTATTACTATATTGTTACAGAAACATGGTCAGAGGTAGAAAACCGAAAATTGATGCGGTGCAACTGAATAACAAGTTTCTTAAGTATGCAGCTACTTGTAGAAATGAAAAAATATCATACAATAATCCTATATTTATAACTATTGCTCAAGAACTGAACAATGAAATAACGCCGTATTCATTGTTCATGAGACTGAAGAGAAATTTCAAGACGATTTTTGGCCAACGATATGATGAAGAAAGTTCACTCACACAAAGCACCTCAACTTCGCCTTCGTGCCGAAGCACAGTTTCTTCACCTGTGAAATGTACCTCAAAAGAAGTTGAAACTGTTAAAGAGTTTAATTTTTTACTGGATTTATATGACTGGAAGAAAGTGGAACCCGTCTCAGTTAATTACTTCAGGCGTGATCCTAATACTACCTCAACACATAAAAAGTACAATACACTGCCAAAGTACAAATGGGCTTGCTTACTACGAGAGAAACTGTGGGAATCTACAAGGCTGCCATGCACATGGGTTTTTAAAACTAAGCGGGTCGACGAAGACAAGAATGTTCTGATTAAAGGAAAGTGCTCACAATGTAGTTGCGTCTCGGAAATAACGATCAAGGCAGCAACAGATAAAATAGTGGCAGTGACCTGCACTCTATTTAATACCGATAATAGTAGAATGCCACACAATCCCAACAAGAAGACAAAGCTCACTCCGTACAAAAGACGAAAACTAGCGAAAAAATTGCAATATAAACCCGCAACAGTAGTTCACAAAGAAATTGCTTCCGTAGTCATCAAAGATGATGATACTGTAAACTGTCCAGTGCTACCAACTATGGAAGCTTTGAGGAAAATGAAACACGAGAAAAGGCAAAGTAATCGATTGCACTCTGATCCAATCATGAGCATTCTCATGATGTCGATAATGGCAACATACCAAAATTTCGTTCGCGAGTTAACCCTGTTACCGAGCTTCCATCTGTGCTATTGGTGTGAGGAACAAATCCAATACTACAAGGCGTATCTGGAGAAAATTCCTCATGTCACAATGACTATAGATGCAACTGGATCATTCTTCCGAATGATCAAACTCCCAGATGGATCTCTGCTAACAAAACGGATGTTCCTCTATGTTGGTATGGTAACGTCTTCAACTATTAAATCTACAGCAATTTGCCAATTGATTACGGATAACCACACAACGGATTCTATATTGTCATGGTTGAAAAGATGGCACAACGAAGTACGTACTGCGCCTCACGAGATTGTAACTGACGACTCTTCAGCGTTAATAGCAGCAAACGTTCAGGCTTTTACTAATTTTCAAACAGTCCGAGACTATCTACGACAATCATTTCTAGTTTTAATGAGTAAAAGTAACAATTTGCCTCAAGTATTCCTAAGATTAGACACAAGTCATTTTGTCAAAAACGTATACAACTTGCGATGCTTCGATAACGTTGATATAAATATTAAAATGTTTTACATTCGCAGTATTTTATTTGTGAAAGAGTGCGAAAATTTTGAAATAATAAAAAATGTGCTTTGTCATATTATAAAAATTTGTACTTTCAAATATGAATTCACAAACAATGAGACTTGTAAAATTTCTATGAAATACCTCAAATCTTTGTTGGTCAAGATAGAAGACCCAGTTGAAAAAAACGACAAAAAAGATTTCTGTGATGATTATGTTATAATAACCGACGATGACAATATTTTAGATTGGTTTGATGAACTTGTGAATAAAGAAAAAATGTTGGATCAAACAAAGAATAAAACAGAAAAACCAAATGACTATTACTTACCCAATCTAGTATCAACTCTTAAAAGGTTAATGATCAAACTGCCTCTGTGGAGCAATGTCATGTGTCCTTTTTACAAATCAGAAAATAAGTCGCCAACATCGTCAGCTATTGAAAGTTATTTCAAAACTTTAAAACACTTATTATTTGAAACACGTCTGCATAAATACAACGTGGATGAATTTATAAAAATTCACTATAATTTTATATTAGGGGAGACAAAAATAGCTGCGACAAATCTTAATATAACTCTAGCAAATACAAAAAAGCAAACAATCAAGGGCCGAAAAAGGAAATTACAAAAAAATAATAATAAGCAGTGTAAAAAAATTAAAATAAACACAAAACAATCATTTTCTTCTGATTCCATATTTACAGAAAAGCCTTCATATACTGAAAACTGGGGTGGAGAGGGATATTCTGCGAAGAATATCTCAGTATTGTTTTTGCGAAATGGGAATTTAGTAAATTCTGTCAATAAAAGTATGAATTTTACGAATACGTGTGCGTTTGATTCAGTTTTCTTTTTGTTAGCATTTGCATACCAAAAAAACGTGCACATTCAACAAATATTTAATACATGCACAAACAAATTAATCCGCGGATTTATAAAAATATTAGCAGAATCGTTAAATTTAAATAGTGCTTATAAACTACGAGAGGAAATCATTACTCAATATTACAAAAGGGATAACAATACATATGGATGCGATAGTAATATGGCTTTTATATTTGAACACATACTTTTAGAGGATTTGTACAGTGCCAATGTAACTAAAGAATGTTTAATCGAAACATGCGCCAACCACTCAAAAATAACCATAGTATTTTTGTCAATTAATATGGAAATCATAAATTTATTCGGAATCGGTGGACTGGAAGATGCCGTCATTATCGATGACTCCAATTTAAAAATTTGTTTAAAATGTAACAACGAAACCAAGAGATTTACGTACGAATTGAGTAATATTATTTTATTTGATCTCAATGGCACAGACAAAATTATGCTCCAAGAAACACCTCATTACATCAAAATAAAGCAAAAAAAATATGGACTGATAGGTGCTGTGGAATATGTCCCCCCGGTTGTAGGTCTGATTGGTCATTACAAGTGTCATTGCTTAGTAAATAATTCCATAATGATTTGTTACGACGATAATAAAACCGGAACGCACGCAAGTTCTGAACAACCTCTGACAATTCATAATTTAACATATGGTCTAATAGATGATGATTAAATAATAAAAAACAGGGTAAAATTAAACTATACAGTGGGAATAAGCTCCCATAGGTAACAAGTTTTATTCATGACCCAAGGAACCGGTCGAAATCCCAAAAATATTGGCGAGTACCTCATTATTATAGTTTTGGTTTGTTTGAAATGTCAATTTTTTTGCAAGATTTCGACAAATGTTCCAGAAAGTCCTTGGCCCTGAGCTCGTATTAATAAAAAAAATATCTTATTCTAAGTAAATAATCTGTGATTTGTGACTTTGAAAGAAATATATATAGTAAAGTAAGTAAGTGTAAGCAAATAATCTGTGATTTGTGACTGAAAGAAATATATATAGGATGACTGGTAATTAGTGACCGATACTTAAACACGTGAATTAGCTCATCATTATGAACATGGCAACAATGGGACCAAACCTGAAATCGCGAAAAAAATATCAGCTGTTCCATACATGTTGACGAGTTATGCGATCGTAAATGTATGGAACAGCTGATATTTTTTTCGCGATTTCAGGTTTGGTCCCATAGTAAAAGTTGTTCATAATGATGAGCTAATTCACGTGTTTAAGTATCGATCACTGCTTACCAGTCACCCTATATAGTAGTGTAAGTAAGTGTAAGCAAATAATCTGTGATTTGTGACTTTGAAAGAAAGTATAAGTAAATAATCTGTGATTTGTGAGTTTGAAAGAAATATATGTGTTAGGGTAAGTAAATAATCTGTGATTTATATGATTATAAAAGAAATATAAATATGTTTTTTGTATCTTGTCGTTTCATTTTAATTTAATTTAGAATCCTTGAGATACAATTTCCAAAACGATAGGTGGAAAGTTTTCTGTAAACAAAAAGCCATGGTCACCCTATCGAAATATTCAAAACGTATTGCAAGTTATAAATACCGAAAAAATACATGTTTTTTGCCTAGTATCGGTAGTTTTACATATTAATTGGTGTTGTTTACAAAAAACTCGCTTTACAATTACTTTCTTCGATAAATAATCACGACTTATTTCTACGCGATACCGTACTACAGCTCCTGAAATATTAGCCTAGGATTTTTAGTAGTATTTTTACAAGTTTCGACAAATTCAAATCTAGGTTTTACAAAAAACTTCAGACCCCTACGATGCTTTTTCAGCGAGATATCGGCGATAACGTGTTTTTTGACCGTTTCAATGGCGCGGCCATGAGGTTTTAGTCTTACAGCTCCTGAAACATAAACCTAGGATTTTTTGTAGTATTTTTACAAGTTTCGACAAATTCAAATCTACGTTTTACAAAAAACTTCAGACCCCTGCGATGCTTTTTCAGCGAGATATCGGCGATAACGTATTTTTCATCGTTTCGATGGCGCGGCCATGGAGTTTTAGTCTTATAGCTCCCAAAATATAAACCTAGGATTTTTTTCTATATTTTTACAATTTTTTTACAAATTCAATCTGTTATTTACCTGAATTTCAGATCTCTGCAACGCTTAGTTTTAAAGATCTCCCTGGCCGCGCGGTTCGCCGCGTTTCAATGGCGCGGCCACGTTCAAACCCTTATAACTTTTTAACCATAACTTTGACAAATTTATGGTTTTGGGAATCAACTTCTACAAATTTTTACAAAATCTTGGCGTGGTTTTTTTTTTAAAATTTCGCCGTGGCCGCGCGGTCGAAACGGACACCGAAGAGCGACGGTTGTTTGTCTTCGCTTCCTATATTAGTTCTAAGGATAACTATATCGCAGACGCGGAATCCCGCCGCATACATGCTGACGTTGAGTGGGAGCTCGCTGACGATGCTTTTCAAGTTATATGTAAAAAAATCAATCGGCCTGAAATTGATTTATTTGCGAGTCGATTAAATAAAAAATGTTCCAAATTTGTTTCTTGGCATAATGATCCAGAAGCATTTAAGGTAGATGCTTTCACCTTGAAATGGTCCACCTATTTTTTCTACGCATTTCCTCCTTTTTGCTTAGTTTTAAGGGTTTTACAGAAAATAATTCTCGATAAGGCGGAAGGTATTGTTGTAGTCCCTCTCTGGCCTACACAGCCTTGGTATCCACTTTTTAGGAAGTTGCTAATTTCTAGTCCAATTGAATTTACACCTAATAAAATATTATTATCATCCCCTTACAGTGTGGAACACAAGTTTCAAGAGAGTCTTATCCTGGTTGCCGGAGTATTGTCAGGCAGGCATTTCTGATGCAGGGCTCCCCTCCAAATGCCGCGGATGTGATGTTGGCGTCTTTAGCTGGTAGTACTTTAAAACAATATAACACTTGTTTTAAACGTTGGTTTACCTTCTGCCAGGATAAAAGTGATATAAATAAAATTTCATATCTATAATTATTTTCATATCCTTTTTGCTTACGATAACAGTCCCTTCCAAATACAAGGTACTAGCTGACGGAAGTATATACAAGTCTTGTTGGTTAATGGGTTTACGAATTTCATCGTTCCTATTGAAACTAGTTACTTACGGCCTGTAAGAATGAAATTCGATTCCTTCAACCGTGTTGTCGTAAGTCGGAGCGGTTAAAACGTCTAAGATATTCATTTTAGCAAACCGATCGCTTTGAGAAATGCCTTGTTGTCTTTAGTTAATTTTATTTTCTTCTTAGGGCGAGCTCTTATATGGTTGGAAGCTTAAGCGGAACTGATATTTTTGATTTGCTGATGCACATATTTATTGTAGTCGTCATTTTTTTCTTCTGAGATACAGCTGCACTTCTTCACCGCGCAAGTTTATTAGGCGGTTATTTATATCTAACAGCCTGATATGTATGCAGCTAATGTTGTTTTGGTTGATTGGAAAGTACATCGCGTTTTTCGGAATTTCTATAATCCTATATCCGGGAGGAACGTTGAGTGCAAATTCGTGGATAATGTGACTCGGTTCTCCGTTTGTGTACGAGCCGCTTACAATATCACATTCGATCCTGATCACAGTTGTAGGTAAAATTTTGACTGGCAACTGTGACTCATGCCATTTATTTGCTTTCAAGATCTGTTTATTAAACCCTAACAAATTCCTGAAAGTACCTTCTTTATTAAAATTTATGTTCTTTGTACAATGTACAGCAGCTTTTAAAGTATTGTTATTGCACTGTAGTTTGATTGAGGCATCTTTCATTTCAGATTTTAAATAATCATTAATATCTTGCAATTCATAGGTGCCCTCCGGTATTTCAATAACTTCGTTAGAACCATAATAGAATTTATTATTCGTTTTGTCAATGTTTGGAATCGAATTAAATGTTGCGAAATGCAATAAGGCACACTCATACTGTTCATATAGTTGCAACGTGTTGGGATAGTAAGTAGATAAAGTTGACGAGTTTCCAGTTATCGATAATGTGAGTGACATCTTGCAAATGATTGAAATAAAAGAAAATCATAGATTTTATATGTTTTTATTCCAAAAAGTCCACAGATATTCTAAACATAAGTGTCCACATTTTACAGTGTTGAATTTCTGATATCTTGTATAATTATAAAAAAACATTACAATTCTTAAAATATCGTATTAATTCCATTGGAGGCTTCAAATTTCCAAAGCTATCAAAATATTCACAATAATTGCCTACTTTTACATAAGCTACCCAATGCGTCCCTTCGTTCTTTTAATCGTCCAAGTTAACGATACCACATTCAATCTGATTTGGCGTTCTTGGTAATTGATCCCTAATGTACACTCCTCGAAAGTGAGAGATGTCGCGTGCATACCTTTGGATGACTACATTAGTTAGAGGACGATTAGGTAGCTTATTTTTCAGTTTTTTGAAGATTTCACGAATAAACCTTTTCCATTTTTATGCGGCTTAATGTATAAACCCTGCCCTAACTTTAAAGACTCCATAGCTCTATTATGTCGTTGTGTTTCTAGTAAATTTTGCTGACCAGCTTTGTGATCGTTAACAGTTTTTGCAATACCAGCCGCACCACCAGCTAAAGTTCCTAATGCTGATAAACTCGCAAAAATCGGGATTAAAGGTAGAATACCTTCAGTCTTCGGTAAGGGTATCACTCGTGGTACTCGAATTTTCTGAATGTAAGGAAATATTTTTTTTGCTGCTGAGTAAGCAGCGTTAATTAAAGTTTTACTGTCCTTTGTTTTCAGTTTCTTTATCTTCGCTCTTATTTTTGAAATGAACCTTTTGAACGTTTTAACGCCGGAACCAGATTTCAGTTTGGCTTTCATAACTTTGCTCACTAACCACGAACTAAGTTTTTCACCTTTCCCTGCATCGTTCGATTTAAGTCTTTGTTTAGCCATATTTGGTATTTGTAAATCAGCTTTGTGACGATTGGGTAAGTCTGTATGGTTTGCATACGCAATGTCGCATGCAAGCTTCGTCTACGAACTTCGTCAACCTTATTTTAGATTGTCTAAAGTAAATACATCTTTTATGGGGTACTGTGTTAAATGTTACAACAAAATACCTTCTGATATATTAAAATTAAATGAAAGAAAATTTAAGACACATATTAAAAGTACACTTTGCAACCAAGCATATTATAAATTAGAGGATTATATTCAAGATAAGACTGCTTGGAAACATGCTGGTCCTGCTCCATAGGACAATTACTATTCATTCTAGACAAAATCAAGCTGGTTAATATTAATTTTAATATATATATATATGTATATAGGTATATATTTCCTTTTTTCTTTTGACATTTTTATTATATTTTTATATTTTTATTTTTTATTTGATTTTTACTATGGGATTGCGCAGGCTCACACGCTGTTTCATTGTTGGTTGAGATGTTGAGAGTGGTTGTCTACAGTTCCAATATTTGTTAACATGTGAACATGATGTAACTTTAAATATATATTTTTACCATGAATTCCTAATTTGTAATGTAAATTATTTTTGTGTGTTATTATACAGTAGTTTTTTTTATAGAAGGTACATTGTATTCACATGTAATTACGTATGACTATGTATACAAATAATAACATTGTAAAACATTGATTTTAAAAGAGTACGTATGGAGTTTCTTGCCCATTCTTCTCCATACAAAACTACCTTTTGGAAGGGGCAACTAGATTCAATTCTATTTTTTTTTTCATGTAATGACGTTCAAAAGTGCCTTATAGTGGCCTAATTGAAATAAATGATTTGACTTTGACTTTGACTTTGTCTAGCTTATTTACACCTCGGTCACCTCGTAAACGTAAACGTTTCTGGAGTTTTGTTCCCGGACCGCAATAATTGTAGCCTGGTAAATGAAGTTCGAATGGCAGATTATTAATTAGGGTATTAACAAGTTCACCTCCTTGCATTGTCTAAAGTGTAATGAAAGAAATAATGCAAAATTAGCTGTTATATAATTATTTTATTCCACTATTGCAGTTTTGTTGATCCAACTGTTTTCTTCGTTGTTTAGACCCAACCATTTCATAAATATTTTTGTTTCTTTCCTTTTAAAAACCTTTTCTACCAAATAAATATCCGCATAGTAAGATTTTTGAAGTTCTTGCTCGTAAAAAAAATCCAAATATGGCTTGCTTTCGCTGATCTTGTATATGATATGTTACTGGTATGGTATTATTTATTTTTATAGTAAATATTACAGTTGACAAATTAGGTGTGTAACCTTTCTCAAAATTGTGTTTGTAAGTATTTACTGATACGAACAAAGTCATCTACTTTGAACTTAGGTTTTCTACGAATGGTTACATGATTTAAGGTTTTTTTAATATTTTCTTTTATAACTGATTCACTAGATTTATTTACTTCAATCGGTTTTTTAATAGTACGATGTTAGTAGGATATTATTGGACATTCTACTCCAAATGCCCAATAATATAAATGAAATCCGTGCAGTAACATACTGGTTCGGCGTCTATTCCACCCGATGGAACGTTCGCCTCCGTCACTCTCGGTGGAGTAGAATGCCCAATAATATAAATGAAATCCGTGCAGTAACATACTGGTTCGGCGCCTATTCCACCCGATGGAAAGTTCGCCTCTGTCACTCTCAGTGGAGTAAAATGTCTAATACTGGTTCGGCGCCTATTCCACCCGATGAAACGGAAAGTGGACTATGAATTCCTACATAGTGCAGTAAAATACTGGTTCGGCGCCTATTCCACTAGGTTGCAACATTTGTTTGAGTTAACGACAATGAGTTATAAATGTCAATGTAATACATTAATTGACTCATTATTAATATAACCGTTATAAGCAGTCGTCATGAAATTCGTAAAACAACCACAATCGTTACATGTAAACAAACTTTGTATTCAGTCTCAGGAGACTGGTTTTCGCCATGGAGAATTATTACCTAAATCGGTACGATGCATCATTTGCGGGCCGTCAAATTGTGGAAAAACTTATTTATTAATTGGTCTTCTTATACACGAGAATGGATTAAGATTTCAAAATGTTTATGTTTATTCGAAAACCTTGCAACAACCCAAGTACGTTTTTTTAGAAAAAGTTTTGCAACGAGTACCAGGCATTTCATTTCAGAAATATCATGAAAATGAGCAAGTACTGAGTGTTCAGACCGCAAAACCAAATTCTGTAATTATATTTGACGATGTTGCTTGTGAAAATCAAAGTAGTTTGCGTGATTATTTTGCTATGGGGAGACACAAGTTCATCCATTGTTTTCATCTAAATCAAACGTATAGTAAAATCCCTAAGCAGTTAGTAAGAGACAATGCAAACCTGATTGTACTTTTTAAACAAGATGAAAGAAATATGAGACATGTTTATGAAGAACACGTCAACACTGATATGACATGGATTGAATTTCGTGAAATGTGTTCGAAAATATGAAGTGAGCCCTTCAGTTATGTTGTAATTAATAAAGATTGTGCAAAAAATAAAGGATGTTATAGAAATAAATTTGACACCTTCGTAATTTTTGATTAAGAGCACGAGTATATAGTAAGGCGTTACCGTCGCAATAATATTATTCTTCAAACAGAGCTTAACCGGTTACAATCTATTCATCAATTATGGAAAAATCTTTAAAGAGACAAATTGTTGACGCTGCAGCAGCTGTAAAGAAGAAAGTGCGAAAAATGCGAGATGTTGAGAATGAGAGTAAGCAAGCTTTGGAAACAGTTTTTAAACCTGTAACAGAACCTCTCAACCAAATTGCCTCAGCCAGTATGCAAACTCCTCTGCTGCATAGTAATGAAGAAGAAGAATCTAATGATTTGTTTATAGACGAAACTTCGCAAAAAGTCGCAACTGGTAGTGATGTAGACGAGTCTGATACCAACAGTGAATCTTCGTATAAATCTGTTGAAAAAAGTGAAAGTCGTGATACATCATCCTGGTCAGTGTCTTCAGAAGCGTTAACAGACATACCATTTGGTGTTAGAGTAGAACGCGGTAAACTGATGTTAGGTTCTGCTCACATAACAATCGACGATCATTACATCATCGTGGCCGGTCGAAAATACAAACATACGCCTGGTTTAAAACAACTACTGCTTAAGAAAGATATTGATTTAAGTTTGGTTACCGAAAATGACTTGCAATATTATAAGAAAATGTTACTTGATACAAACGCACATCGTCGTGACAATGACCCAAGTAAACCAATAAAAAGTAATAAGGGACAAAAATATTTACAAGTTATTAAACCTCTTTTTAAACTGCAAAGTACGGTTCAGGGTAATCATTCAAAAGGAAAAGGACTACCATTAACAAAAATCTGGAAAAATAACATAGATTTTGTATATTGGGATGATCCTAATGAATTGGTGGAAAGGTTAAAATTATTAATAGCATCTCGAGATGCTGGTAACACAGGGTTAGATAATGAAATAATATCCATTATTGAATAAATAAATAAATAAATATCTTGGGACAACTCACACACGGCTATCTGATCCCAAGCTAAGCAGAGCTTGTGTTATGGTAACCAGACAACTGATATACATACTTATATAATTTATAAATACATACATATTATAGATAAATCACACCCAGACACAGAACTAACAATCATGCTCATCACACAAAGTTTGTCCTGGGTGGGAATCGAACCCACGACCTCCGGCTTAGCAGTCAGGGCCGCTAACCACTAGACCAACAGGCCCGTCAATTGAAGAATTACGTGAAAGTAAACTTATAAATAAATAGGTGTAAAATTTTGTGTTGTTCAGTTCATCATCAACCTTTACATATAGTACACCTTAAACATGAAATAGATAAATTTGGACATTTTATTCATAAAAGAATGCGTTTGTCAGAACTAATTAATTTGAATGATAACGCGTTGTCAAAATCAGAAAGTGGAGATTTTGATTTAAAGTCGTCTAGATTGAAAGGAATTAAACCTCCAGTAGAAGCAGACGATGCTGCGAACAAGGATTATGTAGATCGAATGTGTGCTGATACGATAAAACAGTTTAATAAGCTGATTGCTTCATTGCGTGCTCAAATCATATTAGATGCACAAAAAACTGTTCAGATTACTTTAAAAGCAAAGGAGCATGAGGTTTTGATTCATTTGGAAGATAAGTTTTATACCAAAGCAGATGTAGATAAATTACTTGAAAATCTCAATAATGGCAAAACAACAAATAGTAAATGAAATACACAAAGCGGCACGTAGAAACTTCCTTCGACGTTCTGTTATTCTCAAAGGAATAGATGATTTGTGGCAAGCAGATCTAATGGACATGCAAAACCTAAGAAAGTATAACAAAGGTTACAATTTCATTTTAGTGGTGATTGACTGTTTCTCAAAGTATGCCTGGGCAGAACCGTTAAAATCTAAAAATAAATCTGAAGTTACTCGAGCTTTTGAACGATTACTACTAAGCAGCAATAAAAATCCTGTTAATTTACAAACTGATATGGGCACAGAGTTTTATAACAATACATTCCAAACGCTGATGAAGAAGTACAACATTAACCATTACTCATCTTTCTCTACTAAAAAAGCTTCAATTGTAGAGCGACTAATTAAAACTGTTAAAAATAATTTGTATAAATATTTTAGTCTCATTGGAAACTATAAGTGGTTAGGATCACCATTAGAAGATGTATTTAAGACTTATAATAACACAAAACATCGTACTATTAAAATTAAACCGATTGATGTGAATAAATCTAATGAAGCCATCATAAAAGAGAATATTAAAAATATATGTAGTCATGTATCCATCCAGCGGAAGCCTAAGTTTAAAAAAGGTGACTGTGTTCGTATCAGTAAATACAAAAACAATTTAGAGAAAGGTTATACTCCTAACTGGTCAACTGAACTCTTCACGATAAAAAAGATTAATAAAAATATACCAGTAACATACCACATAGAAGATCAAAGAAACCAAGATATATTAGGAACTTTTTACGAGCAAGAACTTCAAAAATCTAACTATCCTGGTATTTATTTAGTAGAAAAAATACTTAAAAAGAAAGGAAATAAACTATTCGTTAAATGGTTAGGTCTCAGTAATGATGAAAGCAGTTGGATTGATAAATCTGCATTAATAAATTGAGATATAAAAGAAGTATTCTATGATATTTGTATCATTATAATTTAAGTAATGCAAGGTGGTGGACTAGTTAACAGTATCATTAATAACCTACCGTTCGAAGCTCATTTGCCTGGATACAATTATTGTGGACCAGGAACTAAACTTCATAAACGTTTGTTGCGAGGCGATCGAGGAGTGCATAAACTAGACGAAGCTTGTATGCACCACGATATAGCATATGAAAAACATACAGATTTACCTAATCGTCACAAAGCCGACTTACAGCTATTGAACATGGCTAAACATAGACTCAAATCAAAAGATGCAGGAAAAGGCGAAAAATTAAGCTCATGGTTAGTAAGCAAAGTCATGAAAGCCAAATTGAAATCTGGTTCTGGTGCCAAATCATTTAAAAGTTTAGTAACAAAAATAAAATCGAAAATAAAAAAAGTGAAACCCAAGGATGGTAAGTCTTTAATAAACTTAGCTTACTTAGCTGCAAAAAAGTTATGCCCCAAATTACACCAAATCAGAGTACCGAGAGTGATCCCCATACCGAAGACTGGGTGGGGTTCTACCTTTAATTCCTATTTTGCTGGCTTATCAGCTTTAGGAGCTTTAGCTGGTGGTGCAGCTGGAATTGCAAAAACGGTGAATGATTACAAATCAGCTCAACAAAACTTGCGAGAGACAGAACGACATAATAGAACTATGGAGGTTTTAGCAGTGGGCAAAGGTTTATACATAAAGCCTTATAAAAACGGTAAAGGATTGTTTATAAAACCAACAAAAAACTGAACAAGAAGCTACCCAATCGCCCACTAACTAATGTAGACATCCAGTACTATGCAAGAGACATCCCATATTTCCGAGGAGTATATATGAAAGATCAATTACCAAGGAATCCGAAACGTATGGAATGTGGTATCGTTAACTTAGACGATTCTAAAAACGAAGGAACGCATTGGGTAGCTTATGTAAAAGTATATGACTATTGTGAATATTTTGATAGCCATGGAAATTTAAAACCTCCATTAGAACTGATACGATATTTTAAGAATTGTAAAGTTTCATATAACAACACAAGATATTAATACAAAAATTTAATACTGTAAACTGTGGTCATTTATGTTTAAAATATCTGAGGACTTTTTGGAATAAAAATGTATAAAATAAATGCTTTTATTTTATTTCAATCATTTGCAAGATGTCACTCACTTTGTCGATAACTGGAAACTCGTCAGTTTTATCTACGTACTATCCTAATACGTTGCAACGAAATGGAGAATATGAGTGTGCTTTATTGCATTTTTCAACATTTAATTCTATACCAAATATTGATAAAAGTAATAACAAGTTCTACTATGGTTCAAACGAAGTTATTGAAATACCGGAAGGCAGCTATGAATTGCAAGATATTTATGATTATTTAAAATCTGAAATAAAAGATGCTTCAATCAAATTACAGTGCAATAACAATACTTTAAAAACTACTATATAAGGTGTAAAAAAATTACCTGCAAGAAAATTAAGTACTTGTTTAGAATTATAAATAAAAAAGAATTGCGAAAAAAAGATTTCAAAATAACAACCCGTTTCAGAGTTAAGCAATATTTTCACTTCGCACAAAATTATTGAATATGCGCACTGTACACCGCACGCGCGCCAGCGACGGCGGCCTAGGCCTCCGCGACCGGCCGCCGCGCGCGCCGCTCTGCACGCGTGGGTCGTTCACCCCTTTTTTTTTTTTTTTTTTTTTTTTTTACCGATGGGAAATCATCAAATGACTTCCCCCGCCCTGGGCGGGGCGGGAGGGAGTGTCAGACTTTTACTGACTAAAACCCATCCATGTTCCTTCTTGTGCCCTTTGCGTTCCGGGGGCGCGGTATCTCTTTCGAACAACCCGCAGCCCCGGCAGGTCGTTCACCCCTGCAGTACGACACGCGACGGCGCAAATTTGAAACAGCTGATTCTAATTTTCCCATCACATTTCTCAGACTTTGGACTGGCAAATCATCGAACTACTAAATGACTGTTTAAATTAAGTTACGAGTAGCTCGATAAGTTGGTATGTTTAAAAAATTTGAATCAACCTATTTACAATAATTTAGGAACTACCTACTTACAAGAAGTCTTAATTTAAATCTTATTTACAAAAGGTGCTGGAAATGTTCGCCCTTTTGGTCTAATGCACAAGTTAGCACGACGCATAACGTTTCCTTGCACTTCGATTAATGTGTCTCTGTCACTTTTAATTGAGTCAAATGCACTAATAATACGGGTTTTTAATTCGTCCACGTTTCGAATGCTGTTGCCACTATGCCACTAATAACCGCTGGTAGACTCCTAGGATTGCTTGGACAGCAGGCACTCGTCGTTGCTCACCAAACAGTTCACGGTAACGGTTACGAGCCGCAGCTAAACTTTCACCAGTCGTAATGTAACACACTATCATATCCAAGTACTCTCGATTGGAATACGTAAAAGGCGTTATTGAAGTATTCGCGAACATACGTATTTGCCGTAATAAATCAGGGGAATACACCCTAGTCGCGCGACGGATATCGGACGACTGAACGGGGCGCGAAGGGCATAAAGCGGGCTGCGGGAGGGAATAGTAGCGGGCGGCGGGGGTACGACGCTCGCGCGCGGTATTGGAGCGAGCCGCTAGCGCAGCCCTGCGTACAGTGCACAAAAAATATGATACTAAATTGTTTTATTAATGTGGAAATTTAGAAAGTGCTCAGAAAAAAAAAAAATTGTAATGTTTTTGTTTTTCGATGTCGAGTATGTGGACGAAGTTCTTGCAGTTAATTTTTTTACACCTTATATATTGTTTAAAAGACATTAATTTTAAGAAAGAATACTCTTTCAGTAGATTGTTAGGGTTTGATAAGCAGGTCTTGAAAGCAAATAAATGGCATGTGTCACAGTATCCAGTCATCATTTTACCGACGACAGTGGTAAGGATCGAATGTGACATTGTGAGCGGCTCTTACATAAACGGTGAACCAAGGCACATAATTCACGAATTCGCACTCAACGTGCCACCTGGATACAGAATCATAGAAGTCCCTAAGAACGCAATATATTTTCCAATTAATCAAAACAACATAAGCTGCATACATATCCGATTACTATATAAACAATCGCTTAATTAATTTGCGTGGTGAAGAGGTGCAGCTGTATTTACATCTTAGAAGAAAAAATGATTGACTACAATAAATATGTGTCTCAACAAATTAAAAATACCAGTTCTACTCCAGCTACATACCAAATAAGACGTCGTTCCAAGAGCAAAATAAAATTAACTAAAGACAATAAGATATTTCTCAGAGCGATTGGATTGTTAAAATGAATATCTTAGACGTTTTATCCACTCCGACTTATGACAACAGTATAGAAGGAATCGAATTTCATTCGTACAAACCTTATGTAACGAGTTTCAACAGGAACGATGAAATACGCATACCTATCAATCAACAGGATCTGTACATATTACCATCAGCCAGCACTCTGTATTTGGAAGGAACCGTTATCGTTAGCAAGAAAGATTCAAAAGAGAAAGCTACTAGTATCAATTTTACGAACAATGGACTACTCTTCCTGTTTCAAGATATTAGGTACGAACTAAACGGAGTGGAGATTGATAAAATAAAAAATGCAGGTATAACTACAACCATGAAATCGTTAATATCAATGAATGAGAATGAATCAAAAATAGCTAGAGCTTGGGGTTGGAGTATTGATGGTATAAAAAATATTAATGGAGGAAGTTTTTCTGCGTCTATACCACTTCGGAATATCCTCGGTTTCGCAGAAGATTTTAAAAAAGTTGTGGTAAATAGTAGACATGAACTAATATTGTTACGAAGCAACACTAATTTGAACGCTGTAAAATTAAACACCGGTGAAATAGTGGAAGACATTCAAATCAATAAAATCATATGGCGCGTACCGCATGTTAAAGTATCAGACAAAGAAAAAATAAGTTTATTAAAACTATTGGAAAAAGATCGACCGCTTCAGATGATATTATTGATTATTGATATACTGGGATCTATATGAATATCCCACTTTATCTAAAACTACAAAACACACCTGGTCTATCAAAACTTCAAGTTCTGACATGTCGCAGTTTGATCACTGCTATGTTCGCGATGTTCGAGTGTACTTTAATTCAACATATTTCCCGTATGAAAGCCTCAACGTGAACTTCGCTAATAACAGAATTGCTTTATTACACGAGCAATACATCAGATTTCAACAGTCGTATTATGAACGTGGTCCGGAATCTTTATTAAGCGAGAAACAATTTAAAGAGTTAGCACCGTTGTTTGTTGTCGATTGCTCTAGACAGACTGATAATCTGAAGACTGGACCAGTTGTGGATGTAAGAGTAGAAATTGAGAGTGATTCAGAAATACCAGATCAAACTTCAGCATACCGTCTCATTCTCAACGATTGCATTGTTGAATGATAACTTCTTCACTGTGTTGCTTAATGGTACAAACCATTAAGCAACACGAACGAACGCGGATATTATCATTGTCGAACTCCAAGGATTTAAATATTTAGACAATAATTTTATTGTCAAAGAAGTGGCTGTCGTAAGTAATGAACACACACAGACGTTTTTGGTTAAACCACCGCATTCGTTTTATTATTTAACTCAAGAAGAAAAGAAGCAGGTGCGATGGTTGGAAAGAAATCGTGGAATTTTCTGGAGTACCTATGGGCTTTATAGACTACAGAGAGTTTCAACACGTCATCGTACCGTATTTAGAAAATAAAAAAAATATTACAAAGGGTTCGGAAAAGATTAAGTGGATCAAAGAGATATGTGCGAACTGTGAAGTGATTGACATAGGTGAAAAAGGGTGTCCTAATTTTGCGACATTAAAAAAAAGTTTTGTAAAAATAAAACTGATTTTAATTGTGTGAACCATAAAGTGAATTGTGCATTAAATAACGCGGTGTGTATTAGAAAATGGTATGTTGATAATAACATGTCTATATTTTATCTATTTTAATTTATTTTGTTATGTTCAATTAATAAAAAAAATATATCTACTTATGAGTGTTTTATTTATTATAGTCAGGGTAACCTATATACCAAACTTTAAATTAGCTGTAGCAAAATGATATTTATTCTAAATTGTATTATAACATTTTAAATATATCATGATTTTAAACGAATTATTGTAAGAAAGAGCAAATAACTTATAATTATATCTGTTGGCGCCTACTAAAAATCGTGTAGCAATAATGCGTCTAATTAACATGTTTTGCATCCAATGTGTGACGATATGAATTGATGTCACCGTAAAACTTACTTGTCTTTTAAACTCCATACTGTTAACACCTTATTAAATTTTCAATTAGCTTACATTGAGTATTCTGTGTTTAAGTTCACTGGTATATCCCTCATAGTCCCCCACATGGTCCATTACGAGCCGGATAGAGGATAATATAAAATAAATCGGCGGATTATCAAGATTTGGATATAATTATCACGCACGCACGTGCACTGGAGGTTATCTGCCGGTGAATTGGATGGACTTCAAGCGAGCTATTTACGGTGTACAGCGTTTTAAATTTACCTAATATCATCACCCCAACACTCAGGTAGTATAAGTATATAGGCATTTTCAAAGGTCAGTACTATTTTATTGCATTGTGTTCGATTAAAATCATTAGGTACTTGTTACATTGTGTCTTAGTATTTATTCAAACAGCAAAGTTAAGTTTAATATCATACTTTATTAGAGTATAGTTGGCTTGTTTGCTACATTAATTAAACTTACATTATATAAAGCTGTAACTAAGTCGCTTATCTACTAAATAGTGATGTTAATTGTTAGCAAGTATCTTAACATAATAATCATCAGCAAACATTGATACAAATAATTTGAGTGTTAGATATTAGGACAAGTCATTGTTAAACATTATTAGCTTTTAGAATCATTTATGTAGTCAACATACATTAGTTTAGTTATGCCTATTTAGTTAATGTTAAAGTTACAAAATAATAAGTTGTATCTTTATTGTTTACAGTAGTTTACGTTGATACAGTTAGTAGTTACAATATTGCGTTTGTGTTGTTTACAATAGCTGTAACAAGCATAAAGTTAGGCGTGTATTCACATTACATTGTTCGTTTTTTATAATAATTGTATTCCTATCAATTTCAGGTTGACAACACTCGTCTCCCAGTATGTCTGAGGAAAGAGATTTAATTAAAAAGCGAGGCAGCTTCAAGGGTCGTCTAACTGCTTTCGTCAACTTTCTGGACTCGCTCAAGGACAAAGAGTTATCAAGGTGTGATGTGTCTGAACTGCAGTTGCGCATGGGCAAGATCGAGTCGTTGTACGAACAATATGATGAGGTACAGTTACGTCTGGAGTGCATTGTAGATGACCTTAACACGTTACCTGCGCCATCACTTTCAAAGAACTTTCAGCTGGTGCTTTGGAGACCTAAAAGATCTCGAAACTAACCTACCTTTTGGTGCGTTTGAGACCTAATCAGTCTCCTAAAGATACAGTTTTGAAAATAATTTATATCTTCCAAAAAAACAATCAAATATATTATGAAGTTTTTGTGGGTGAAAGATAGACTATTGCTTTATATTTTGCTAGGTTCGCACGCAGTTATGACATTTGAATAAACTACAAATACCAAAAAAAATATGATATCGATTGTATCTCGTACCGCAACCGAAGATAGTTCAATATGTGTAGTAAGTAGTGATGGGAACAAAATAATATCTCAGTTGTCGATTGAAAAAGTTTTATTAAAGTGTTTTTCATTAAAACATGGTAAGCACATTGATTGCTTGCATTGCGCGCAAATGGTAACAATTCGTTTAGTTTTTTTAGAAGCGTCAATGCTGTTTAATGTGCGTCGTAATTTAAATCTCACCAAAATAAATATATTTTTTACATTTTTTTCTTTTAAAAGCACTCATTGTATAACAAAAATGACAATCAACACGTAAGTATATACGCGAGTGTTATTTCGCAAACTTCGCGCGACCTCCCACGTCGATGCTAGGACAACACTAAAACAACAACCTTCCCTATCTTGCGTCTACGAGGCGTACGATTCCACGAGTACCGACACATCTCCTAACGCAAGGAATGAAAATAATTACAGTACTGTGCGTTAGGGACCTAATCCATCTCTAATTTCTTTTTTAATGTCCTTGAATTCAGCTTTTAGTAGGAAGCAAATATGTATATTTGTCCTACTCATACCTAAAGAATTTTACACGTTAGATCCTCCCGCAAGGAGTGAAACAACACGATTATGTTCAACGCACAATACAAAAGTCCTGCAAGAGATCTAATAGATCTCGTAATGCAACGAACGTGTTAAATTACAATACTCTGAGCGATCTGAATTCGAGTCTCTTTATTATAAATCCTTATCCAGAGCACATAATATTCTTAGTGATTTTAATTAAGATTATAAATCGATGGAAAGCTGTAAAAGTACACATGCTAGCATGCATCAGCCGGTTAAGTTGCCAACGATTCAGTTACCGAAGTTTAGCGGATTATATTGTAATTGGCTTGAATTCCACGACACCTTTACTAGCCTAATTCATAATAACGATGACATAGACGCAATTAATAAGTTTCATTACTTGAGAGCATCACTTGAGGGAACAGCTGCAGTGGTAATCAAATCTATTGAGTTTTCTGCAAATAATTATTCTGTGGCATGGAAGTTGTTGTGTGATCGATTTGATAATAAAGGGTTATTGGTACAGAATCATGTATTCGCATTATTCAATATCGAATCGATTTCAAAAGAATCTTCTGTAGCACTAAAAGGTTTAATCGATCAGTTAAATAAAGATTTGCGAGCATTAGAATCATTAGGGGAGCCCGTTAAATACTGGGACACACTATTAATTTATATTGTTACTCGTAAACTTGATCAAAATACCTATCGTGAGTGGGAAGAGTGCAAAGGTAGGATGGATAAAGACAGCGCGATTACTTTTGACGCATTTATGCAGTTCTTACGTAATCGAGCTGATCTTATCGAGACCTTAGAACTAGTACGCAATAATTATTCCCAAACGACTGCTAAATCTGGCCCTAAGGTCAAGTCAATGGTAGCAACACAATCTCCTAATAGTTCTAGCACTGAATTAGCTCAAAAATCATGTCCTAAATGCAATAACAACGATCACTTTTTAAACAATTGTCCACAGTTTCTCGCATTAAGCAATGACGATCGTCTCAAAGTACTACCAAGTTACAAAATATGTTTCAACTGTTTTCGTTCCGGGCACTTTGCTAACAAATGTAAAAAACCAGGTTGCAAACTATGTAAACGTAGGCATAACACGCTAATTCACGTAGATTCTAAGAACACTATTGCGAATACACTTAGTGGTAATTCGATGAACAACTTGTCTGCACCGTCTGCGTTACCGTCTGTCAACACTGATGCGAATAACGTAGCCTTGTCTGCAAACATTCCATCTTCATGTCATACGCAGCGAGACGTGTTGTTATCGACCGCCTTGATCAAACTGCGGGACAACAATGGTTGTGAGCATCTCGTTCGCGCAGTACTCGATAGCGGTAGCACGTCATCATTCATTACGGACAGGTTGTGCAAAAAACTTAACTTAGTAACTAGCCAAGTTAATAAATCGATTCTTGGCATCAACAATGTCACTTCGCAAGTAGACAAAATGTCTCGGGTACAGATTACGTCATTAGACGACAGTTTTGTGGTCGAACTTCATTGTTTTGTTCTGCCATACATTACAAGCCACGTACCGTGCCGTGAAATAAATATTTCTAATTTCAACATACCCTCAAATATTACTTTAGCTGATCCTACATTTTATCGCCCAGCTGATGTTGATATTTTAATTGGCGCTGATTTGTTTTGGGAGTTGTTAGGATCACGGAGACTAAAGTTAGATACTGGAAAGCCCGTATTATTTGAAACCCGCTTAGGTTGGATATTTTCCGGTTCAATCACTCAGAATTATATTTCACTGCTGTCAAATGACGTAAAATGTAATTATTCTAAAATTAGTTCCGATAGCGATAGTGACTGGGACAATCTTAAAACAGAATTGACACAATTTTGGCAATTAGAAGAGGTGAATGCGAAATCGTCCCATTCTTACATGCCAGAAGAAAAGTCGTGTGAGGAACATTTCGTAAAAAATACGACACGACTATCTGATGGTCGTTTTTGTGTTCGCATACCCCTAAGAAACATCCTTCAATTTTAGGAAACAGTTTTAAAAGAGCTACACATTGTTTACATTCGTTAGAACGTAGGTTAAGGGTTAAGCCAGACTTTAGTAGACTGTATCATGATTTTTTAATGGAATATGAATCACTAGGTCATATGACAAAAATAAATAATCCTAATTTGAGTATTGGTTATTTTATCCCGCATCATGGAATTTTACGTGAGTCGAGTATCACGACCAAACTTCGTGTTGTTTTCAACGCAAGTTGTCCTACTTCGACGGGAGTGTCCTCTAATGACCTTCAGATGGTCAGGCCAACTGTGCAGGACGATCTATTGTCTATACTTCTTCGCTTTCGTTTCCACAAATATGTTTTATCCGCGGATGTGGAAAAGATGTATAGACAAATAGTCGTTCACCCTTCGGATAGGCATTTGCAAAAGATTGTTTGGCGTGATAATGTTCATGAACCTATTGATGTTAGTAGTGTATTATTGGGCATTATATACCACTATCGGCAAGTAGCTCGGCGAGTGCGCCTCGCTGCCGACAGTGGTATAGAATGCCCAATAATCGACACTCGACTCGACTCTCCACTCGACCAATAAACTCGAACGAGACAGTTTGTTGCACCGTGTACTTGATTAGGAACGATTTACTCAACCAACGACTAGTAACTTCCATATTATGGCGGGTCAGTATGAACAATCAACTATCAACTCGACTGTAGTGTATACTGTACACGACCAATGATCATGCGAGCTCGCTATCGCTCTGAAAGGTGGTACAGAATGCTCAATAATGAACAATCGACTCGATCACTGACCAGTAACGCAAAAGAGGTTGTGGTAAGTTTATAAATGATAACGTTCTAAATACATTCACTCATTTTCAATTGGTTCATTTCCGACAGTAATCATGAAATTTGTAAAACAACCGCAATCGCTGCATGTTAATACAGTCTGCGATGATATTTGCAAGACAAGTTTTCGTCACGGAGAATTATTGCCTAACTCAGTACGGTGTATTATTTGCGGTCCGTCCAATTGTGGAAAAACGAATTTATTAATTGGTCTTCTAATACACGAAAACGGATTAAGATTTGAAAATGTTTATGTTTATTCAAAAACTCTGCACCAACCTAAGTACATTTTTTTAGAAAGTGTTTTGCAACGGGTGCCTGGTGTTTCCCTCCAGAAATATCAGGGAAATGAGGAAGTACTAAGCGTTCAGGACGCAAAACCCAACTCCGTGATTATTTTTGATGATGTTGCTTGTGAAAATCAGAGTAACATGCGTGATTATTTTGCGATGGGAAGACACAAGTGCATTGATTGTTTCTATCTAAACCAAACGTATAGTAAAATCCCTAAGCAGTTAGTAAGAGACAATGCGAACTTAATTATACTTTTTAAACAAGATGAAATAAATTTACGGCATATTTATGAAGAACATGTCAACACTGATATGTCATGGATTGAATTTCGTGAAATGTGTTCGAAAATATGGAGTGAGCCTTTCAATTATGTAGTAATTAATAAGGATTGCTCCAAAAATAAAGGATGTTACAGAAATAAATTTGACACTTTTGTTGTCTTTGATTAAAAATACTAATATTTAAGACCGGTACCCTCGCGATAATATTATTCTTCAGGCAACGCTTAATCAGTCACGAACTTTTTTTTTATTATTATGGAGAAATCACTGAAAAGACAAATAGTTGAAGCTGCAGAGGCTGTTAAAAAGAAAGTGCGAAAGATGAGAGATGTTGAGAATAACAATCAGCAAGTGCTGGAATCAGTGTTCAAGCCGGTAACAGAACCACTCAACCAAATTGCTAATGTCAGTAAGAAGGCTTCTCTCCTGCATAATATAGAAAATGAAAAAACCGATGTTCCGTTTATCGATAAAACTCTGCAAAAAGAAGACCCTATTAGTTCAGAAAGCAATGATAACAACGACAATGAAGACGAATATGAATCTGATATCGAAAGTGATTCTTCGTATAAATCATTAACTGAAAACAACCAGAGATGTGATATGTCATCCTGGTCAGTGTCCTCAGAAGCACTGAAAGATATTCCGTTTGGTGTCCGAGTAGAGAGCGGCAAATTGATGTTAGGTTCTGCGCGTATAACGATCAGCGACGAGTATATCATCGTGGCTGGACGCAAATACCGAAATACGCCTGGTTTAAAACAATTGCTGCTGAAAAAGAACGTAGATTTAAGCATGGTTACAGAGAGTGATATGAAACATTATAAGTCGATGTTACTTGATACAAATGCACATCGACGAGACTATGAACCCAGTAAACCAATAAAAAGTAATAAAGGACAAAAATATTTGCAAATTATAAAGCCTCTGTTCCAACTACGAAGTACAATTCAGGAACACCAATCGAAGGGAAAAGGACTACTACCTTTAACAAAAACGTGGGAGAAAAACGTAGATTTTGTATATTGGGACGATCCCAATGAACTGGTGGATAGATTAAAATTATTGATTGCATCTCGAGATGCTGGTAACACAGGATTAGATAATGAAATTATATCTATCATTGAAGAATTGCGTGAAAGTAAAGTTATAAATTAATAAATATTTAATAAATATTTGCAATCAATTTTATTATTAGCCTCTCGATACAATACACCTTAAACATGAACGTAGACAAATTCGGACACTACATTCACAAAAGAATGCGTTTTGCTGAGTTATTTGAGTTTAATGAGAATGCTCTGTTAAAATTAGAAAACGGAGATTTTGATTTAAAAACTTCAAGACTGAGAGGAATTAGATCTCCAGTAGGAGCAGGCGATGCTGTGGACAAGGATTATGTAGATCGATTGAATGCTAACACATTAAAAGAATTAAATAATTTGACTGTGGACAAGGATTATGTAGATCGTTTGAATGCTAATATGTTAAAAGAATTTAATAATATGATTGGATCATTGCGTTCTCAAATCATAAAAGACACAAAGGGTACAGTACAGGCTACTTTAAAAGCAAAGATACCTGAGGTTTTAACTCATTTGCAAGATAAGTTTTATACTAAAGCAGAGGTAGATAAATTACTTTAAAATAAATCTCCATAATGGCAAAACAGCAAATTGTTAATGAACTACACAAAGCAGCAAGAAGAAATTTCCTTCGACGTTCCGTCATTCTAAAAGGGGTCGATGATTTGTGGCAAGCTGATCTAATGGACATGCAAAACCTGAGAAAATATAATAAAGGCCATAATTACATTCTAGTGGTGATTGACTGCTTCTCAAAGTACGCTTGGGCAGAGTCATTAAAATCAAAAAAGAAACTCGATGTTACTCATGCATTTAAACGAATACTGATTAATAGCAATCGCAAATCTGTCAATTTACAAACTGATAAGGGAACAGAATTTTATAACAACTCATTTCAAACGCTTATGAAGACGTATAATATTAACCATTACTCAACGTTTTCTAGCAAAAAAGCTTCGGTCGTGGAGCGACTGATTAAAACACTTAAAAATAAATTATATAAATATTTTAGTTTGAATGGGAACTATAAATGGTTAGGTATACCATTAGAAGTTACGTTAAAGACTTATAACAACACAAAACATCGTACTATTAAATTTAAGCCAATTGAAGTTAATAAATCTAGTGAGTCAGTTATAAAAGAAAATATTAAAAAAACCTTAAATCATGTAACCATTCGTAGAAAACCTAAGTTCAAAGTAGGTGACTTTGTTCGTATCAGTAAATACAAACAAAATTTCGAGAAAGGTTACACACCTAATTGGTCAACTGAAATATTTACTATAAAAAAAATAAATCATACCATACCAGTAACATATCATATACAAGATCAGCGAAAGCAAGCCATATTGGGAACTTTTTACGAGCAAGAACTTCAAAAATCTTACTATCCGGGTATTTATTTGGTAGAAAAGGTTTTAAAAAGGAAAGGAACAAAAATGTTTGTGAAATGGTTGGGTCTAAACAACGAAGAAAACAGTTGGATCAACAAAACTGCAATAGTGGAATAAAATAATTATATAACAGCTAATTTTGCATTATTTCTTTCATTACACTTTAGACAATGCAAGGAGGTGAACTTGTTAATACCCTAATTAATAATCTGCCGTTCGAACTTCATTTACCAGGCTACAATTATTGCGGCCCGGGAACAAAACTCCAGAAACGTTTACTACGAGGTAACCGAGGTGTAAATAAGCTAGACGAAGCTTGCATGCATCACGACATTGCATATGCAAACCATACAGACTTACCCAATCGTCACAAAGCTGATTTACAACTACTTAATATGGCTAAACAAAGACTTAAATCGAACGATGCAGGGAAAGGTGAAAAACTTAGTTCGTGGTTAGTGAGCAAAGTTATGAAAGCCAAACTGAAATCTGGTGCCGGCGTTAAAACGTTTAAAAGTTTCGTATCAAAAATAAGAGCGAAGATAAAGAAACTGAAACCAAAGGACAGTAAAACTTTAATTAACGCTGCTTACTCAGCAGCAATAAAAATATTTCCTAACATTCAGAAAATTCGAGTACCACGAGTGATACCCTTACCAAAGACTGGAGGTATTCTACCCTTAATCCCGATTTTTGCGGGCTTATCAGCATTAGGAACTTTAGCTGGTGGTGCGGCTGGTATTGCAAAAACTGTTAACGATTACAAAGCTGGTCAGCAAAATTTACTAGAAACACAACGACATAATAGGGCTATGGAGTCTAGTCTAAAGTTAGGGCAGGGTTTATACATTAAGCCATATAAAAATGGAAAAGGTTTATTCGTGAAATCTTCAAAAAACTGAAAAATAAGCTACCTAATCGTCCTCTAACTAATGTAGACATGCAAAGGTATGCACGCGACATCCCTCACTTTCGGGGAGTGTACATGAGGGATCAATTACCAAGAACGCCAAATCCGATTGAATGTGGTATCGTTAACTTGGACGATTATAAGAACGAAGGGACGCATTGGGTAGCTTATGTAAAAGTAGGCAATTATTGTGAATATTTTGATAGCTTTGGAAATTTGAAGCCTCCAATGGAATTAATACGATATTTTAAGAATTGTAATGTTTTTTATAATTATACAAGATATCAGAAATTCAACACTGTAAAATGTGGACACTTATGTTTAGAATATCTGTGGACTTTTTGGAATAAAAACACATAAAATCTATGATTTTCTTTTATTTCAATCATTTGCAAGATGTCACTCACATTATCGATAACTGGAAACTCGTCAACTTTATCTACTTACTATCCCAACACGTTGCAACTATATGAACAGTATGAGTGTGCCTTATTGCATTTCGCAACATTTAATTCGATTCCAAACATTGACAAAACGAATAATAAATTCTATTATGGTTCTAACGAAGTTATTGAAATACCGGAGGGCACCTATGAATTGCAAGATATTAATGATTATTTAAAATCTGAAATGAAAGATGCCTCAATCAAACTACAGTGCAATAACAATACTTTAAAAGCTGCTGTATATTGTACAAAGGACATTAATTTTAATAAAGAAGGTACTTTCAGGAATTTATTAGATTTTAATAAACAAATCTTAAAAGCAAATAAATGGCATGAGTCACAGTTGCCGGTCAACATTTTACCTACAACTGTGATCAGGATCGAATGTGATATTGTAAGCGGCTCGTACACAAACGGAGAACCGAGTCACATTATCCACGAATTTGCACTCAACGTTCCTCCCGGATATAGGATTATAGAAATTCCGAAAAACGCGATATACTTTCCAATCAACCAAAACAACATTAGCTGCATACATATCAGGCTGTTAGATATAAATAACCGCTTAATAAACTTGCGTGGTGAAGATGTGCAGCTGTATTTGCATCTCAGAAGAAAAAAATGATCGACTACAATAAATATGTGCATCAGCAAATCAAAAATATCAGTTCCACTCAAGCTTCCAACCATATAAGAGCTCGCCCTAAGAAGAAAATAAAATTAATTAAAGACAACAAGGCATTTCTCAAAGCGATCGGTTTACTAAAATGAATATCTTAGACGTTTTATCCGCTCCGACTTACGACAACACGGTTGAAGGAATCGAATTTCACTCTTACAAGCCCTACGTAACTAGTTTCAATAGGAACGATGAAATTCGTATACCCATTAACCAGCAAGACTTGTATATACTTCCGTCAGCTAGTACCTTGTATTTGGAAGGGACTGTTATCGTAAGCAAAAAGGATATGAAAGAGAAAGCCACTAGTGTTAATTTTACGAATAATGCTCTACTTTACCTGTTCCAAGATATAAGATACGAGCTAAATGGAGTGGAAATTGATAGAATAAAAAAATCTGGCATAACTACCACCATGAAATCGTTAATATCAATGAGTGAAAGTGAGTCAAAGATATCTAATGCATAGGGCTGGAATATCGATGGCATAAAAAATATAAATGGGGGTAGTTTTTCCGCGTCTATACCACTCAGTAACATCATCGGTTTCGCTGAAGATTTCAAGAAAGTCGTGATAAATTGTAGGCACGAACTGATATTGCTACGAAGTAATACTAACCTGGGGGCCAACCACAAGCTCTTAAAACAATATTATTCTAATATTACTTTGCCTTCCACACTGTTGGATTTTCAACGCTCGGATCAGCGCCGAAAGTTGAAAATGCAACAACAGAAATTACAAAGTAATATTAAAATAATATTGTTATAAGAGATGGCGGTAGGCGCCCTGAATGCGGTCAAACTTAACACCGGTGAATTTGTAGAAGACGTTCAAATAAATAAAATCATCTGGCGTGTACCGCATGTTAAAGTGTCCGACAAAGAGAAAATAAGTTTACTCAAACTGTTAGAAAAAGATCGACCACTCCAAGATCCCAGATATTCAGAAATTGGGATCTGTACGAATATCCAGCTTTACCTAAAACTACAAAACATACCTGGTCTATCAAAACTTCCTCACAAATAGAGAAACCTAGATACATAATTATGGGCCTACAAACAAATAAAAAAAACAATTCAAGTTCTGATATGTCTCAGTTTGAACACTGCCATGTTTGTGATGTTAGAGTATACCTAAATTCAACCTACTTCCCGTTTGAAAACCTAAATGTCAGTTTCGCGAACAGCAGAATCGCTTTATGATACGAGCCACAGAACAGATAAAAGAGGTTAGAAGGGCCTTGTGGGCGGGGCAAGCGCGCCGCGGTTATGAGCAAACGCTCATAATCAACCGAAGTTTACTTTACCGGCCAGCAATCGCGCTCTTGTTTTGACAGCGTACGTAAGCTCCGCAAAAATATTAAATTATGCCGTCTTGCGCTATTATAACGTGTCGGAAAAGAAGCCAGGTGTGTAGTGTAGCACGAGAAGGGATTTCTTTCCACCGGTAAGTCCAAAAACATTAAAATACTTGTGATATTTGTACTTATAACATTAATATTCTGAAGTTTGTGGACAAAAACGATATAATCGCAAGCAGACGAATAGTAATATATTGCTTGCAATAGATGAAAACCATTTTGCACTACGTGGGCGATCGCGCAATGTATTACGTTCACTGCGAGAGTCCCGAGTACCGAACCAAGTGTTCATTTCCAAGAAATCTAAGCGCATCGATAGTGCTGTGCCAATTTGTAAACAATGTCGATTATTACTATGATACAGTTGACTATTATCAATAGTACACTTTATAACTAAAATAACATAATTTATTACGACCAATTAGTAATATAGATTTTGAGTGAGGCTTTTGATTTCTTTTTTATATTTAAGTTTTATGTAATTTTTCAATTGAAATTGACATAATTATGATTTAATATGTTTTAGGTTTCCAACAGATCCAGGTATAAAAAAACTGTGGATTGAGTCAACTGGTAGAATTGATTGGATCCCTACTAAATGTAGCACAATTTGTTCGCAACATTTCGATGATGATAATTACATAACAACAAAGTCAGGGAAAAGAAACTTGAAATCAGGCGCTTATCCACACAAAAATATCGTTATGTGTTGTTCAGTAAGTAAACTGATTTTGTTATAGAAAATTTTATTTTAGTCTCGTCAAATCAGTTTTTTGTCTAAAAATGGCGATGTCTAAATCGTTTTTAGATGTCGTCGATATCTAAAAGTTTTATAAAAATAAAATTTACGAAAGATCGTAAATTTTATTTTTACAAAACTTATGGTTGAAAACAAAGGAAATTCAAAATTGTCCCTTTTTCTGATGATTACAAATAAACATTTTTTTTTTACAGTCGTCACTACCATCTACCAGTGATACCGTAACAAAAGCTGCATCTACCCCCGACATAGCTCAGGGTGCATCTAACGTAGATAAAAAAACATGTCAAAACACGGTAATCAAGTTTTGCATTATTTTTCCTGATTAGATACATTAATATTAATAGCAAGTATAAAATAGTCACGTTGTTTTTCATTACAGCCGACTGTGGATGACAACAAACCAACTCCATCTACACCACGAAGAGATAAGTCCATAAAACCACGAAGCATTCAGGTAAAAAATTATGCTGTAATCAATTACAGGCACATACAATGTTATGTGAACTGTTGACATCTATGTAAACGTGAATCGTGTTTTTTACTTAATTTACGGCTGCATCGATTTTCATGATATTTGGTTGTTTCATTTATCCGCTAAGAAAGGATTTCTCGAAATTCTGACGGAAACGGGAAAAAACGGTATGCGCGTACGAAGTTGTCGAAAAAAGTTAGTTAATCACATAATTCACAAAAACCTTAATAATCCCTTAATAATCAATCATATTAATATTGAATGTGCTAACACAGTTACAAAATAATATTGACTATTTTTTATTTACAGCAACAGTTATTATCGCCTTCAAACGCAATTTCACCCAGAAAAAGAAAACTACAAAACATTATTATCACTAAGGAACATATCATTAAGAAGCAGAGATTACAAATAAAAAGAATACAAGCCCAAAATAGAAGATTAAAACGCAAAATTAATAAAATTGAAGACATTTTAATTAATATCCAAGAAAAGTTTTGTTTGAAACATGAAGACACGAATATTCTGAAAAATATTAATTTACAGGTATTATAGACTCTTTCACTATCCGTGTTCGTATTTTGTATGCCTTTGTCGAGCGTTACTATTCTTTTTTTATCAACAGGCTCAAGAACTGACACGACGCATGGTTACAAAAAAGTCTGGAGGAAAATGCAAACAAAAATATAGCCCAGCGCTTCGTACCTTTGCGTTGACGCTACATTATTATTCACCGAAGGCCTACGATTACATACGTAGAACGTTCGATACTTGTTTACCAGAAAGGCGTACACTTAGAAAGTGGTACGAAAAAATCGGAGGAGACCCAGGCTTTACTAAAGAATCTTTGGAAGCGTTGAAACAAAAAGCTAAAAATACAAATTACACCATAATTGCCGGGTTAACTATTGACGAAATGGCTATACGCCGACGTATAGAATATGACGGTGAAAAATTAGTGGGACACGTTGATATCGGTACTGGCGTTGAAGGAGATCATGTACTAGAAGCTAAAGAGGCTTTAGTTTTTTTAGTTACAAGCGTAAACTGTAACTTTAAAGTTCCCGTTGGTTATTTCCTTGTGGACGGTATAACAGGAAGTCAGCGTTCTGACTTAATTTTACAATGTTTAGAACTTATCCAAGAAACTGGTATACGAATTATATCGTTGACTTTCGATGGATGCGCTGCAAATATAGCAATGGTGAAATGTTTGGGTTGTTCTATAGAAGATCGAAGAATTACTTTTAACCATCCTGTAACTAAAGACCCAATTTTGGTAATGTTGGATCCATCTCACATGATCAAACTGTTGCGGAACGCTTTTCAAAGCTATAAAACTTTTGTAGATCCAGATGGCAATAAAATACATTGGAATTATTTGGAAGAACTAAATAAGCTTCAGGAAAGAGAAAATTTTCATTTAGCTAACAAGTTACGTTACCGTCACATTCATTTTCATAATCAAAAAATGAAGGTCAAGCTCGCAACACAACTATTCAGCCTTAGTGTAGCGGATGCTATAGACTTTTGTTGCAATGAACTGAAACTACCTGCATTTAAAAATAGTGAAGCAACATCGAAATTTTTGAGGATAATTAATAATATGTTTGACATATTCAATACGCGAAGCTCTTTTCAATTTAAATTTAAGAAAGCGCTTACCGAAATTAATTCAACAGAGGTTTTAGGATTCCTAAACACAGCAGATGATTACCTATCACGATTAAAATGTCTAGACGATAGACTGTTAATACAAAGCCCGCGAAAAACAGGCTTTATTGGGTTCATTGGTTGCGCCGAAGCAGTAAAACATATTTATTATCATATAATACGTACTCAAGTACTTGTTTATATGCCAATGTATAAAATTAGCCAAGACCACCTCGAGATGCTCTTTGGCAATATAAGGTCACATGGCGGAGCCAACAATAACCCTACGGCGCGCCAGTTTAAGGCAGCATATAAGAAACTACTGGTGCATATCGAGATAAAGGCTCTCGAAAGTGGAAATTGCTTGGCTCTGGAACATATTTCTATCCTGAATTGCGCATCATCGCCTATAGAACGCATCAATAGAACAACTAATAATGGATTAATAGAAGACGGTATTGATATGGTTTCCGAAAATAATGATGATGAAGACTTAAATTTATTTTTCCAAAATATTTCTGATTTTAGCCAACAAATTATAAGTCACATTGGGGGATATATAGCACACATTTTAATGAAAAAAATTGATTGTGACATTTGTGTTGGAGCTCTATTATCAAGTGAAATAAATTCCGACCATAAATTTATAGTTGCAAAAGATAAAGGTGGTCTCTTGTACCCTTCGAAAGAACTGCTGCTAATCTGCAAAACATCTGAAGCAGTTATAAAAAAGTACACCGAAAACCTTCGGAATATTAACAAGCATCTGTTAACTGCAAAGATTATGCGCAGCTTCGTTGGGACTGATTTATTTAACAACATAAGTCATCATCAGGTTGGCTTATATCCTAGTGCGAGCCATGTGACAGACCTAATTAAGGCTATTATTGAAAAGTATATTAGTGTTAGATTGCATTTCATTTTGAAAAACTCCAATTTAAAGGAGAGCAAGCGTATGCTACTCAATAAATACGTATTATTTCAGGGACAATAATTTTTTTCTTTTTGAACTGGTGATAAGCCCCGGAAATGTAAGGTTAAGAGGCAACTGACTTTCTTTAATAAACATGGTAAATATTTCACGTTAAATTCTAATATTAACAAGTAATAAATTTGGTTTTAAAATTCAGATATGTATTTTTATTTGATACACTTTTATAAATTTGTTTCTATATTTGCATGAATACAAGTTCACAACAGGCATTACAGAAGTCCACATAGTCAACAATACTTGCAAAATAAAAAGCAAGATTACATTAATTTTATCGATATCAACTATCGACCTTTTAGTCGCCCTAGCATACATGAGCTTTTATGCGTGTGTGAGTGTACATCAAACGCAGTGATTACGTTCGTGTGACAACGAATAACAAACTCACGATCTAAGTGCGTTTTGTTTATGTGTGTGCGTAAACCGCTTAGACATTGGTCTCTTGCTTGTAGTGAAGTTAAAGAGTGGGAAACAAACGGCGACGCGCGTTCTGATACAAATCAGGAACTATTTCCTTTCTAACCTCTTTTATCTGTTCTGTGATACGAGCAATGCATTCGATTTCAACAGTCTTATTACGGACGTCGCCCGGAACCCTTATTAAGTGAGAAACAATTTAAAGATTTGGCGCCGCTCTTTACCATAGATTGCTCTAGACAAGCTGATAATGTAAAGACAGGTCCTATTGTGGACGTACGAGTGGAAATAGAGAGTGATTCGGCCATACCAGATCAAACTTCTGCATATTGTCTTATATTGAACGACTGTATAATTGAGTATAAGCCTCTAAGTAATACTGTGAGAATTTCATATTAGATGTTCAAGGGTTTAAAGACCTGTACAATAATTTTATAATAAAAGAATTAGCTTTTGGTAGTCGTGATTATACTCAAACATTTTTAATAAAACCACCATACTTGTTTAAATACTTAACAAGTGATGAAAAGAAGCAGGTTAAATGGTTGGAAAGAAATAGGGGAATTTATTGGAATGAAGGTTATATTGACTACAGAGAATTTCGACGTATAATCGTTCCATATCTAGAAAATAAGGAAATCATTGTAAATGGTTTGGAGAAGGTGAATTGGATAAAGGATCTTTGTATGAATTGTAAAGTATTAGACCTTGGTAAAGAACAATGTCCTAATTTCTCTGTTTTGCATAAAACATACTGTGAAGGAAGATCTAATTTTAATTGTAATAAACATCTGAAGCATTGTGCGCTTAAAAATGTGCTTTGTTTAAGGAAGTATTTAGAATGGGCATAAAATGTATGCACTAATCAAAAAGTGAAGTGCAGCCGCAAACCGTCTGCAGACAGCAATGGGAAACGCAAGATGCAGTCACAATCAACAACCGTAGCTCGTGCCAGGTAAATTAATTATCTACTTACTCTAGCCACATATCTACTGACTAAATTATAATCGTGCAATTACTATTACATATTATGTTAAAACAAGTGCAGGTTCATTTGGTTATTGTTTGAATCGATGGATTGATTTAATCGATTACAGTATTGATCAAAGCCGAGTCAGTTGTTATATTTTTTTACAGCAGAAGGTTTTTCTTGGCGTATGCATCTCTCGTTCTAAACATTAACTAATTACAGTTTCTGTTATTGTTTCAGTAAAAAAGTGAATACTGGCATCGACATATTCGGCATCAGTAACAACCGCGACATCCCACACAAAGAAGATGCATCGGATCACCTAACTTCATTCTTTGTGAACCGGGTAGCCAGCGGCTGCGAGCGCCGAGCAACGAGCACCGACGGAGAGTACTACATCGACTGCAAGGTGTACAAGGCTGACGACGCTCGCCTTACCGACTCCGCCGAGCTGTGGAAGAAGGCGCTCGTCCGAATCAAGTTCCAGACTGACGCGGATTCTCCTCAGTGGCGAAAATTACAAGAGCTCGTGCGTGCGGCTGATATCTTGTTTCCAGGCAAACCAACATTTTATGATAATTAAACCAAATACCGTACCTTACAGTTGTTTTTTATTTACAATAATAACCCGTTAACGCTTTTTTCACTAGGTACTTGTAATTTCGTTGGTTTGTTACAATCATCAACTCGTTCACCATTCTATGTTAACAGTAAATGCAACTCGAGTGACCGGTTAAGTGCAGTGGTAAGTAAATGGTTGATTGTTCATCGTGCTCCGAAACGCGGCATACTGACCAGCCGTATGGAAGATAGTGGTAAGGAGCAAGTTACTAGTCATTGGTCGAGTAAATCGTTCCTAATCAAGTACACGGTACAACAAACTGTCTCGTTCGAGTTTATCGGTCGAGTGGAGAGTCGAGTCGAGTGTCGATTATTGGGCATTCTATACCACTGTCGGCAGCGAGGCGCACTCGCCGAGCTACTTGCCGATAGTGGTATAGAATGCCCAATAATATACTACTGATGTTTACGAATTAAACACCGTCACGTACGGTACTGCTAGTGCGCCGTTTCTTGCGACGCGATGTCTTAAACAAATAGGACTCGACTGTAGGAACTCAAAAATATCTAAGATCATTTGTCGAGACTTTTACGTCGATGATTTGCTCACTGGGGCAAATGACTTAGACGAAGCAAATTTCATTCGCACTGAAGTCACCCAAGCGCTTGCGTCGTATGTGTTAACGCAACGCCATCTTGGGCCGACGAACGACACTACCGCAACCGATGTCACTCGTAGGCAGGTGTCATCCTGATTAGTTCGCGTCATTTCGGCTAGATAGCATCACTTTCGCTAAGAAATCAATACTCATGATTGTGTAGATTTTATCTGTGGTTTTAATTATCTATGAACAGAACTGATTAAAAAGGATGTTATGTCACTTCACTTAAGAAATTAAACGGAAAAGAAGAACAACGTCTTTTACTCCTACGCCTCTGAAACCAAAAAAGTCTCCAACCTGCTGGCACACTACATGCACACAAACATTGGTCCTTCGAACCTCATCAAAAGCGATCACCAGCGAGAAGCCTGGAAAAGCCTAGAAAATCCTGGAGAATTACGACGACAACCGTCGGCCGGGAGGTGTGACTTCGCTCAGGGGCGTAAGACCTTTTCAAATCCTTAACCCACAGACTCCTTTGTCCTATTTGTACTAAAATCGCCTTATATCTTTATAGGAACAACGGGTGTGGTGCGCATTATTCACCACAGTGGTTGCAGGATAACCGTGAGTACTCTCTCTTTCCATAAATCGTCAATATGAGTGAGGCGTTTAAAGAATTAGTGAGAAAACGGGGTCCTATCAAGGGTAGTTTGACGCTGTTTGTAAAAAGTGTAGACTCGTTGTCAAATGCCGCTGAGTTAACTGACAAACAATTATACGAATTAAAGTTACGTCAGCAGTCGGCAGCTAACTTATTACAAAACTTTAATGCTATTCAATATTCTATTGAGGAATTAGTAGATGAAAAGGAATATGATAAACAGTTAGTGGAACGTGAAATGTTTGAAAATTCATATTACAGTGCTATGTCTACTATTGAGTGTCTGTTACGAAATCAAAAACTTAGTTGTAGTACTGGCAGTGATAATAATTCTCATAACTACAGAAACAAGTCACTGGTTAAATTGCCCACGATAACGTTGCCTTCATTCGATGGATCATATGAAAATTGGCTAGAATTTAGAGACACATACTTGTCAATGATTCACAACTCTGAAGAGCTAGATGATATTCAGAGATTTCATTATTTAAGATCAGCTCTTACGGGAAATGCCCTTCAGGTAATTAAATCTCTAGAATTTTCTGCCAGTAATTACAAAATAGCTTGGGATCTGATTGAGGGTAGGTATGATAATAAAAATTTGCTTGTACATAACCATGTTAGATCTATTTTTTCAGTACAACCCCTTACAAAAGAATCAGCTGCTTATATTCGTAAAATGATTGATACAGTTTTTAAAAATCTACGTGCGCTGAAAATGTTAGGGGAACCCGTTGAATATTGGGATACTTTACTTATTTATATCATTGTGTCTAAGTTTGATGCGGTCATAGATAAGGACTGGCAGCAGTACAAGATTAATTTTATGAAAACTACCAACGAACCCATAAAATTTGACACTTTGATTACCTTTTTAAAAGAAAAGGCTGAGGTCTCGGACTTGGTTAAAGCAAATCATTCTAGTAATTATAATGGCAAGGTACTACAACAAGATAACAATAAAAAACAAACATCAAAGGTTCAAACTTTTGTGTCTACACAAAATAGTCAGCCTTCGAATAATAATAGCAAAAAAAGATTTAAACGTGTATGTGCTAAGTGTGAGGGTAATCATTCTGTTTATGCTTGCAGTGAATTCTTAAGTCTATCCCCGCAAGATAAACTAAACCTAGTTGAGAGTAAAAATCTGTGCTTAAACTGTTTACGTGTGGGCCACTCCAGTAAAGACTGTTTTTTCGGACCTTGTAGACAGTGTAACGAAAAACACAACTCGTCGTTGCATGAGGTTCTCAACAATAATGGAGAAACAGTATCTGCCGTATCTCATGCTACCTCTGATAATCAGTCACAACCCACAGGTCAGAATTCTTCCACTAGTCTGCACTCTAGTACAATACACACTACTTTAGAACCGGTTTTGTTGTCGACCGCTGTGGTAGAGGTCGCTGCTGACGATAAAGGACAGTATATCAGAGCTCGTGCCTTACTGGACAGCGGTAGCCAGCACTGCCTCATATCGAGTTCACTATGTAAAAAAAATTCACGCTAAAACATTACAGTCGACTTATAAAATCGGTGGTATAGGTCAAACAGTTACCAAAACGAATGAAGTTTGTTACATAAAATTACGTTCTTTAAAGAATAATCACACAATACTCATGCATTGTTTGACCATACCGCAAATAACTTCCACATTACCCGCTTCTAGATTAGCTAGTAATTTAAATATACCCGCAAATATCGATCTCGCCGACCCTTCGTTTTGCACACCTTCTCAAATAGATATTTTAATTGGTGCAAACTATTTTTGGGATCTACTACTTGAAGGTAGAATTCGTTTACCTAGTGGTCCGTATTTGAATAATACGAAGCTAGGATGGATAGTTTCAGGTCCGGTACACACTGAGAACTTGCGCATAAATCAGGTGCAGTGTAATTTCGGCCAAATTTCAGAAGTAGAAGTAAACGATCAGTTAAAAAGGTTCTGGGAAATTGAAGAAGTTTCGCCATGTACAAAATCGCTTTGTTATGAAGATCGTTTATGTGAACAATTATTTAATGACACAACTAAGCGAGACGACCACGGTCGTTTCTCGGTTAGAATACCGCTTAAGGAATCACCAAATAAGCTTGGTGATAGCTACAATGTAGCTAAGAATAGATTTATGTCCCTAGAAAGTAAATTACAACGTCAACCGCTTTATAGGTCTATGTACGTTGATTTTATGCGAGAGTACGAGAGACTTGGACATATGACTCGCGTTGAGGATTACCCCGTTCCGTGTTATTTTCTGCCTCATCATGGAGTCTTCCGTGAGCACAGCACTACGACCAAATTAAGGGTGGTTTTCAATGCGAGTCAAAAAACGTCGTCCGGGAAATCTCTCAATGACATCCAATGGACAGGTCCTCCTCTTCAAAATGATTTGTTTGTTATTCTTTTGAGATTTAGGCAATATCAGTACGTAGCATGTGCCGATATAGAGAAAATGTTTCGACAGATTTCCATACATGAAGATCAACGTACGTTACAGTTGATCTTGTGGCGTGAGAATGAGTCTGATCCCCTCAGTGTGTATCGCCTTAACACGGTAACTTATGGAACGGCGTCTGCGCCTTATTTAAGTATACGTTGTGTCCGTCAACTGGCACTAGATTGTAATGATCCTGAAATCTCAAGAATAATATTAGAGAATATGTACGTCGACGATTTATTAATGGGCGACGACAATAAATCGCATTTATCTTACCTTTGTAAACAGGTTTCTGATGTGTTCAATTCTGGTTGTTTGCCGTTGCGTAAGTGGGTTTTCAATTCACCTGAAGTGGCTTCAGATTCCATACAGAGTGAAATTTCTAAAGAATTAATGCCAGACGAGAACCAATCTAATAAAACGTTAGGATTGGGCTGGTTAAACTATAGTGATCAACTTCATTTTACTACAAAGATTAAATCTGACACATCAAAAATAACTAAACGTTTTATCTTATCAGTTGTGTCTCAAGTTTATGACCCATTAGGTTTGTTGAGCCCTATTGTAATAGTAGCAAAGTCGCTATTGCAAAAACTCTGGCTATGCAAAATAGATTGGGATGACTCATTACCACCAGATGTTTTGTTATGCTGGCATAAATTCGTTCATTCATTAATTGATTTACATAAACTCCGGATTCCTCGTCACGTGATAGGAAATTCCCCAGATCGTATTGAATTATACGTATTCACTGATGCTAGTCAAACGGCCTACGGTGCATGCGCGTACATACGTTCAGTAAATAGTTATGATGACGTAACCGTCAGGCTGTTATGTTCTAAGACTCGGGTCGCGCCACTTAAACCGGTAACTATTCCACGCTTAGAATTGTGCGGTGCGCTAATAGGTGCTAGATTACAATCTAAAATAATAAAATCTATGCACATTAACTTTGACAAAATCATAATGTGGACTGATTCTACAATAGTCTTAGGTTGGCTAAGGATGTCACCACATTCCTTAAAGGTTTTCGTTCAAAACCGAATAATATAAATAAAAGACCTAATGGCAGATAAAGGAATTTGGTGTCATGTTGATGGCAAGTCCAATCCTGCGGACTTGTTATCGCGTGGTACTTCTCTGGCTGAACTCGGTAATTCAGATCTGTGGTGGCGCGGACCAGATTTTTTATCGAATGCGGTTGCCAACTGGGATCAACAAAGCGATATTCCACTCAGTGATAACATGCCAGAACTTAAATCGAATACAGTTTGTATGTTTAATAATAATCCTAATAATAAAATAATTAATTTTAATCGGTATTCTTCATTTATAAAAATACAACGCGTTTATGCATATGTGTTTCGCTTTATAAATAATGTACGCGCGAAAAATAAACCGGAACATAGCATGGGCACGTTATCAGTCACGGAACTAAATAGATCATTAATGTTTCTAACTAGAACTGCACATCTAGAAGCCTTCCCAAGTGAACATAGTGCCTTAATCAATAAACATAAAATTAAATCGTCTAGTAAACTATGTTCATTAAACATTTTTTTAGATGAAAATAATATAATGAGAGTGGGGGGCAGGTTATGCAATTCAGACCTACCCTTCGATCAAAAACACCCCATGCTGTTATGTAGCACTTCCGACGTCTGGCTCCTCGATTGGACAGGGCTGGGGCCGCTTTTTGGCGGCTCCTGCCCAACCTCGGGGGACCAGGCGCCTCCTGCCGGAGGCTTTACGCCGGAGTCGTGCGGTCCATGGCCCTCTACGGGGCCCCTGTGTGGGCCCCTACCATCAGGCGGCGGCCACCAGCCAAGTTGGTGGCATGCCAGAGGGTCATGGCCATCCGGATAATCCGGGGATACCGTACGGTCTCCGGCGAAGCGGCAAGCCTCCTTGCCGGATTGCCGCCGTGGGATCTGGAGGCAATAGTCCTCCAGCGCGTCTACGAGTGGCGTGTGGACGCGCAGCGCCGGGGCGAAACCCTGCTGCCGCGGCAAATCGTGGCACTGCGGGGCGAGCTCCGGTGCGATCTCATGGCGGAATGGGAGATGCGACTGTCGCAACCCAAGTTCGGGCACGCCGCAATCGCGGCGATAAGACCCCTCTTTGAGGAGTGGCTGGAGAGGCGCTACGGCGTCCTCACCTACCGCCTGACGCAGGTCCTCACCGGACACGGTAGTTTCGGGAGGTTCCTGTGTCGGATAGGGCGGGAGGAAACGCCCGGGTGTCACCACTGTGTGGATCGCCCGGAGGACACGGTGGAGCATACGGTGCAGGACTGCCCCGCTTGGGCAGACCACCGCCGTGTCCTCACGGAGGCGATAGGCGGCGGCGACCTCTCGCGTCCGGACCTGGTTCAGGCCATGCTCCGGGGCGAGAGGGAATGGGATGCAGTCACCTCCTTCTGCGAAGCAGTAATGCTAGCGAAGGAGGAGGCGGGCCGCGTGAGGGAGAGAACCACCTCACGCCCCAGCCGCCGCGGGAGACGCCCAGGGCGTCGGACGTCGCGAGGCGACATCCGGCCACCGTAGGCGCGGGCTTGCGGACGGCGAGTAATGGGTAGCTCGCCGTCCGATCAAGGACCAAGCCCGGGTCGACGGCGCGTTCTGTTCGCGCGCGCCTCAAAGAGCTGTCAGCACAGGGACGGGGCCCCCAACGGGGCCAACGCCTGCCGGGGTTGCGGGACGTCTTAACAGGATACCGTGGCCCCGGAACGTAAAGGGCAACAGAAGGAACAGGGTGGTTTTTTAGTCAGTAAAAGTCTGACAGTCCCTTCCGCCCCACCCAGGGCGGAAGGAGTCATTTGATGATTTTTACCACCTCAAAAAAAAAAAAAAAAAAAAAATGCTGTTATGTAGCAAACATCAGTTCACAATACTTTTAGTTAGGCATAACCATAATGTTATGTTACACGCCGGTCCACAGCTTTTATTATCACATATAAGACAAACATGGTGGATTATAGGTGGTAGGAACCTAGCTAAGAAGGTTGTGCATCAGTGTATCAGGTGTTGTCGAATGAAGGCAAAGTCCATACAGCCTATAATGGGTAATCTACCCAGTGAACGCTTCCAATCAGGTTTTCCATTTATTAAATGCGGGGTTGATTACGCCGGGCCTATGTATGTTTTAAATAAAAGGGGCAGAGGTTCACGGTTAGAGAAATGCTATTTATGTTTATTTGTTTGTTTATCAACACGAGCTTTACACTTAGAACTTGTGACGTCACTGTCATCAGAAAGTTATATCTTAGCTTTAAAAAGATTTATTTCCCGTAGAGGGAAACCCTCCCTTATTTACTCTGACCACGGTAGAAATTTCGTAGGTGCAGCTAGGGAATTTTCAAATTTTTTGCAAAACAGCTGTCAAGGTATCATTGATTACGCTTCGAATAATCAAATAGAATTTAAATTTATACCTCCTTACGCACCTCACTTCGGCGGTTTGTGGGAAGCTGGAGTCAAATCCTGCAAGCACCACCTAACGCGCGTGATAGGGAATGCTCATCTAACTTATGAAGAGTTCACCACGGTTTTAGTACAAATAGAGGCCGTCCTGAACTCCCGTCCTATGCACCCAATGTCCGTAGATCCTGATGACCTTGCGCCCCTAACGCCGGGTCACTTCCTCATCGGCCGACCCCTGACGGCTCCTGCAGGCGTAGACATCACAGCGAGGCCTTCACACGCTTTATCCCGCTACCTACGTGTCGAGCAGCTCAGGCAGCAGTTCTGGAAGCGCTGGGTCACGGACTACATCTCCGAGCTTCAGAGACGTATCAAATGGAAGGAGAATCAGGGTGCACTTACTCCCGGTTCCTTGGTACTCATCAAAGAGGACAATTTACCGGCCCTCAAATGGCGGCTGGGACGAATCCTGCAGACCTACCCGGGACGAGACAAGGTATCCAGAGTAGCTCGCATCAAGACAGCAGTTGGAGTCGTCGAGAGGGCGTTTTCGAAGATCTGCCCACTCCCAGTCTCGTCACCGTCACCAGAAGATGAAGACAAGGCAGCCGAGGTTGAGACCCAGGGCTCTCAAGGGGGCCCAGTATGTTAACGCAACGCCATCTTGGGCCGACGAACGACACTACCGCAACCGATGTCACTCGTAGGCAGGTGTCATCCTGATTAGTTCGCGTCATTTCGGCTAGATAGCATCACTTTCGCTAAGAAATCAATACTCATGATTGTGTAGATTTTATCTGTGGTTTTAATTATCTATGAACAGAACTGATTAAAAAGGATGTTATGTCACTTCACTTAAGAAATTAAACGGAAAAGAAGAACAACGTCTTTTACTCCTACGCCTCTGAAACCAAAAAAGTCTCCAACCTGCTGGCACACTACATGCACACAAACAGTATGCATGTATGACATTGAGGAAATGGAAATCAAATAACCCTCAATTAGTGTCTGATGTTGTCCCATCGTCGTTTGACTTAAATATTGGACCTAATGAGCCTGACAAATTGCTGGGTCTCGGTTGGCATATCGGCACTGATGAGCTAGGATTTCCTATAAGTCTGACAAGGTCTTCGACTGGGCACACAAAGCGTGACATATTATCAGTAATTGCGCGCATTTTTGACCCCCTAGGACTACTGGGTCCTATTGTTATTTCCATGAAGGTGCTACTACAAAAAATGTGGTTAGATAAGTTATCGTGGTATCAACCATTACCTATTGACATTCGTAAACAATGGGATATTATTATTAAATGTTTGCCTCTTTTAAATGATGTTCGCGTACCGCGACTTGTAGTTTCCAATTTATATATGGAGTTGGAACTCCATATCTTCACAGATGCATCTGAGTCTGCATACGGTGCTTGCGCTTACATTCGCAGTGTTAATGGGTCCGGTAAGTATATGACTCGCTTGTTAATGGCAAAAAGTCGAGTAGCACCCATCAAGCCTACAACTATCCCGCGGCTGGAGTTGTGTGGTGCGGACTACCGCACGGTTCGGTACGGTTCTCGTCTGTGTGAGAAGGTGCTGAGCTCACTTCGCGTGAAGATCAGTCGGGTCTATTGTTGGACTGACTCCACCATCGTGTTGGGATGGTTACATATGATGCCTTCCAAACTTCAGCCCTTTGTACGCAATCGCGTTGCTGAAGTTTTGGAGAAGGCGGGCAATTGTACTTGGCGACATGTCCCAACAGATCAAAACCCAGCAGACCTAATATCTCGTGGTATGGATATTGGTGATCTGCAATGTTCACACCTGTGGTGGCATGGACTAGATTTTTTAGAATTAGACCCGTCTGAATGGCCTTCTCATATTACGAGTCCAGAGCTACAGTCACTACCGGAGATTCGACCTACTGTAGTGTTAAATACTGTCATTAACAATAACAGCACAGATGTTTTCATTGATTTTAGTCGTTTTTCAAATTACTCACGGCTTGTACGTTCTGTTGCTTATCTTTTGCGATTCATTAATTCATGTAAAAAACATTACCCAAAAACAAATTATTTGTCGAATGATGAGATTCAGTCATTTCCCGAGTATCAATTACTTTTACATAATAAAACCTTACGTAATAAGAGCGCTCTTCTAAAGTTTAATGTTTATTTGGACGATAAAAAAATAATGCGCGTAGGAGGACGTCTCGATAATTCTAGTTTTGCCTTTAGTAAAAAGCACCCTATTTTGTTACAGTCCACTCATCAATTTACTAAATTATTATTTAACGTTGAGCATAAAAGGTTGCTGCACCGGGCCCACAGTTGTTACTCGCTTCTATTAGGGAATCGTACTGGCCAATAGGAGGTCGCAACTTGGCGAGGGCCTGTTACCATAAGTGTGTTCTGTGTCATCGTATGAAGGGTAAGATTGTACACTAAAGCATCAATAATGCATAAGCACGAGATGGTCGACTTTCGTCTGAACTTAACGAGCGCGTCAGTCAGTGCGTGTGCAAGTGATGTGTCAACATTCTACAGATAACACACACTAATGAACTGTCGTCGCAGTTAGCGAAATAGCATGATATTTCTGTTGCATTAAAATACGCGTCATAGTCACTGGCGCTGTGTTTACCAATTCATTGCTAAAACTCGCTTATTAAATTACTATGTGCCGGTAGCTAGGTTTGGGCTTAGCGACGGGTTCACAAACAATGAGATCTGAGTTCAAATCTAGATTACTGTGTGTGGCTGTTTTTTGTTTTTGAAACAATAATAATATAACGTTAAATCTTGTTATTTATTTATTAAAGTTTATATTTTATATATAACTTTATCAAAGGCGGACTTAATGCCTTAGGCATTAATATAAGAAGCAAATATTAGTTATTGTATTATTATATTATACTTATGTGATTTTTAATTGATCGATGTTGGAAGGTGGAAATAAAAAAATCGTGCTAAATGATAACAAAAATGTTTATTCGATTTACTTATTATTTATAAAATTCACAATCTTACGAGAATTATGACGTTACATTTCTACGTAAATAAAAAAAGTTCTTTTTAAAATATTTATTGTTGTATACCCACTTAGTAAATTCATAATAACATAACAAGGAAAGGATATTCTAATAACATAAATATAATACAGCTTTATTATTTATAGGTATCGGGGTATTAAAACTAAGTAATATAATTATGATTTAGACTTTATGAATATGTTTTTTTTATGTAACGTCACAAGAAATGTATTGAGGTATAGCTTAAGTGTTCGTTTTCGTGACGAAAAGAAGATTGAAACTAAACCTCAGTTTAAGATCATTAATTATCTACAGATATGTTAATTATTCATAAATATATTTAGTTATACCGTCAATTTTTTAAATCAAAACATGTAACCAGTACTAGTATATTGTATAACCCCCATTATTTTCAATGCAGTCACTTAGACGTTTGCGCATTGACCCTACCATATTTGCACAGATTTCCGTTCCCCTTAAATTTTCCCACACCTCCATGCAATGTGTTTTTAGTTGTTCTATACACCTCTCATCCCGTGACTCCCACCTTTGCACCATCAAACCCCATAGATTTTCTATGGGGTTGAGGTCGGGTGATCGCGCTGGCCATGGAATCACTGTTACCTCCGGGTGATTGCGAAACCACTCGCGCACAGTGCTCGCTCGGTGAATAGGACAATTGTCCTGCACAAATGTAATTTGTGACAACTCGTCAGCGGGGTAAACATTGCGCACAGTAGGTAGCATTACACCGTCTAATACTTCTACATAAGTAGAACTGTTGGCGCGTGGAGGAATAAAAGCCAGTTCTCCTGGCCCTGCGGCACTCATCCATCCCCACATATTAATTGTGATTCGACCTGACTCAGTATTAGGTATCACGTTCTTATCACACCAGCGAGTATTATCTTTGCGCCATAAATGAAGCCTACCCTTTTGACTCGATTTGAAAGTCTTTTCATCAGAAAATATTGTAGTACTCCAGTTAAAATCTAAATAGTCCCGTGCGAAACGTAACCGTTCTTGTTTATGCCTTTCTGTCAAGAAGGGCTTTTTGGCTGGCCTTCTGTGATGCAAGCCTTCAGCATGGAGGGCACGGCGAACAGTTTGTAAGGACGTGTCGAATAGTTCGGCAAAGTGCCTCGTTGGTGTGAAACCATTTAATTCATATTCGCCCACCATACGTCGTCGCTGCGCCTCGCTGATAAGCGACGGCCTTCCACTTCGCTGTCGACTGACTAGGCTACCCTCTTCCTGGTATCTCCTGATCCAGAGACTAACAGTATTTCTCTAAAACAAAAGAAAAGTTATATTAGGCAGGTATAACAAAATACTGTGATTTCATTTTTATGTAACATAGTAGGTAATATTTATTTAATAAAACAATATAATACCTATTCAAAGTCTACATTTATAATGCAATAATAAATACTAATTAAAAACTATTTATCTTTCCAGCCTTATGATGGATTGCAAAAACAATAAAAATTAATTATTTATAATTATGTCACCAAAAAATAATAAGTATAAATTTCAAACAAAAGTTTAAGTTACAATATTATAATAACACAATAACATAATACTCACATTCAGTCCGGTTTCATTAGATATTTGCGTTCTATTAAGACCACTTTTATGCAACGCAATAATAGTCGCCCTCGTCTCAATGTTAATATTTGCTTGCATTTTTTTTTGTGAATAATTACCGCTATCTAATAAACCACACGTCACTAACCAACAACTACAACCAAACGACAACGTTTATTTCAATCGAGTATTCATAAAACTCATTATTGCATTACTTATTTCTATCTACCTCATAGAAATCTAAATTATTTGTTTAATTTTCTATGATCTACCTTTTTAACTTTACAAAATGTGTGAACGAAGCGAACAAGATAAAGAATATTATACTTCTGTCTCATTTCTTCCAATCAAGTAAAAACTTGCAAAAAGTCATTGCCTGGATGAGATTCGAACTCAGGACTCTCTGGTTCGCGCACCTATCTGCAGGCGTTTAGCCGATAGGCCAACATGACTTATGATTCTATGTTAAAATTATGAACTACAATCATTTGTCGACGGCAATGATGACACATGTGACTGTTCTCGAAAATAGAAGGTCGTAAGTGAAACTTAACTTCAAGCGAATGCTTTGTGAGAGTGCTTAACGACTTATGATGCCCACCGTACCTCCCTTAATGGGTAACTGACCCGAAGAACGCCTTCGTCCAGGTTATCCCTTTAAGAGCACAGGCGTTGATTATGCCGGCCCGATTATGTGTGCAAGCCGTCAAGGTCGTGGATGTAGGTTAGTAAAGGTGTACGTTGCTATTTTTATTTGCTTCACAACCAAGGCCATTCATTTGGAACTCGTTGGCGATTTAACTAGCAATAGTTACTTGCAGGCTTTGTACCGATTTATTGCTCGGAGAGGTAAACCCGTAGATATCTTTTCAGATAACGGTACCTCATTTGTCGGCGCGTACAACGATCTTTCCAACTTTTTAAAATGTAATAGTTCGTCCTTGGGTGAAAGTGCAGCGAATGACGGAATCAGGTTCCATTTTATACCTGCCTACACCCCCTATTTTGGTGGACTCTGGGAGGCGGGTGTAAAGTCAACCAAGTACCACCTTCAAAGAGTGTTGGGAAATTGTAATTTGACTTACGAGGAGCTGTACACCACGCTGACCAAGATTGAAGCCGTATTAAACTCTCGTCCACTGACACCATTATCTTCAGATCCAGCAGATTATACACCGCTCACGCCGGGACATTTTCTTGTTGGGCGGCCTTTGACTTCCTTGCCTCGACCTGACTACCAGAATCACTCTGCCAACCATCTGTCTCGTTACCAGAGGATCGAGCAACTCCGTCAGCATTTCTGGAGCAGATGGAGCAAGGAGTATGTTGCGGAGTTACAAACACGTAGCAAATGGCGTTCCTGCAAGGATGGTCTGAAGCTCGACTCCTTAGTTGTGATCAAGGAGGATAATCTTCCTCCTCTGAAGTGGAGACTTGGACGAGTTGTGGCAGTTCACCCGGGAACAGATGGCGTCGCCCGTGTCGCTGACATCCGAACGTCTACTGGAGTAGTCCGTCGGGCATTCAACAGAATCTGCCCATTGCCTGTGTCTGCGGAATCTGGTTGAAACCGGTTGTTTCAACGCCCGGGGAAATGTTGGCGCCTACTAAAAATCGTGTAGCAATAATGCGTCTAATTAACATGTTTTGCATCCAATGTGTGACGATATGAATTGATGTCACCGTAAAAATTACTTGTCTTTTAAACTCCATACTGTTAACACCTTATTAAATTTTCAATTAGCTTACATTGAGTATTCTGTGTTTAAGTTCACTGGTATATCCCTCATAGTCCCCCACAATATCATTACACTAGAGCTAATTTAGGCGATTCTCACACTGCCCCGCATGATGCAGCGTAGCGCGTGGATGCGTGTTCTACCGTTGCTTGTAAGTATCTCCGTTTGTATGGAAAACACGCACAGTCTAACACACAGAAAATGCATCCACGCGCGTTCATGCGGATCACGCGCATACACGCGGAGAAACATGCACCCCCGCGCGTAGGTGCGGGGCGAGACGCAAGGTATGGCACACCGAATCCCGCAGTGCCGCGCGTGATTTTGAATGGGCGTGACGTGTATGTTTGAAAATGGATCTCGATATCGATCGATTTATATTCGAAATCGAAAACCACCCAGCTATCTGGAATATGAAATGTGATGAATACAGTGACAGAGCGCAGAAGGTGAAACAATGGGAGGAAGTAATAAATATGTTTACTGATAATAATGCATCGGTTGAAGAAAAAAAAAAGAACGGTAAGTTGTTTTAATTTTTTTATTTACTATAAGTTAATGATAGGTAAATTACAATTATGAACGCTGCAGCTAGTTTAAGCATATTTGTTTTGCCACGGCAAAGGGTCAATATTAACAAAAAAATCAGCTAAATTATTCCTTGCGTCACTTCCGCGTGTACCTGATAGAACTCTAGCCCTCGGAATTTCGCACATACCCTCTGTATCACCATTGAATACTATTTCGTTGAAATTAACACCATGCCTTTCTCTTACGAAATTGTGAAGCAAACAGCACGCTTTGATAATTTTTATTGCTAAATTTACGTTAACATCTAATGGTCGTTGAAATATTCGCCATTTGTGAGTTAAAATTCCAAATGCACATTCTATATACCTACGCGCTCGGCTCAAACGATAGTTAAATATTCTTTTAGTAAAATTCAAGTTGGTCCCCGGATATGGCCTTAATATGTGTTCAGAAATGCTAAAAGCTTCATCGCCTATGAAAAAATATGGCAGATCATTGGGAACTCCCGGAATATTCGATTCTTTTGGTATATTAAGATTATATTCCCTAAGTTTTTTGTAAAATATTGAATTCTGAAAAACAGTACTATCGCTACATTTACCATACGCACCAACATCGATGAAAATGAATTTATAATTAGAATCACAAATGGCTAATAACAATATTGAAAAAAAAATGTTTGTAATTGTAATACAATGATCCTGTTAAGGATGGTTTGTAAACTCTGACATGTTTTCCATCAATAGCTCCAGTCACATGAGGAAAATTTGCCCGTTGTTGGAAACCTTCAGCTATGCTTAACCAAGCTTCAGTCGTGAGCTCAGGAAAACATTCTGCTCTCATGACGTCCCAAATGGCTGTGCAAACTTCTTCCACGATTTTTCTGATGGTTGATAATCCTATTCTGTGGCTGAAATGTAGCTCAGTAAACGAGCAACCGCTTGCTAAGTATCTGAAATATAAGATTTTTATTTTTATTTTGTTTTAGGAACATTACTTCAAAAAAGGTGGAGAACGCTTCGTGATGGTTTTGTTAAACAACGGCGGGAACTAGCTACTACCAAAAGCGGATCAGCTGCTACGCATAAAAAATACAAATATTATAATCAACTCTTGTTTCTCTTACCAGTAGTATCAATAAATAAAACGCACAACAGTATGGCAAATCAAGAAAACAATGACCCAGTTGAAGAGCAACATGGTAGTAACATAATTCCACCGAAACCAAAGAAAACCAAAAACAGTGACCCAACAGATAACATTGGTAGTGAACTTGTGAACGTTTTAAAATCTACGTTGCAACGAAAGACTGATGAAAATGATTCCGATCGACAATTTATGTTGTCATTGGTTGACGATTTTAAAAGGGTGCCTCAAAGATTAAAGCCAAAGATAAAGATAAATATAATAAAATGTATCATGGAAGCACAAAATGAGGAAGGCAATTTCCAACAAGTACAAGGCGCCGATTATTATGAATACGGCACTTATTCAAATGAATATGGTGGTTACTACACTAAACCTTCACTGCCTCGTTGGTCTAGTGGTCGCAAGCGCGACTGCTGTGCATGAGGTCTTGGGTTCGATTCCCAAGTCGGGCAGTGTTATTGGGCTTTTCCATCCGGATTTTCTCAGTAGCAGCCTCGGAGTCTGGATTTGTGCCCGGTTGATGGCAATAGGCTCGCCCCCTATTACATGGGACTAAAAACATAACTGGCGAAATGTGGGTGTACTAATGGGTACACCTCTGCCTAACCCTTCGGGGATTACAGGCGTGATGTTATGTTATGTTATGTTACACTAAACCTCACAGAGAATGTACGGAAAATAGGCGTCCAAGTAATCAGCCCTCCTCATCCAGTTTTAATCTACCAGCTGAAGAATATATTGAAAGAAACTTTTCCAATAATCAGCAATCACTTGTGGAAAACTCCACATTGGCAATGGAAGATCAAATATCTCCAATGTCCGTAAATACTCAAAATTCCGAGGAATCTGAACTTTTACCATTGTTCGAAAGTTAAAACTACCTAATACGCTACAAAAAAAAACTTAAGATATAAGGTACAAAAAGTTAACAAAATAAATATTACTGGGATCTTAATTATTATAGTAACTGCGATTACTGGCTTACTTAAAGGCTAAGAACTTTTTTTGTGAACTGTATTCGTGATTTCATGAATGAAAGCTGTAATTAGTAGAGTAGATACATTAAAAATAAGTCGAATGGCTATCTCGTGGGTTCATAATTGTGATTAGCAAGAAGGTAGTTATTTGTGATTTTAGAAATTAAAGCTGTGATTAGTAGTCATTAAAAATTAGTAGAATATCTATTTAGTGGTACTATCTAATTGTGATTAGCAAGTAAGTAGTTATTTGTGATTTTAGAAATTAAAGCTGTGATTAGTAGTCATTAAAAATTAGTAGAATATCTATTTAGTGGTACTATCTAATTGTGATTAGCAAGTAAGTAGTTATTTGTGATTTTAGAAATTAAAGCTGTGATTAGTAGTCATTAAAAATTAGTAGAATATCTATTTAGTGGTACTATCTAATTGTGATTAGCAAGTAAGTAGTTATTTGTGATTTTAGAAATTAAAGCTGTGATTAGTAGTCATTAAACACAATTAACACTTTTCAAGGCTTATTGCCAAAGTCTGTACACGGGCAGTCTGTGGGTCAATTGTACTAAGAGATCGCTGGATGTCCTGCGCGTCCAATATAATAATGCTTTCAGGATGTTGTTAAGACTACCTCGTTACTGTAGCGCGTCAGAAATGTTCACGCAAACCCATACTGACGGTTTCCATGCGATTTTACGCAAAAAAACTGCGTCGCTGCTGAGGAGAGTGAGGGATAGTAGGAACAGCATCCTGAAAACTGTAGCTGAGAGCTTTGGCTCTCCGATTATGCAGAAGTTTGTGCAGAGGTTGTTTTTTACTAACACTAGGCAATAAGTATTTTGAATGTTACTAACACTCTATGGATTTTTATGTCTGAAATAAATTTATTATTATTTATTATTTATTAAAAATTAGAAGAATATCTATTTAGTGGTACTATCTAATTGTGATTAGCAAGTAAGTAGTTATTTGTGATTTTAGAAATTAAAGCTGTGATTAGTAGAGTCATAAAAAAAATGTAGAATATCTATTTAGTGGTTCTATCTAATTGTGATATGCAAGTAAGTATCTAAACACTTCCAAGAATGAAAGCTGTGATTATAATAGTAGACTGATGTGTATTAGATGAGTACTAATTAATATTCCATAACAGTGACTGCAGTACAAATTTTGATAAATAAACGCACAATAAATCAAAATCACTAGTTTTATTCGTATATAATAGCCTGGGTTTAACTATAATAATATCGATATAGTTAACTTAATATGTATTTAGAAAATTGAAATTATTTACTTACCTCAATGTTACCCAAAGCTTCTCTTCTGGCGTAATACAAAGACGAAAATTTGTATCTCTTCCACTAATACCTGTTCGAATTTTGCTGAGCAAATAATCAAAAGATGTTGTTGACATACGCGTGTAGTTGAAGAATTTCTCTTCATATTTTCTAAGGTCCCAATAATTTTGAACAAATGACCCATTTAAAGATCTTGTTTGTAAATAAGGTTGTACCCAGTATCTTCTATAGGCACGATTTCTTTTAATTCGACCGTACAAAAACCAAACAGTTAGTATAATGGCAGCGTCCTGAATGAGTTCCACACTATTAACCATTTTTATCAAAACTATCGTGATGCTCAGTACTGCACGACCACCACAGAGAACGGCGAATAAATGAGAGCCGCCGTGCGTAAATCTACAAAACGCACCTACGCGCGTGAGCGTGCAAAAAACCCGCACGATGATGCAGATCTGCACTCCCGCAGGAACGCGCGCAGGTGCGTCGACACGCAATATGCAGCATGATGCGGGGCAGTGTGAAGATCGCCTTAGAGTTCGAGTATAAATGTATAATACAAAATAAAACATAATTTAAATTATTAATTAATTTATTTTTATTCACTTTTATATTATTTAAAATTATTACAAACTAATTATATCTACCTTCCCAGTAATCATAATATTTCACATGTTTTCTATGCATACCTAAATATTGAACTTATAAACTTGTGATGTATGAGCACTACCCAATTAAATTAAACTACTACTATTTCTTACTTTCTTTTAATTTTTTTGTTTTCTTGTTATTATGTTTTGTTTTTGAAATTTTTTGTAACTCTGTCATAATTTTTTGACTATACAGAATAAAATATAAAAAGTTTATTACAATAAAACTTACATATACGATATTTTAATAATTTATACATCCAAAACTTGCACAACATAAAAACCTAAGATATTTAAACACTAAAGAAAAGAAATCAAATAAATGTTATGCATACCTAATAATATAATATATAATATGTATTACTCACATCATTTTTTATAGCTTATTACTACAAATCTTACACAGTAACTTAAAAAGTAAAAACAGTACTTACAAAATAATTACACTGCTTAATAATAACCATTGTCCCCACAAAGTTTTTTTGAAATTTTATTAATTAACGATAGCGTCTCCTCCATAACATAGTCCACCGATTCAGTCACTACATACTGCGCACTTAACACCACGTTCTGATTGTCACTTGCAGATTCTTGTTGTTCACTGATATCCAACACTTGTACCTGGATCAGTCGTAATCCTTTTTTCTTCTCATTGTTTATGACATATGATTCACATTTAGGCAGAGATGACTTCTGTTTTAGACACTCCCATCTTGTTCTAGGCTTCTTGTTAGCAGGTCCACAGTCTTGTCTTCCTCTAGGCTCCTTGTTGACAGGTATTTGTTGTTCTTGATAATCTGGGATATGCCAGCTTAAACTCGGGAGTCGGAAAACCTTGACCGTATTGTGAGAAGTCGACAATATCCGGAGAATCACACATTATTGATGATCTGAAACAAACAAAATTATAATTATAAATAATTATGTCAAACAGCATAAATAAGGAAATAATTTTATAAGTACTTATACGCTTGTGCAATACTTACAATTTGTTTCGTTTTTAACTGATGTGATGTGATGTGATGTGACCGGTCCGGCTGACTGCCTTGTGATGTATGTACTAATCATATTGTAATTAAATGCAAACTCCATAAAACCTTGCGATGTGAATCAATTTCATGTTTCAACAAGTTCAATCTGATGCAAGCGCACCTGATCGGTGTCAAATTCTACACTGAGCGTGCGAACTTCGAACCATGAGTGCTTTGTCATCAGGAACAGAAATGATACAGATTTATGAATATAAAATATTATTTATTCAGATATATTTTGTAAGCACATAATAGATACACCTACACTGTTTAGCTCTAACTACGTATAGTAAAGGGACACCAAGAATACACACATTTTAGTATTGCATACATAATAAAGCCAGATTCAAAAGAAACTTCTGTCGATTCTATTTGAATTACATTACACGACAATATTACTTATTTCACATTAAAAGAGTAACAAACATCCATCCATCCTTACAGACTTTTTATAATAGTAAGACAGTAGGTAGGTTGAAAGATTATCTAACTTTCCATTTAGGATATCATAAGTTTTACCATTTACAATCAATAAAATACGTGTTAAAAATGTGACTACTGTAATTACGTTCAAATTGTGGTAATGCATATCGGATGAAACCGATATCCGCTGCAGAATAGGTGAAGGCGGTCGGTGATCCTCAGGTTCGACCGGGCGAGAGTGTTCTTCAGACATGTTTTATATAAAAACTTTCAATAATAGAACTAAGAAAACTGATTTATTATTATCAAATTATAAACTGAGTAATGAATAAATCACTTAATAAACAAATTACAATAATGAACAAATTACAATAATGAACAAATTACTAAATAAACAAATTGCATAATTAACATTAACACTTTATAAATAATCACGATTATGACTCAGGTGTGATTCCGCTTCACAATTGAGAGGTGTTGACTTCACGACTGCCTGAGCAAAACTGTGTCCAGCCGACTGGCGCGCCGGCTTATAACAGTCCGTCCCCACCTTTTTTTTTTTTTTTTTTTTCGTGGGGAAATCCTCATGGACTGCCTCCACCTCGGGGAAGGCGGAGGGGTGTGTCGGACTCTTACCGACTAAAACCCCACGGTGTTCCTCCAATTACCTTTTGCCGGGGCACGGGGGCGCTCAGAGCATTCTTCCGCACCCCGGCAGGCATCGACCCGCCACCGCCACAAGACGGGACCCGTCACCCCGTGCGGCCGTCACTCACCGGCCGCACTGACTCCAGCACAGCGCGCGGGGAACACCACGCGCGCCTTACTCTCGGGCCTGTTTCTGTTCGGGCCACGGACTGCCCCCAAGTCCGCTGCCCGCAGGCCCCATGTCATGGTGGCCGGAGATCGTTCTGCGCCCTCCGGCGCCTGGTGCGTCTAATGCGGGTGGGATGGGAGGAGGAAGCCTCCCTCTCCCGTTCCGCCGCCTCTTTTGCGGTCATCACCTCCTCGCAGAAGGAGGCGACGGCGTCCCAAGCACTCTCGCTTCCGACAATGGACAGAACCACCTCCGGGAGCGAGAGGCTACCCGCAGTTGTCGCTGCAACGAGATCACGGCGCTGCGTTGCCCAAGCTGGGCACTCCTCCAGCGTATGCTGCGCCGTGTCCTCGGGGCAGCTCTGACAGTGATGGCACCTAGGCACCGTCTCCCGGCCTATGCGACACAGGTACTTCCCGAAGCATCCGTGTCCAGAAAGCACCTGCGTCATCCGGAAGGTGAGGGCACCATGACGCCTCTCCAGCCATTCCTTCAACACGGGACTTACCGCCGCTATAGCGGCGTGCCCTAGTCCGTCCCCACCTCGCCTGACTCATAGAGTGGTGCGATGACGTCACCTAGCGCACGTGCACGCTTGCAAATATCTTTGTTATTCAGCGCCGACATGCATTACATAAATATACTTGCGTTACCCCAGGCTAAAGTAGAAACTTTATCAAACGATAGCAATCGTTTATCATCATTGCTTGAAAGTGCTATTTTATTTAAGTCCTGAGTGAATATTTCATGTTTTATTGATCTAAACAATACATTTTTTTTTTGCGAATAACATTGCAATTGTACAAAACATTTTTATAATCTAACATATTTAAATTTTTGGTAATACATTTTTTGTACTATCGGCAAAACTTAAGCATGCTCAGTTAAGAAAATAGTCCTGCGGAAGCGCAGATAGTGACAGACCACGCCCCTTCCTTGCTCCACCCAATTAGAGACAATACAATTTGTGTGAGTGCAGTAAGTGCGTGCGGCAAAAAATGACAACAAACATTAGCCAGTGCCGATCTGCATCTCGCTAATTGTTCACGCTTCCCGTTTTCATCCCAATTTTATTTTACGACCTGTTTATTTCTATCGGACTTATTGCCTGCCCAACTGTGACCTTTGCTTTGTATACCGGACTGTGATCGTGGAACTCTTTTTGACCCTTGCTCGTATCCTGGACTGTGTATCGTGACTACCTGAGGGCTGTGTTTTGTCATTAACGATGACAACCCGAAACCTCAATCAGGAAGAAAGAAATGAAATCATTGTCTTGCATAGACAAGGATTGAATATATCCCAAATTGCGCTGGAGTTAAATCTACAAGTAAGTTATTTTTTTTATCTAGAGATAGAAATAAATTAAGTGCATGTTGGTTTCCTGTACTGAGCTATATATTTATTGTTTGCATTATTAAATAGATCTCATTTTTTTTCTTCTGTTACCGTTAAAAGTTATTGTTTCGCGAGCCGACGCCGACGTCGCCGTCGCGCGTCGGCCCGACAACAGAGTTTTATAGATTAAATCGTATGTTACAAACAAATTTTTAATAATTCATATTATATTTGAATGCCTAAAAGAAACCTACATGCATTTTTTATATTTCGTAAATTTGTTGTAGTTACTAGAAATTTTATTCTAAGGAAATCGTGTGTTATGCGTTTCTGTGTATAATAAATAATGTAGTATAAGCAAAGTCGCTGTTTCTGTCTGTCTGTCTGATTCTCCGCTATTTTTTTCTAAACAATGCAACGGATTTTGATATGGGTTCTCACTCTCATTTAGAGAATTTTTTTGAAAGGTTTTTATGCGCATGCAAATTATTAAAGAGCAAAGCCGAGCATGTTAGTGATTTGTAAAACCCGTGCGAAGTCGAGGTAGATCGCTTATTTGCGATAAATATTAATAAAATACATAACTTAGAATTTTGCAAAAATAAAATAAGAAATTACGTTTACATAATATTTAAAATAGTAATTTAAAAAGAGGTTTGTTTTTTCCTTTCTTTTTTTAATATCGGCGCGTTCAAAGACATTGTTTGGACATTTTATGACCCGATAACAAATCTTTCAACACCTGCTTATTAATCAATGGCCCTTCATTTTAAGTCATCAATGTATTTTGAAATTGAATTACCGCACTTAAGTCGTTAACAATAATGCACAAATTTGCTTGGGAGAGTTTTACACAATGTTGGAATTTACTACAATGCCATTGTTAAATATCTATTTGTGGTCTACTATCCGTATAAAATACAGATAACAATGTTAATAACTAAAATAGATATTTAAAAAGTAAGGGTTTATTTGTTAATAACTTAATCCTTTTGCATACTGCTAGTAATGTATTGTTTAAATTAATTACAAACAATAAAAAAAATCAAAATTTTAAAAAATATCACATGAATATAGTTGTGACTTCATAATTTTTACTTACTTCATCTGGCAGCTAAACGTATGACGTCACACGCGCTCATGTTTATTCGGGGGTTTTCGGTACTGGATTCAAAAGTAAATTTTTATTTTAAAATAATTTTGACTATAACGAAAATAAAAAATTAAAAAATAGTTTTGCAGTAAAATTTATATTGTATATCTTTTCATTTATCACAAAAAAAAATGATCAAAAACCTAATTGTTACTTTTTTTTACAGAGAACCACAGTGCGCCGTTGGGTGCGCAGATATGAAGAAGAAGATCTAACTCAGCGTGTTCGTGCACCTCGACCTCGGGGTATCAACGAAGGGCAATTGGCCAATATGTACCTAGCTACATTTCAAGAAAGCCCATTTACACCTACTCGCAATTTCGCACAAGAATTTGATGTTTTATTAAATGCAAACTATTCGGAACGAGTTACATAGAGCTGGAGTGCAGCACAGACGGCCCGCAAAAAAAAATATTTTGACTCTACAACCAAAAAGCTGCTCGCGTACGATTCGCTCGGGACTACAGAGACTTCGACTCTAGCCAACAAGGTCGTCGGAATTTATGGCGTATAGATAACACAAGATACGAACCTCGAAATGTTATCCCAAATGCAGAATCAGGACGAGTTGTCGTGAATATGTGGGGCTGGATGAGTGCTGCTGGACCAGGCGAACTGGCTTTCATACCGGGGAGGGCAAATGGCCACACATATAAAGATGTGCTTGAACATATTATGTTACCGACTGTGCGCACGGTGTTTCCAGAAATGGAGGTGCCAGAGTTTTATTTTTTCCAAGATAATTGCCCGATACACCGTGCGCTAGTTGTTCGAGAGTGGTTGCGAGAGCAACCACAAATTAAAACAGTGCCATGGCCCTCCCGATGGCCAGACTTAAACCCCATTAAAAATTTATGGGGTTTTATGGTTTAGAAATGGGTTAATAGGACAGAAAGAACCAAGGAAGCACTTGTCACCCATTGCGAAGAAGCTTGGGATACATTAAGAGTTCAAACTTGTGCGAAGTCTTGGTTAGGTCCATGCGTAGCCGGTGCGATGCAGTTATAGACGCGGGAGGAGCAGCGACAAAGTATTAGTTTTTTAATAATGTATAATTTAATTTTAACGTTCAGGTGGCCCAAATAGTGACGTTAAAAATATTGATTTGCAATCCTTGACAGGTTTATTGTTATATTTATTTTAAATTTCTTGAAATTGATATGAGAAAAACTTTTCTTTCTATTATGCGATTTTTTTAACGTAATATATTTTTGCAATTTGTATTCTTTTAAAGAATCCTTAAAAATGTTATTGTTTTCAAAAATAAAATAAAAAATATTAATTTTAATACCTATTAATTGTTTCGAAATAGATCAGTTTTGAGATTTCTTTATCACATTTTTTTTTATGGTGTTTACTAACACGATAAATCATTTCATTGCAGGAAAAAATCATTTAAATTTCACGGTGGTGTCAGTTTGATGTGTTTTCTTACAACCTTTATTTTGGTATATTATTTCAATCAATTATTTATTTATTTATTTATTTAAACTTTATGCAACAAAAAAGTACAAAGGCGGACTTAATGCCTTAGGCATTCTCTACCAGTCAACCAAAGGTAGTGAAGAGATAACAAAGCAGGTGCAAAAAATTGTACATGAGGAAATAATCAGATAAGAAATTTTAAAATAATTGAAAACAAAATCTAAACAAGTTTAATCGTACACAAGTACATAAACTTATATATACCATATATAATATATATATATATATATATATATATATATATATATATATATATATATATATATATATATATATATATATATATATATATATATATAATATATACATACTCATAAATACATACATATTTTATAAAAAGAATAGAAAGGATATTTATGATAAAACTCTTGCTAATTGTCATCATCATTGTATCATTCTAACAGTTATTATTCTAATTCTTTAATAATATTATTTTAATGTTATTTTGTCCAATGATTGTGCCAGTTATTTTAAAGTCGTCCTGTTTAATCAATGTAAATAAATGTGTACTAATAATATAGTAAATCTGAATATTTGTTTGTTTAATCGCGCTAATGTCTGAAACTACCAGTGTCATTGTATAATTATGATATTATCATCTAGTAATTATTTTTGTATGATAGCCAGATTTAGGAAAAATATTATAAACAACGTGTTCCATGAATGCCTGCTCATATTTAACACATACACACACGTCTATACACATATATAACAAAATAAACTAAGTAGATAAAAACTAAATAACTAACAAAAAAAAATAACAAAAAAGATGGATGAGGCAAAGAAACACCAAGACTCAGTATAGTATGATATGGGAATAAGCCACGCATTTCTGGAACACGTAAATATCACGCTCATCACGGAGCATTAACTATTTAAAGACGCGTGGAAACCGCGCGAGACAGCTAGTATTTGATAAATAATGTAATAAAGTAAGTGTAATGTATAATATTATGTGGTATGCTAAAATAACGTGTGTAATAATTATTATAACATATGTATACCTAGTTTAAAAAAAAATATATTTCTTATGTTAATAATTAGGTAATAAATTGTGGTATTATTTATTTTTACCTATAAATATGAACAACCTGCTAGGCTGATTGCCTGACAAGACAATTATGCTATTAATGCTATTTCGCGCGGTAGTGGCGCATATTTTTCATTTGTATTTTTTTTTGCCTTTAGTTTTTTAGACTTAATTCTAACTTGTTTTTATTTTGCTTTTTCTTACATGTTTTCTTATGTAATGTGCGTCATTTTTGTGTAAATAAACAGTATTTCTTTCTTTCTATGTAATTTTTTCAAGAAAAGATGCATAAAAATAAATTATAATTTAAATTGTTGTTTTATTTTTCTGAAAAAATTGGCAAATCATAAATGAATTATAAAGAACCCAGTGCATATTTCACACTAAGAGTTACTTTAAAGCAAAAATCTCTTACCTACTATACATGAGATGAAAAGATTTAATAACTACCTAAAATTAACAATAATTAAAAAAAAAAATAAGCACTTTACTACCCATAGAGGTAGGATTTCCAATATTTTATAATAGAGTTAGTTACAGATGAAACTAATGAAAGCGTGTTAATAAAAAAAATCTAAACAGTTTTTTATTGAATTAATATAAACTAAAAATGTGCATTTTATTAGTCAATATGCTCTGTAAGAATAGAAAAATGCTCTGTAAGAATAGAAAAATTCTTATCCTTACATATAATAAAAAAGTCTCAAATACTGCAGTACTGATTTTCGTAGGATTTTACCAATATACAGAATTCATAGAAATTTAGGTGTATAAATTATATTAGAGAAAAACTTAACGTTTCAGTGATTTTTAACACCCGTGCAAAGCTGGGGCGAGTCACTAGTAGTTGTTTACATGTTATCTTAATACGAAATATATTTTTTTGTGGAAGGTTGATACTTATTAAATAATACCAATAACACATTTTCTAAATCAAACATAATTTATTATAATGAGTACGGAATAACTTCTTGTCAACAATGATTTATAAAAGAGCTCACGCGGGCCATAATATCATAGTTTGAAACTGAAACGACAATTAGAATTTGTGAACATTGAAAAAAACATTTCACAAAACGAGGGAAACATGTTACTAATGTGCGCCCGCACACTAGTGTGAGTGTCCGCTTCTACACGTCATTGTATTATGACGAACACAACTAAAATTCGCTTCCTATTGGTCAAAACGCATGCATACGGTGACCGAGTCGACAGCGGTGCTATGCGATAATCGCCTTAAAGGTGAGCATGCGGAACATTTGCCGATAGTACCTTTTGCCTTTTTAATTGTTTTTTTTTTTTTTTTGGGACAAGCCCGCCACACTGTTCCCACCCACTGCAACTCCTGAAAGCCAGAATCAACAGTGGAGGCCACCAGAAAAGCGTTGAGGCAATGAAGCTCGACGAGTCCCTGAGAAACGATAAACTGTCTTGGGTCCCGCAACGAAATTAATCAGAAAAGAATAGCGGAGGAGTAAGAAAAAAAATAGTTTCCACTTCCCTCCATACAAGCAGGAGACAGAACAGAACTAGGCCAATAGGCACAAAGGGACGTTGTTTGTAATTGTTTTGTTTAACGTTTTAATACAATAAAGCTTTGAGCGCAGTCCTACGAATTCTATGATAATGTTGCCACCCATTTCATCCTTAAACAGTCCTGGAACCTTTTTATTAATAATTGGTAAGTTATAGTCATAGTTACAGTTATAATTGCTGGTATTAAAATATTTTAGGAAATGGAGCTTGAAATCTTTATAAACATCATTACTCTGTACATCGTAAACTAAACTATCTGTGTCAGTTATATAGCACAATTCTATTCGGTTACCATAAAAAGGTTTTATGATGGAATAGTGAAAGTCGTACATGTGAGCCTTAGATAATTCTAATACTGCAAAGCCTATGTAAATTGGTTTATCAAGTATAATGCGCACAGGTTTCATTTGGATTGCTACTAGATCATCAGAAAATACAGAGGCGCTATGAAAATATGGGCAGGCTATCAATTTCTCAGCACAAGTAATCTTTTTTGTTTTATTGTTCGAGTCACACCACTTGTTAACTAACTTAACGTCAATTCGGTGTTCATTATTTTCCAGGGTCTTTCCAAAAATACTATTGTTCAATAATTTGAAAAAGTCTTGTTCAAACGTTGACTCTGCTTTTTGACGTAACTGGGTGTTAATATCAATATATTGCTTTAAAAAACAACTTTGCTTAAATATAATAGCGCGATGGATCCTTCTCAATACTAAACCGTGCTGTAAACATTTTTTTAAATGTACGTAATGAATAACATAGTTATATTTATCATACAAATTTGGTATTAGCTTTTTATTCTTACCACCCGGTGGTAAACATTTTTCTGGACAAAATGGAAAGTCATTGTGTTCCATGTGCAAATTCACCGGATATATTAAATCAACTTCAAGAATGTAACCGTTTTCCGCAGTATCACTAATTTCTGATAAGTTTAATTGTAAAAAATCTATTTCTTGTCTACTCATAAATCTAAAATCCGAATAGGGTAAGCATTGACACATGCTATAACCGTATAAATTGTTACAATCTAAATAAATGATAAATGAACTTGGACGGTGTAGTGATCACTTTTGTTAATTTTTGTAATTAGTTTTCACTGGCTCACTACTACTACCAGCTCAGAGCGCGGGAATCTCTACCATGACATCTGTCAACGTCACATTGACCATCGACAGATTGACGGCTACCCCCTCTGCTGGTGTAGATGAGACAATGTAATATATCTATTGTGTAGACACAAACACTACATCCCTTCCTTTTTAACATTTTTTATTTGTTATGAATGTAATGAATGTAACCACTGTTACAACATATAATAATCATACTTACTTAAATATATATTTTTTTAACATGTTACTTATATAATCAATTAAGATTAAATATCAATCTGTGTTTTATGTTCCTTGTTTGTAATGTCTTTATTTCCGTAGGTCTCGTCTTCTACTGGTTTCCATTGCCCTTCCACACGTTTTAGATGAATCACATTCCTTCGTAGTTTTTGTCCCGTTTCTTCATTTCTTACAGTAATATCCCCTCCTACTGATTGTTCCACTACATGCGGTGTAGGGTTAAAAGTAGTTGAGAGCTTATTAGTCTTTTCCATTTCTTTTACGTACTCTTTCACTCCTTCCGTTAGTTCTGGCTTTTCCGCTCTTCTTTTCCGGTCTCCGAATTCCTTTCCTTTTTCCTTTTGCAACTTGTCCCGGTCTCTGACTTCCGTGTCATTTTCCATCTCATGCATATCTTTGAACATAGGAACTTTATCCTTGTGCAATCTCTTAAAAAAAAGTTCTGACGGCGTCTTTCCCGTAACTGAATGAGGTGTGGAGTTGTACATCATCAAGTATTCATATAGTGTGTCTCTCATATCTCGTTTTTCACTAGAGCTTATTTTTAGTCTTTTTACTATGTCTCTGTTTTGACGCTCTACTTCTCCGTTCATTTGTGGCCAATATGGCACAGTATTAAAAGCTTAATATTGCAATGACGACAAAAGTCCTTAAACTCTTCGCTTACGAATTGTCGGCCGTTATCCGCAATGATTGATAATGGATAGCCCAGCCGACTAAAGAGTTCTTTCAGAATTTTAATAATTTGGGAACTAGTTATGTTCCTAGTAATCTTAATCTCTTTGTAGCGACTGTAATAGTCAATAATTACTAGAATATAATCATTATTCGGTAATGGACCCAATAGATCCAGCGCAATGTCCACCCAGGGTTCACATGGAAGATCTCGACGTTTCATTGGTGCTGGAGGATTTGGTAAGCTAACCAGAGTGCATCCTTTGCAGCTCTTTACCATCAACTCGACGTCCTTATCTATTCTAGGCCACCATACCTTGGCACGAAGGCGGCCCTTCATGGCAACAATTCCTGGGTGGCCCTCATGGGCAGCTAGTAGTACTTGCTTCCTGAGATTCTGTGGGATAACTATCCTGTTTCCTCTGAGAAGAATATTATCATAAAAGCACAATTCCTCCGAAAATATTTTATATGATTTAACAGACTCATCCCATTGGTTATTATAAATTCCTTTCTTAACGTTGGCAAGTTCCTGATCACTTTCAGATTCCTTTATTATTTGTTGCATTGAAGTTGTACAGGGTCTTGCGAGTTCGACTATCTGATGAACACAGTCCTCCTCTGAGGACTGAATTGGCCCGTCCGAATATTTGCATAGTCGCGACAGTGGGTCCGCTATATTGGTCTTACCCGGCTTATATTTTACGTTATAACGATACGCCTGAAGTCTCAAAACCCACCTTTCGACACGGGCGCATGGTTTTGATTTTAGACTGAATAGAAATTCCAACGGTTTATGATCCGTTATTAAATCAAATTCTTTACCACAAAGAAATGTTTGAAAATGTTCGATAGCCCATACCAGGGCAAGGGCCTCCTTCTCTGTTTGACTATATTTTCTTTCGCATTGACTGAGTGTCCGATTTCCGTATGCAATAATCCTTGGGCCTTTACTATCAATTTGCACTAAAACTGCTCCTAGGCCTACAGGGCTTGCGTCTGCTATTACTTGCGTCTTGTCTTTGACATCGTAATATCCCAAAGTTTCTATTTTAGATAGCATCTCTTTTAACTTTTGAAATGCTTGATTATGGTCAACTCTCCAGTATTCTTCAATATTTGCCTTTTTTCCTAATTTTTGTCTTAAAATTTGTTTTAGAGGTTCAGTCATCGTGGCCAGATTCGGAATCCATTTGTTTATATAATTTACTAGACCTAAAAAACTCGGCAACTCTTCGATTGTTTTTGGCACTCTAAATTCAGTTATGCTTTTCATATATTTAGCAAGCGGTTTTACTCCTTCTGGTTTTAGTTCGTGTCCCAAAAAGTTTATTGTCTTTACTTTGTAAATGCATTTCTCTTGATTTAACAAAACATTGTTTTGCTTCAATACTTCCATCACTTTGGAAAGCCGGAGGTCATGTTCTTTCTCGTTACTGCCCCAGATTAAAATGTCATCAATAAAATTTAAAGCTCCTTCGCACTTTATTAACATTTTCTCCATAATTTTTTGAAATAGTTCTGGAGCGCATGTAATTCCGAACATGAGCCTTTTATATCTATATAGGCCATTAGCAGATAAGAAAGTGGTCAGATATCTTGAATTGGGGTGCAGTTCCACCTGATGGAAAGCATTTTTTATATCGAGTTTAGAAAAATATTGTGCCTTCTTTATTTTTGGTAATAAGTTTTCCATGCAGGGTAATGGGTGGTTTTCTCTTAAGATGGCTGTGTTAGCTCGTCGCATATCAACACATAAGCGTACATCACCATTATCCTTCAGGATTGGAACTATGGGAGAAACCCACGGTGAAGGTCCGTGAACCTCTTCAATTATATCTGTCTCCAGTAATTCTTTGATTTTCTTATTGATTTTTTCCTCCAATGGTATTGGTATTCTCCGGTAGGGTTGCATAACTGGTTTTACTGATGAGTCAATAGGAATCTCAATTAGGATGTCTTTAAATTTCGGGAAAGGTTTATTTGGTTCCCGTTCTACTTGGTTTACGCCCACACCTAACTCTTCAGAACACCCAATCGCAGTGCCCCCCGGAACGCAAAGGGCACAAGAAGGAACATGGATGGGTTTTAGTCAGTAAAAGTCTGACACTCCCTCCCGCCCCGCCCAGGGCGGGGGAAGTCATTTGATGATTTCCCATCGGTAAAAAAAAAAAAAAAAAAAAGTGTCTTTTCCAAGTAGGTTCCGCGATCCGTCTTCCACAACATAAATAGTTGCGCGTTCCATTTTTCCATATGCTTTTATTACAGTTTCGAAAGAACCTTTTATTTGTAGGGGTGTCTTACTTCCATATGCTAGCAATATTTTATGAGAATCTTTTATTTGCTTGTCACAAATTATTTTATTTTTCTTTAAATGTTCCCAGGTTTTATAAGATATTAAATTTAATTTGCATCCTGAATCAATTAACATTTCTAAATTTACTCCTCCTACCTCGCATTTGATTGTTGCATCGTCGTTCAAATTAAATATATACTGTACTTCTTCATTTTCCAGCGAATTTATTGTAGTTTCCTTTCGTTGTCGTTTGTTATGGTTTGTTTCTCTTTCTTGATTTTGTACAAATTTACGTTTTTGTTGAAATGTTTTGGTTTTGCAACATCTTTGATAATGCCCTAGTTTTCCACAGCCATTACATTTCTTGTCTTTCGCTGGGCAAGGTAGGCCTTGAGGGCTATGTGCGGAGTTCCCACATCTGGTACACTTTGAAATCTTGTCTTTGGTACTTTTTATTGTATTAACTCCATGTGTCTTATCTTTTTCTTTTTGTTCATAGCTGTCCAATTGGTAATTCACAATTTCTAAGGTATTGGCTATGGTAATGACTTTGTCTAGTGTAATTTCATCACCCATTGTTAACATTTTTTTTCTTAATTCTGATGACAAAGACTTTTCTAATATTTGGTCAATTATGTGATCCTCCGGTTTTTCGAACTTACATTTTGCTGCTTGATCTCTTAGCTTCACGAGAAATTTCTCAAAACTTTCCCCTTCATCTTGCTTGATAAGACGGAAAATGTGTCGTTCAAAGGTCTTGTTTTGTTTGGGGAGGAAATAGTCATCCAGTTTAGTAATAGCAATTTCAAAAATATCAACATTCTCCCCAGGCTCTACATTTGCTCCAGGCAAATTATAAAATATTTCCTGCAGTGCACCTCCACCAAGGACCAACAATGTAGCCCTCTTTTTAGCTGAACTCGTGATATCAGTAGCTTCAAGATAGATTCGAAGAGACCGCTTCCATTTTTCCCATTTCAAGCCGACTGATGTACTGTCACCCTCAATATCCAATTTTTCAGGTGGTGGCAGCTGATTTGCCATGATTGATGGTATTTGGGCAACCTGAAAATACACCCAATTGAATGGATGTCTAGGCACCTTTAATTTAATAAAAGTCAATTAGGTACATACAGTACAAGGAAGTACTTATGTACACCACCTCTTATTTAAAAGAAGTCAAATATTTTCTAAATTCAATTTAATGAATTTCTTGTTCCAATTTAATGGACATCCAAAATTAAAATTTATTTTCAATTGAATGAAAAACTTATTTAATTTAATCATATTTCCAATTTAATGGAAAACCATGAATGAGAACTTGGAATTATTCCAATTATTTGAAGTACTTCCAATTTAATGGAGTTCAATATTTATTCAATATATTTCCAATTTAATGGAAATCTAAACCACAATAATTTCTAGACAAATAGATATAGCCTGTTGCTACATTCACTGTGTCACAGTGAGTGTACTCTATTCCACAAAATCTAGTTAGTTAATAATCATTAAATGTATTTTATTTAATTAAACACATTAGTATGTTGTGGTACATAAAACCCATGGGGATTACAATATTATTGAACAATCAAACCACTATTATGTTTCCAAACATTCCACATTTATCAAACATGTAGGATATGTGCATAAGTGTTTAAGTGCCCCCAAAAATAACAATAAAATAGGTTGTTTGATATTATGTATCCTTGTATTGTTTTTAATAAATAAACACAGTGATGTATTTGGCTACTCAGGCCTGATTTTGAGGTACATAATATATGTATAGGTAACCTATGTTTGACTATAGTTATTCCTGTCTTCTTAATTATGTGGAATAACATTAATAAATATCAATGATTTTAATCGGCACCACTCAGTCCTGCTAATTTGAATAAATTATCATAGGACTGTTTAAACATTGTTTCCTGACATCATCAATCCATAGCGGTTCAGGCTGTTAGAGTGAATGGTATTGGTCATTTCATTGGGATTATTTTGACCAAAATTTCCCAACAATCTATAGAATAATTAAGTTACTATATGCCTATCGAGTTCCTCCAGTAAACAGAGCGGAATATGTTGTAGATATTATTAAATAATTTGTATGGATTGTATGGATTGTACAGTTAACCTCTTTTAACAGTCACCTTCCCTTCCTTTAAATAAAACATAAGTGTCTAAGCAACTCCGTATCGCCTCAGAATCAATAAATGTTGTATTTAATCATGATTTCTTTCGACATTTATAGGTAGTCTACTACTTATTCTGCGTGGACACAAATCCCACAATCAAAGATCATAGAAATCGGTCGGGCTTTCCCCGAGCCATAATTAATGGCCTGCACTGACCTGGCTTTGCTTTATTTATTCAAATGTAGTTATTTACTGACCTTTATCCTCGTCGCCACTTGTAGTGATCACTTTTGTTAATTTTTGTAATTAGTTTTCACTGGCTCACTACTACTACCAGCTCAGAGCGCGGGAATCTCTACCATGGCATCTGTCAACGTCACATTGACCATCGACAGATTGACGGCTACCCCCTCTACTGGTGTACATGAGACAATGTAATATATCTATTGTGTAGACACAAACACTACAGACGGGATGGATCGTAAGTGTCTAAATATTTATGATTGGCTTTGACATGTCTTTTGGAACACATACAAACACCTCCTCGAATACCTTTTTGTAGCATTCTAAAAATTTCAACATCACTAATCATTTCTAATTGAACTCCTGTTTTTAAAAGCATTGCATCAAAAGATAGACTTGGTGCTGTAATATAGAAAGCGGGATCGAGATTATAATGCAGTTTACAAGTTTTTCGATAATTTTCAAATACATCTGTAAGCAACAGAACATCTGTTTTGAGATATAAATCTGTGTACATACCCATGTTTTGAATATTAAATACTGACCAAACAGACCGAGCGTGTTCATAGTCTTCATCGGTAATTGTCTCATTAGTTAAGGAGTTAAAAAAATATTTTTTAGAGGGTAAACACGTATCTTCATAACGTTCCCATTGAGACATATAGTCATATGGATACACTCCTTTACGGGTGAGTAGTTTAAATTGTTTTTTATTCGGGAAATAAGATTGTAATTGTTTAAAGTCTTGTTTTTTCATTGTACTCACCAACTTTTCTAAGCTAGTTCCTAAAAACTTGAAAGAATCTACAAACCGAACCTGGATGCATTCCCCGGTAGAAATCGGAATAAACTTAGTGAATGAAATATAGTTTTCTTTTGTTTTAGGTATCACTTTAATAGATCCAGGAGCTTCACCTAATTCTTTTATGAAAAGGTGACAATCGTATCCAGACAAATTATGAAAAAATACTGGTAAAAATGTTGGTAGTTTGTATTGTATGTTACAATAACTATGAGCTGCGCCGCGATATTTACCAGTCAAGTGACAATGATCGCGAACCCTATCGCCGAACAAGAAGTGCTCACAAATATGACATGTCATCGCGTTTTCAAAGTCGCGAGCATTATCATTTGTATAAATCATAGGAACATTATTTTTTAAAATATCGTAAATTTTTTGTGCATCTTTATAGATAGACTTCACAAAAATTGATACACAATCCGAACCGCGATAAGAAACATAACGATTGTGGCTTTCGTCTAGCGTACACATAATATATGATAAGCGAAAGCTGCTGGCACATGTCGCTGTCGCGTTACAGTACTCGCCTTAGTGGGGTCAGGGTCACAAGATTCATACCGTTCTAGCATTGTTTCAAAATCTGCGTATATAACAAATGGTACAATTTGCTTTCTATTATAATTTTTAAACTGTATGAAAGAACCCCTTGGAGGTAGTTCAGTGACAACACCTCCACAAGTATGTGAACTAAGATCATCGCATGAATTAAAAAACATCAAACAAACGTCACAAAAGTACAGTTTACTGTGGTGTTTTGTTATTTGATTTTTAACAAGTCGCGGCAAGTCTTTAATGAGACAGTAATGTGACAAATTATCTCTTTCTAAATAAAGTAAATGAATCACCTTTCCGTTCAAGGCTTTTGGTTTGTAAAGCGGTCCTATGACGGTATTATTTTTTAAACCATAAATGTAAATGCAAATTTCGGGGTTATTCACTTCGAACCGCGCAATATCTGAGAAATTCACTGGAAATGATATGTCCTTTACATTTAACACGTTACGGAAATCGGGGTAAGAAGATACTCTTTCAGGATGACTCTTAGCTGGATATAAAGCAGCAACAACAGACCACAAGAAACAATACTCGTCAGTATTGTGGATATTAACACATGCTCTTTTCGATTTTATTGCAGAAGGCAATTCGATAAAGCCTGAACCGCGCAACGGTTGATATTTGTTAACATTGACTTCCAAATGAGAACTGCTCAAGAACGTCCATCCACTGTCTCGGTCCTGAAATTCTTCTATCTTTTTTGATAAAATGTTTTTTACTTGAGTTAATAATGAATCAAATTCATAATTCTGATGCAGAGTAAAGTTTTTTGTGGCAAATGATTTCATCTCCTGAGAATCATTTTTAAACATTAAACACAAAGCAAAATATTCGAAATTAACTTTTAGACAAGTATGTTCTTTAAGAGACATGTTAATTAATGTTTTAATTTTGTCCCAAATATTAATAAGAAATGTTTCTAGAGAACAATTCTCAGACGGATCAACAATTCTATAAGAAGCTATACGATTACGAAATGCAGAATGTATTATTTCAATACCTTCGCAAAAATGTGAAATAGTTTTGTTTTTATGATTAGTACTACGTAGATGACCTGTCCAGTGACTGCGCTCAACAGATGTGTTACAAACAGTACAGAAAGGCATTTTAAATTAAAATAGTTTTAAACTTACTATTAGATGTTGCAATATATTTTTTTTACGATTATGCTGTACGATCGCAGAAATACAATTACACCTGGTGCCCCAACAACTTAATTAACTATTTATTTTATATTTATATTATCACTATAAAAGACGGGCTCAGAATTATCAAACAACTCATGAGTCCGTCTCATAAAAACTTGTAGCCCATCCCACTGCGGCGTGTCGCGATTAAGCTGAACTTTTAGTGCTATGGAGGCTTTCTTCCACCGCTCCTCTTTAGGGGTGGAGGCGACTTCAGCCTTGTTGTAGATTTTTACCTCTACATAAAAGTCCCCGGTTACGTCCGCCGTTCGCCGCACTTTACCGTTGGCGACACGGGTGATGAGGGTGGAACTGAAGTCCCCAACTGAGGTCTTTGAAGGAACGTAGTCCTCTAAGCCAAAGAGGTCCGAGCCCGAACTGCGTCTTTTACTGTAAAAAATTTAACATATTATTTATTACACAGCACTTTACATTTATTTTTTAATTAACGGTGTATTACTCCTTTGTCGAACCCTACGGGGATAGACAACATGATGTTATGTTATAATAATTTCAATACCTCATGAACTAACTGTAAACATTCCTGCAAGGAATATAATTGGAAATTGATTTCAGTGCTCTCTGCGTTACAGTTCTAAATCCACTAACCAACGTTTATCTGCGTATAACATTTTATTTAACATAACATACACAACAAGCACCTAAAGGTAAAGCACACAATTACCTTGATTTCGGTTCTGCTGGTGCGGTGCTCTCGAAAGCTTTGCACTTCGACACCTTCTTCTTTGGTTGTGGCTTCGCAACCTCATCTACAGCTGCGGACCGTGTCTGGTATTCTGAATCGGAGTCAGACCTGAAATGGAACACATAAAGATTAATTTTGTAACTAATAACTGTGACTGGATTAAGGCAACCGATACACCAGCCGGCAGGCAGAAACCAGGTCCGTAGCTGAGTAGCAATCACTATGGATAGATAGAACATGATAATTACAACAGCCGGCAGGCAAAAACCAGGTCCGTAGCTGTGCATTATGACTACAAATTTAAAATTAAAATGTACTCACTTACATGATTTAAAGTTGATTTTAAAGTGCTGCTAGTACTACTTGTCACTTTGAAGATTCTGGAGCGAATGTAATTTATTGATTGAAATTAATTCGTTTATATTCACAAAAAATACTATTTCAGCATAAAATAGATCGTTTCAATTTTAAACTCTAAGTACATGTCTTACAGTCTCACATGTCTAAGTCATGTCGTACTCTAAGTACTTGTCTTAGGTCGGGCAAAGTGTTATTGGGTTTTTCCATCAGGAATTTCTCAGTAGCAGCCTCGGAGTCTGGATTTGTGCCCGGTTGATGGCAATAGGCTCGCCCCCTATTACATGGGACTTAAAACATAACTGGCGAAATTGTTTGTTTTACCGAACATTGGCTTAAAGATAACCAAGTAATGTCTATTAATTATGAAAATTATTGTGTAGTTAGTCACTTCAGCCGGAAACAGATGATACATGGTGGCTCATTAATACTTATTAAAAATTCAATTAAATCTAAAGAACGTAAAGACATTGTTAGACTATCGGTTGAACACACCATTGAATTGTCCTGTGTTGAGCTTGATAAGCATGTTATAGTTTGTGTATACAGACCTCCCAGTTACCAGAATTTATCTGTGTTTGATTCTGTAATGGAAGATGTATTAAAAAGAGTTAGTATTAGTAGTAAATCAATCATTATATGTGGTGACTTTAATATTAATTTGTTAGAAAGTAACACTAGTAGTATCAGATTATTAAGCCTTTTCAAATCATTTGATTTGTCAAATGTTTTTAGTGAGCCTACCCGAGTGACAGCTTCTTCTGCCACTTGTATTGACAATATATTTTGTAATTGTGAATACCTTCATAAGGAAATTGTTAACAGGCTGCCATCTGATCATAGTGGACAATCAATTACGTTCTGTGCCTACGTACCACTACAAAAAACTCAAATTAGGTTTAGGCCAATTAATTGTAAAAGTTTAGAAAAATTTAATAATTCTTTGTCCAGTAAATTATGCACTCATAGTTTCAATAATATAGGTGACTCAAATGAGTTTTATGCCGAATTTTTTTCAATTTTAAAAATCCAATTTAATGACAATTTTCC